>CM039674.1:250173622-250685652 GCA_022496015.1 Hordeum marinum | reverse complement strand
TCACCCTTACATGACTTAGGACCCGCTTTTGCACGAGCGAGGATAACTGGCTAGCAAGACGGAGCCACAACCTCGAAGATCCTGGAACATCCGAAGTTCGGACGGAAACGGGAAACCAAGACGCAACAAAAATAGGTGTCGGCACATTAATAGTGATGCCGATGAGATGACCGTTAATGACGGTTTCTACAATTCCCGACCCGGGCAGCGGAAGAAGCCTCCTAAAGGCAATCGTGACGGACCTACCCCGCTGGATAAAATCATGGAGAGGCCTTGCCAGATCCATGGCACTCAAGACAAGCCCACCAACCACACCAACCGTAACTGTTGGGTGTTCAAATAGGCCGGCAAACAAGTAGTCAAGGAGCAAGGCAAGGACCCACGTAGCAAGGATGATGATGAGCCCCGCGGTCCGATCAATGGCAGAGAAAAGCAGTTCCCTCCAAAGGTAAAAACTGTGAATATGATATACACCACTCACATACCCAAAAAGGTGAGGAAGCGCGCCCTTCGAGAGGTCTACACCGTAGAACCTGTAGCCCCGAAGTATAACCCATGGTCGGCGTACCCGATCACCTTCGATCGAGGCGACCACCCGACAAGTATCTGTCATGGGGGTTCAGCCACCCTCGTCCTAGACCCCGTTATAGATGGGTATCACCTCACCGATGTCCTAATGGACGGAAGAAGTAGCCTTAATATGATTTACTCAGACAAGATGAAAAACATGGGTATAGATCTGTCAAGGATCAAACATAGCAACACTACCTTTAAAGGAGTGATCCCAGGCGTCGAAGCCCGGTGCACGGGCTCTGTGAGCCTGGAAGTAGTGTTCGGTTTGCCTGATAACTTCCAAAGCGAGGACTTGATCTTTGACATTGTACCTTTTCGCAATGGTTATCATGCTGTGCTAGGCCGTACATCACTCACTCCTTTAACATCGTCCCACACTATGCATACCTCAAGCTCAAGATGCCCGAGCCCAAGGGGGTCATTAATGTCAACGACAACACAGAGCGCTCCCTCCACATTGAGTAACATGCCGTTGGAAATATGCCCTAGAGGCAATAATAAATTGGTCATTATTATATTTCCTTGTTCATGATAATCGTTTATTATCCATGCTATAATTGTATTTATTGGAAACTAAATACAAGTGTGGGTATATAGACAACACCGTGTTCCTAGTATGCCTCTAGTAGACTAGCTCGTTGATCAAAGATGGTTAAGGTTTCCTAGCCATGGACATGAGATGTTATTTGATAACAAGATCACATCATTGGGAGAATGATGTGATGGACAAGACCCAAACTATAAACGTAGCATATGATCGTGTTAGTTTATTACTATTATTTTCTGCATGTCAAGTATGTGTTCCTATGACCATGAGATCATGTAACTTACTGACACCGGAGGAGTACCTTGTGTGAATCAAACGTCACAACGTAACTGCGTGATTATAACGATGCTCTACAGGTGTCTCCGAGGGTGTCTGTTGAGTTGGCATGGATCAAAACTGGGATTTGTTACTCCGTGTGACGGAGAGGTATCTCAGGGCCCACTCGGTAATACAACATCACAATGAGCCTTGCAAGCAATGTGACCAAAGAGTTAGTCACGGGATCTTGTATTATGGAACGAGTAAAGTGACTTCCGGTAACGAGATTGAACTAGGTATAGAGATACCGATGATCGAATCTTGGGCAAGTAACATACCGAAGAACAAAGGGAACATCATACAGGATTAACTGAATCCTTGACATAGAGGTTCAACCGATCAAGATCTTCGTAGAATATGTAGGAACCAATATGGGCATCCAGGTCCCGCTATTGGTTATTGACTGTAGATGTGTCTCAGTCATGTCTACATAGTTCTTGAACCCACAGGGTCTGCACACTTAACGTTCGGTGATGCTTCGGTAGTATTGAGTTATATGTGTTGGTGGCCGAAGGTTGTTCGGAGTCCTGGATGAGATCCCAAACATGATGAGGAACTCCGTAATGGTCCGAAGGTGAAGGTCGATATATAGGATGAAGGGAATCGAAGTCCGAATGCGTTCTGGGGTACCGGGTTATGACCGGGAGTATCGAAAGGGGTTTCGGGGGGCCCCGACAAGTGTTGGGGGGCCTCATGGGCCAAGGGGAGGGGGCACACCAGCCCACTAAGGGGCTGTGCGTCCCTCTCATCCCATCTCACGTAACCAGGGGAGGTGGGGTGCCCTCCCTAGGTCATCCGCCCCCTTTGTGTGGGGGCCAAGGCTCCTAGGGGGTGGGAGGGTAAAAACCCATCTGGGCTGCCAGCCCCCTTAGGGGAAACCCTACGGGCACCACCCCGCCCCCTCCCCCCTATATATATAGATGAGGAGAGGGAGGACAACCGCACCCAAGAAAAGCCACATTCTTCCCTCTCTCCCTCTATATAGTTTCTCCTCTAGATTTGTTCGGTACAACTTAGCGAAGCTCTGTCGGATCAGCTCCACCACCACCGCCACTATGCCATTGTGCTGCCAGAGAACTCATCTATCGCTCCGCCCTCGCTTGCTGGTCAAGGAGGTGGAGATTGTCATCTAGCTATACGTGTGCTGAACGCAAAGGTGCCGTCCCTTCAATGCTAGATCAGAAGGAACATGATGGGATCGCGGGATGGCTCATGATGAGATCGCGGGACGGATCGTGATAGGATCGCGAAGATGTTCGACTACACCAACCGCGTTTCTTAATGCTTCCCGCTTAGCGATATACAAGGGTATGTAGATCCACTCTCCCTCTCATAGATGCTCATCACCATAGATAGATCTTGCCTGTGCGTAGGATTTTTTTGTTTCCCATGCAAGATTCCCCAACACATCCATTGGCCCTGGCGGCCGAATTCCATTATGATGGTGATCGGCAAACGCCTTAATCTGCCATAAAGGCACATAAGGTTGACAAGCGAGCTGGGTTTCAGCCCAAACTCCCAGAACCTTCTTCTCCCTAGAAATAGGGACACACTTCCCATTGCACAACCCTAATGCCAGCAGAACACATGCCAAGAAGGCAAACCTTTGCACTCAAGATTCAATGGGCAGAAGTGGGGAACAACCATCAAAGCGTAAGTGTTTGGCTGGACTGAACTACTACCAATAGACGTCTTCAGACATACTATAGGTACCATCAAGGAACTGCTAAAGCGTAAAGTTTATCCATACTTCAGCGACTTCTCAAGGCTTTCCTTCCAAGGTCCGCTCGCCGACAACATCACCCATGAAGGAATGCAACTCCCTAGGAGGCACAGGTGTCGGTGTCAAAACCGACGGATCTCAGGTAGGGGGTCCTGAACCATGAGACTAGAACCGATGGTAACAGGAGATGAAGGGGACATAGATTTACCCAGGTTTGGGCCCTCCTATGGAGTTAATACCCTACGTCCTGCTTGGATGTATTGATGGTATGAGATTACAGAGTTGATCTACCTCGAGATCAAAGAGCTAACCCTAGATGAGTTGTTATATATCTCTATAACCTAAAACCCTCCAGCTTATATAGACGCCGAGGGTATCTAGAGTTTACACATGGCCGGTTACATGCCGAAGAGATAAACATGCCTATTCTCTACATCAAATGTGGAGCACAAGCCGTACTTCCCGAAGCTTCCATCTTGGAGATAAGGTCTTCAATGAATCCTGTGTTCGGTAAGTGGCCCATATAGTCCAGACCATAGAAATAGGTCGGCCTCCCGAGGACCCCCTTAATCCAGGACTCCCTCAGTAGCCCTCGAACTTGCCTCCAACGCCAAGGGTCTCAGCTTCAATTGCTTCATACGATTAGAGTCTTGGGCTTGCGAGGTGAGTTCTTCCCGCTAAACTTAGTTCGGCCTCCGATGACAAGTAGCTTTCCGCATAGTGGCACGTCCGAACACTGTAAATAGGCCGGACTTGAAGGACAAATGTCAAGGGATAAAATAGTGTACCCCTGACGACCTCTCTGACGAAAGGTCACGGCCCATTAGGACTGCCATGCCAGTTACAAAAGGTCAATTCGTGGTTCAAGGCTTTTTTAGTCAACATGATCTATCAATGTGCTGATCGTGCCCCGTTTTACACGGGATATGTTTAATCAGGCGCGTGCAACGGCTCGCACGTCTTGGGAAGTAGAGGGATTCACAGCGCAATGAGGGGGGACCAACTTGATAAGCCTCATAAAAGGGGAAGAAAACCCCAAAGCCTATTCATGCTCCCAATTCGCCTACTTTGCCTTCCATTCCTCTGCGCCTCCGAAGCACAGATCTAGGTCTTCCGCCTCCCACCTCCAAGCTCACCAATGGCAGGCTCCAACGGCAAGTGGGAGGCCTCCACGGTCACTGACCGGGACATGCTCGACCTCAAGAAGGCCAGCTATCTCCCCACTGACATCCCTCACCGTGCACCGGAGGAGGGCCAAGTGATGCCCACTCCCCGGCTGAGCAAAAGGGTGGTATTCCTCCGCCACCTCATCAGGGGGTTGAGCTTCTCGCTCTACCCCTTCGTCAGGGGGCTGATGTTTTTCTACGGCCTTGACTTCCATGACTCCCACCAAATTCTTTCATGCACATGTCGACGCCTCCTCGTCTGCGAGGCTTTCCTTTGAGTCGAGCCGCACTTTGGGCTATGGATGAAAGTGTTCAACGTCAAGCCGAAGTGTGTCAGCAGGAAGCACGCAGATTGCAGCGGAGCTGTCATTGTCAAGATCACCCGCATCCTGTGGCCATCGGGAACCTTCATCGACACCATCAAGGCGTGGCAGAAGGAGTGGTTCTACATCACAGAACCAAGAGAAGAAGGTCAGATTCTCCCTGTTGAATTCAGATTCGGCCCCCACCAAATTAGCTTCATGGCTCAAAAAGGGCCTTAGCTGGGGACCAAGCAAGAAGGTGAGTGACCTGCAGAAGCGCATCGGCTCCATGATCGAGAAGGACATCAAGCTGACCAATGTGGTCCAGGTGATGCTCCGGAGACGCATCCTCCCTGCCAGCACCGGGATACTCCCTTGTGGGCTCATCAGCTTGACAATGCACCCACAATCCGGAACCACTTCTTCACTACGCGGGAGAAGCTATGGAAGGCGCTCTTCAAGTCACAGGAGAGCTGGCCATCCGAGGAGGAAGACAGGGGCCTGTACGCCTCCAATCCCACCTCCGAGGTACGGTACAATTTTGCTTGATCGGCTTTACTTTTCTCGCAGAGGATCCATAACATTTCTTCCGATCATCCTTTTGCAGACATGGCTAAGGAAAGCCGTCAACATCAATTGTCCGGCACCTCAGCCCGAAGACACCAGGTCTGGGCTGTTAGCATAAATGCTCGTGGTGAAGCCTTATGAGGCCCACATGAAGAAAGATAAGAAGAAGAAACCAGGATGAAGCGGCCGTCGCATCCGGGACCAGTCAGAGACTGTGTGCGGGGAAACTCATGCCTCCTCGAATCAAGAGGAGTACAAGGAAGAAGAGGAAGAGGAGGACCAGGAGGAAGAAGAGGAGGACGAAGTCAAAGGGGAAGGCAATTCCCCCCTCGCAAGAAAGAGGGCGGCATCATCGGGTGCCCCGGAGGAGGTACGCCCTCTTGCCTAGAAGAAAATGCGTCGGGCATAGGTGATCCTGTCCAACGACAGCTCGGACCTAGACACTGAGTCCGATGACCTCGAGGTGGTTCCACGAAGGAACCTCAGGGTCAAGCCCCGGTCCGAAGGTTAGGATCCAAAGACCCCTTGTTCGTCTTTTAACAGGTTTAGAGTTTATTAACACATTGGTGCTTATCAATTTTGCAGCCCCCCGCACGTCCTTCCCACCGATAAAATATCGGGCAGGGAGGACCCACCCACCGAACTAGTGGAGAGCGGGAATGCCTCGCATCCCGCCACTCCAGGTACCGCGAAGGACACCGTGGAGGTGTCATCCCAGCATGCTCCTATGGAGCCAGGCACCGGCGGTGGGGGAGATGACATCCTGGCCGAGGCTAATACCTCAGTCATCGAAGACTGGGGGGAGGTACCCCGCCTGGATACTAAGGAGGCCAGACGAGTGGCGCTCAGTCCCCTCTGAGGGCATCTCCGGAGTGCACATGCCTCCAGAGGTACTGGTTCAAACCCCGGTCAGTGATCGGGTTATCCGATCACCACCGGCACCACCAACCAATGGGTGTCCGGTCATGGAGGAGGCTCTGTCAAGCGCCTCCATCTCCAAGGAGCACTACACCCTTATTGGTGCGGTATTATAGAGCATTCAGTCCGTCGACAACGGGTGAAGGAGGCCTTCAAGGGTCTACTGACGGGTTTTCAAGTAAGTGCCATGAAACTCTTATTTGCAAAGTTTTTACTTATTTTTATTATTACATACATGGCAGGCCCCGAGCCTAGGTGAGTTTGAAAAAACTTACCTCGGGTTCAAGCATGGATCCGATTCCATACTAGATACGAATTATGTGTCCGGAACGTTAGATTAGCCCCTAATAAGGTCGAACATATGATCGGATTGACTATAGTTCGGGAGTATAAAACTGTTAGTGCATCTAATGCCCCTTAGTGATTTTGGTGTATTGAAGACTTATAGATTAAGGCACTAATGAGTTTGTGAGTGTACACAGGCTCTATAAGTCGATGAGGAGTTTGATATATTCGGAGATTATCGACCCCTAAAAATGTATGTATTCAAGTGAAGACTTTGCTAAAGACTTTCTGAAGACTTCGGTGAAGACTTTGTGAAGACTTTGAAAATTAAGAAGTTGGTGTGACCTTGAAGATATGAATGAGGAATATGAAGTGTGAAGATTTTATGTTTTTGTAGTTTTATTTCCTTTATTTGAGTCATAGGAAACACCGCACTATTAAAGGGGGCCGAGGTAATACTAAGGAAAATTTCCAACTGATGCTCAACTCCAGAATCCTCAACCCATACAATCCTTTGAGTGAAGCCTTTGGAAATCTCTTATGGTTCAGATAACTTCTTCAGTGACAGAGACGAAGTTCTTCTGGTCTCTGAGGAAATTGATCTGACTGAGGAGTTAGGATTTCGCCAGTGCGAATTGCCTACAAGTGAGGAACATGATAAGCTGAGGACTTTCATGGTTCGAAATTCCAACCGTTGCTGTGCTTAGCGCCAGCTATCCCCAATCATTCTTATCCACATAACCATCATATCATTGGGGCCATTTATGTCTTATCATGTCAGGTTGCATCTTGGCTATAAATAGCCAACCCCCCACAACCACTAGCTGGTTGGCTGCTCTGAGAGAGAACTGACACTTGTCATTTGAGAGCAACCCATCCTCTGAGTACTTCAAGAGAAAATCATTAGTGAGGAAAAACCCCACAACCAAACCACAAAACCCATAGTGATTGAGCATCACTGAAGAAATTCCTATGTGGAACCGACGCTTGTTACCTTTGAGGACTGTGTATCCTCCAGATGGTTAGGCTAGTGCTCCTGCAGTCAATTGGGGACCACGAAGTGACCTTGGTCTAGAGCATCCAACAGTAAATTGTGGATCGCGGGTGACCAGTTTGTGAGGGTTTTGGAAGTCTATCCTGAAGACTTACCACGAGTGTTGGGCGAGGACTGTGTGACCTTAGCTCAAGGAGAATGTGGTAAGGACTATGTGTCCTGGGACCGTGTGTCGTCTTGTTTAAATACCAGGCCGCTCCAAACCAGACGTACGACTGTCACAGCAGTTGGAACTGGGCCATCAAACCATTGTCTTCATCGAGCTACCTGGTTCTATTTCCTCAACCTCCTTATTCCTCATAAACCTGTTGATGAAATAGATTATTACTATTTGAAGAATTTGACTGAAGACTTCCACAAATTCCTCACCTCAAATTCTTTAAGTTGCCTTGTTCATCACTACTTATCCTTTATCACGCTACTCTCTATTTGTGCATGTTTCATTTCATCATGAAGACTATACTGTTACTATGTTCCTCATGCACTTGAGTACTTATTCCGCTGATAGTTATTCATCACATTTCAAATTCCTCAAAGTTGAAATTCCTCAAGTGATGAATTTGTAAAAATCGCCTATTCACCCCCCTCTAGTCGATATGACGCACTTTCAATTGGTATCAGAGCAGGTACTCCCTCGCTCTGTGTGATTTTGGTTTAACCACCTGGAGTTCTAGTTATGTCGACTGCAGGTATGATCAAGGTTTCCGCGGGATGTCCTACCTTCAATGGGACAGACTACCCCTACTGGAAGAACAAGATGCATATGCACCTTGAAGCTATTGACAACGATCTCTGGTACATTGTGGAAAATGGTGTGCCTTCTGTCACTCCCATTGTTACTGCTGCTGATGTGAGGAGATTCAAGCAACTTGATTCTCAAGCGAAGAATATCATCTGTGGTCATCTGAGCGAAGGTGAGTATGGCAGAGTGAGTGCTTTGGAATCTGCTAAGCTTATCTGGGATAGGCTGTCCAAAGTCAATGAAGGTGTTTCCACTCAACGTGACTCTCGTGTTGATGTTCTTCGCAATCTCTTCAACCGCTTGAAGAGACTTGACAATGAAAATGTTCAGCAAACATTTGATCGCCTCACTGATATATCCAATGAACTTCAAGCACTGGGTGCCACTGCTATCACTGACCATGAAGTGGTGAAGAAAGTGCTACGATCTCTCCATTCCTCATTTGATACTCTCGTTTTGATGATTCAAGAACGTGGAGATTATAAAGCTCTTGATCCTGCTGATATTCTTGAGAGACTCAATACTCATGAATTCCAACAAGCTGAAAAGAGAGACCTCTACGGGCCAAGCTATGGAAGATCTCGTGCTCTGAAGGAAAAGTTATTTCCTCATCTGAAGAAGAAGATTCGGACAGCAGCCTTGATGATCCTGAAGAACTAAGCAGGAACTAGCAATGCTTGTGCGGAAATTCCAGAGGTTCTCAAGAAGAGGTGGGTTTAGAAAGTCATCAAAAAGTGGCTTGAGGAAATCAGATTCCTCAGAAGATTACAAGAAAAGAACCTGTCATCGTTGCAAGAAGCCTGGTCACTTTATCTCTGACTGTCCTCTCTGGGAAAAAGACTCAAAGAATAAGAAGAAATACAAGGAAGATAGTTCTGATGACTCGAAGAAAAAGAAGAAATCTTCAAAGTCCTCATCTGCAAAGTCCTCATCTTCAAAGTCCTCAAAGCACAAGAAGAATGGTTCCATAAAGGCTCGAGCATTCATCGGCAAGGAAATGGATTCTGAGGAAGAATCTGAAGAATATGAAGAAGAGGAAGAATCTGAGGAGGAATCAAAATTTGGTGTCGCTAGCCTTGCTCTCGCTACTGCTTTTGTCAGCAAGTCCATGTTTAATGGTGAAGAATTTGACTACTCCAAAGACTCTGACGTCAACAACGATGATCATGCTCCCACTTATTGCTTCATGGCAAAAGGCTCAAATGTACACAAACATCATTCCTTTTCTGAATCAAGTGAAGGTGAATCTGATGAATATGTGAAACCTTGATATGCTAAACTTGTTAAAATTGCCACTAAGCAACAAAGTGCACTTGAAAAGCTTCAGAAAATGCTAGACAAAAGCGATGATCTATTGAACCATGAAGTGGATCGGACTCAAACTCTGTCTGTCGATCTCAAAAGTCTTCAGACAAAGTATGATAACCTTCAGAGTCATCATAACGACCTCTTAGCCGATCATGAGAAGCTTTCATATGAATTTCTTCAAAGAAAGCAAGATCTTGAAAAGCTAAGGGTGTCACATGAGGATCTCCAAAGGGAAAACGATTCCTTACTGGCTCAACAGATCAGTCCCGCCCAGGAAGAATTTGTGCCACCTTGTTTGAAATGCATCAAACGTGAAACTGCTAATTCTTCACCTGAATGTTCAAATGCTTCTACTGCTGCAAATTATTCAACTATTCCAGTGGTTTCAAATTCCTTGTCTAAGGATACCACAAGTATTACTGATGACAATGCAGGGTTGAAGGAATTGTATGTGACAGGCATGTACAAAAGTCTCAAAGGGCATCAAACCCTTTGTGATGTCCTCAAGAAGCAGATTCTGAACAGGAACCCTAGGAAAGAGGGTATTGCCTTTGTGAGGAAACTCAACGTTGATGGATCCTACTAGACACCTAAGCAGTACCCCAAAACCTCATGGGTTGCTGCAAAAGGATCTCCTGTAGATCCATCCACTTTATCTGGCTTTAGTTGTGAAACTTCATATTCCTCTGATGAGTCACTTGACCCCAATTACAAATTCTTCAAAAATCAGAGAAGTGAAGTATTTGCTAGATATGTTGGAACTAACTACAGGAATGGTTCTCCTATGAAGAAAATCTAGGTTCCCAAGAGCTACCTACAAAATCTTCAAGTGAATGTCCTCATGACACCACTCATGAAGAATCTGAACCCCAAATCAAAGTCCTCATATGGACCAAAGTCCTCACTTGGACCAAATTCCTCAAATGGTCAAAATCATCATTGTCGTGCTAATGCCTCTACTCCGCAAGGAAAACCTAAGAGTTATGAATATGTGCATTATTCTTCAAACCATTATGTTCATAAGTCCTTGAAGAATTTCTCTACTTATTCATTTGAATACTCTAACCCTCGCCCTGTGAAACGAAGCGCACTTGCTTCAATGCCTCCCTTTTCACATGGTGCTCGCAGAATGATGAATTCTTTGCCACCCCTCCAGATGTGGGTGGTGAAGAAATCAGACTGACATCTTATACAGGGTCAGGTCTCCAGATGAATTTGAACATCTGATGAATTTGCTGGAGACCTGAGGAAATGTTTGAAAGGACGCAAGCTAACCATGATGAAATGAATTATTCACTTCTCACGTCCTCACTCTACTTGATTACTATCTTGTGTGATGAAATTCTGTCTGATGAAATTGATGTCATATTCTTCACTCTGAAGCATATGAGTTTGTAAGTTGTACTAATTCATCTGGAGGATGATACTCTAAAAGCCACTGAGTGGGTTCTCGATAGTGGATGCACAAACCACATGACAGGTGACAAGAATCTACTGATGAATTTGCCACTCACTCCATCTCCTGTGAAGCATATCACCTACGTAGACAAAGGAAAAAGCAAGGTATTGGGACTTGGTAAGGTTGCTATCTCAAAGGACCGAACCATGGACAAGGTGATGCTTGTTGAATCCCTCGGGCTCAACCTTATGCCTGTCTCAATGCTTTGTGATCTTGATATGGTTGTCGTATTTGGAAAATATTGTTGTGTTGTCATCATGGAATCTGATAATTCCAAAGTCTTCGAAGGCTTTAGGAGAGGAGACTTGTATATTGTTGATTTGTCTATAGGTCCTCAACCTGCCACTTGCTTACTTGCAAAGTCTTCAGAAGGCTGGTTGTGGCATCGACGACTTGGACATGCTGGTATGAGGAACCTGCACACACTCGTGAGGAAAAAGCACGTCATTAGCATCGAGGGTGTCAAATTCCTCAAGGACTACCTCTGCAGTGCATGTGAATCTGGGAAGATGACCAGATCCAAGCATCCCTCGAAGACAATCATGACCACGACTCGACCCTTTGAGTTGCTTCACATGGATCTATTTGGCCCCACTCATTATTCCGTACTAACAAATGCATCAATTTTGTATGGCTTTGTCATTGTTTATGATTACTCTCGTTACACATGGGTGCATGTTATTTTGTACAAAAATGAAGTACAAGACGTCTTCAGACGATTTGCTTCAAGGGCCTCCACCAACTTCGGCGTCAAGATCAAGCATATCAGGAGTGATAATGGGACTGAGTTCAAGAACACTAATCTTGCTGAATATCTTGATGAACTTGGTATTACTCATGAGTTATCTGCCCCTTATACTCGTCAACAGAATGGCATCGTGGAGCGCAAAAACAGGACACTTGTTGAGATGGCTTGCACCATGCTTGACGAATACAAAACCCCTCGTCGCTTCTGGCCTGAAGCAATTGATACTGCATGCCACATCATCAACAGGGTATATCTTCACAAATTCCTCAAGAAGACTTCATATGAGCTCATGACAGGCAAGAAACCCAATGTAAGCTATCTCAAAGTCTTCGGTGCAAAATGCTAGATCAGAGATCCTCACCACAGTTCTAAGTTTGCACCGAAAGCACATGAAGGTTTTATGCTTGGTTATGGAAAGGACTCGCACACCTACAAAGTCTTCAACACCTACCATCACAAGTCGGTTGAAACTGTAGATGTGCGGTTCGATGAAACTAATGGCTCGCAAAGAGAGCACCTGCCTTTTGTGTTAGATGAACAATCTCTTGAGGAATTCGTCAAGCTGAAGGCAACAAAAGATGTCATACCCACTGAGGAAATCATTCCAACAAATGAAGACTCTGATGCTGATATACCTGAAGAAAATGGTGCTGATGAAAATCCTCAGCCTCGTCAACCTGCTCATCCAAGAGTAGCAAATTAAGTGCATATTGACAAAATCATCGATGACATCAATGCACCAGGTCCTCTCACACGCTCAAAAGCTTCACATCTAACTAACTTTTGTGGGCACTTTGCCTTTGTCTCTATCATAGAGCCCACCAAAGATGATGAAGCATTCAAGGAGCCCGAGTGGATTCAAGCTATGCAAGAGGAATCGCATCAGTTCAAGCTCAACAACGTGTGGGAATTTGTCAAGCGACTAGATCCTCGCAAACACAACATCATAGGTACCAAATGGATCTATCGCAACAAGCAAGATGAAAATGGCCTCGGGTGAGGAATAAGGCTCGCCTTGTAGCCCAAGGCTATACACAGGTTGAAGGAATTGACTTTGATGAAACGTTTGCACCTGTTGCTAGACTTAAGGCTATTCACATATTACTAGCTTACGCTAATCATCATGATATCATCTTATATCAAATGGATGTGAAAAGTGCATTCCTCAATGGAAAGCTTGAGGAAGAAGTATATGTTGCTCAACCCCCAGGTTTTGAAGACCCTAAGCATCCTGATAAAGTCTTCAGATTAAACAAGGCCTTCTATGGCCTCAAGCAGGCCCCTCGGGCATGGTACGACACTCTGAAGGAATTCCTCATGAAGAAAGGCTTCAAACCCTGTTCACTCGACCCTACTCTTTTCACGAAATCCTATGACAATGAGCTGTTCATATGCCAAATATATGTTGATGATATTATCTTTGGATGTACTAACAAACGTTACAGTGATGAATTTGCCTATATAATGAGTGAAGAGAATCAAATGTCTATGATGGGAGGATTGAAATTCTTCTTAGGTCTTCAAATTCGTCAGCAAGACAATGGCATCTTCATCTCACAAGAGAAATACCTCAAAGATGTTCTGAGGAAATTCGACATGCAAGATTGCAAAGGTGTCAAAACTCCAATGCCTTCAAAAGGCCACCTCTACACTAATGAAAATGGTAAAGATTTTGATCAGAAGGTATAGCGCTCTATGATTGGCTCCTTGTTGTACCTATGTGCATCTAGGCCTGCTATAATGCTAAGTGTTTGCATGTGTGCTCGATTCCAAGCAACACCGAAGGAATCACACCAGAAGGCTGTGAAACATATTCTTCGATACTTAGCTCACACACCAACACTTGGATTGTGGTATCCCAAGGGCTCAAATCTTCACCTCTTCGGATACTCTGATGCTGACTTTGCTGGAGATCATGTGGATTGCAAGTCAACCTCAGGCACACGTCATTTCCTCAGACGATCCTTAGTTTGTTGGTCCTTGAAGAAGCAGAACTACGTTTCACTCTCTACTGCAGAAGCTGAGTACATTGCTGCTGGCTCATGTTGTGCTCAGTTACTATGGATGAAGCAAATTCTCAAGGACTACGGCATCAAGCTGAAGAATGTGCCTCTTTACTGCGACAACGAGAGTGCCATCAAGATTGCGTACAACCCAGTTCAGCCGTCCAAGACCAAGCACATCCAGATTCGTCATCACTTTCTTCCAGATCATGTACTCAAGGGCGACATCTCCATCAACCACATTCCCACTGAAGAACAACTGACCGATATCTTCACAAAGCCCTTGGATGAAAAGAGATTTTGCAAGTTGCGGTGTGAGCTAAATATCTTAGAATCTTCGAATGTTCTTTGATGAAGAACACACATCCTAACACTTATGCAAAATTGATCACTTAGATGTGCAACACACGAAGTAAATTTTTCTTCAATCAATGAAGAATAACTCTTTAAGTGTGAAGAAACTAACGAAGAATTTGATTCTCAGAACTCTACGACAATTGTACCCGGTGTCTGAAATCATCATTCTTATATGGTGGGTTACGCCACCAACCAAAGTTTGAAATTCTTCAAAATTGAGCATTTCGTTGTTTTTGCAAATTCTTCAAACTATCAAATTCCTCAAATTTGCAAATTCCTCAAGTTTTTCAAATTCCTCAACTTTTCAAATTCTTCAAACTTTGAAACTCATGTTCTTCATTGACTATATATATATATTTATATTTGAGTTTTCAATGTCCTCAACAACATTCACTTATTGCTAATTCTTCAAGTTGATTTTCATCTAAGTGAATGTGATCGGACCCCTTTCCCCTCTATGCTAAACTCAACCAAGTCTGTCCACAAATTCTTCATATGCGTTCTACTTTGAAACTCGTTCAAGTCTTCACTGTGTCCTTGACAGCTGAAGAATTTGCGAACAAAAACTTTGAAATCTTCACTAACAAAATTTTCGACATTTCCTGCTCAAACAGTTCTGATTCCCGCGCCTGGATAACCCACGATCCTTCACAATCTCCACTACCCAGTTCGTGGGTGACACCTGTCGTGTGGAGAACAAGGGTCAGGGGCAATCCTGTCCAAAATCTTTGGGCGGATCAGTTTTCACTTCCTCTATAAATGCCCGCTTCCCATCAACTATGCTCGGTTACTCCACATCTCATCCCTCTCGTGAGCTCCAACCTAGCGCCGCCGCTAAAGTCATCGTCACCAGTGAGGAAGAGCTTCACTACCTCAACCTCGTCGACGCCGTACTCGCACCGGCCACGGAAATCCTCATCCCGCCACCGCTGTAGCTGTCTCCCTCTGCCAAGCTAGGGCGTGGGAGATCAGAATGCATGAACTTCCTAATCTCATCTCTAAGTTCGTCGTGTTCTTCACCAGGGTAAATAAAATTTACTTTTACTGCCCTTGTTTGATCCTCAAATGCTCTTTACATTCCTCAAAAGGTGTTTATATGTTATAAATCCAACTCTCAAGCACCTTTCATCTCCTCATACTTGATGAATTTCCCTAAGTAATGATTTTCTTCAAGATTCCTCAATTGTGCGAATTCTCAAATTAGCACAACTCTGGAACCTAAGGCAAAGAACACTTAGTGAAATTCCTCAAGACAACCATGGTCAAATTCCTCACACCTGTTTTTTTAATTCTCTGAGAACGCATATGACCTCTTCAAATTCCTCACACCTATACTCTGTTCACAGGTACAACATGTCCGCTGATGAATCACTAGGTTCTCATCAACTTAACTCATTTGCAGCGCTACTTGAAGAAAAACTGTGTACTTCTTCAGAATCTTGAAGAGTTCATATTCCTCAAGTGAACAAAATGCCTGATGGAAAGAAACCTCAGAAAGGAGGGAAGAAGCCAGATGTGCACACTACATTTGAAATCCCTGAGGATCTGTATGATGAATATTGCGCACCTGACGAAGAAACACATGGAAAGGAGACGACCAAGCAGAGGAAGATCCATCTGCAGAAGATTGAGAGGAGATGGGCCAAAGAATGGAGAGAATATCGTTGTGTAACTCCAAAATACATGATGAAATTCGCTGTGAAACCACCTTGCAGCAGGCCTCCTCTTGCTCCAAACCAAATTGCTGATCCTACTAGCCTCAAGACTGGTGAGGACTTTCCTGACATGTGGGAGAAGCAACAAGCCAAGTTGGCTAGGAAAGCCAAAGAGGTAGTGAAGAAATTCAACGAGGATTCTGCTGCTGCTGTCTCTGCCGGAGCTTCTGCTAGTGCTCCGAAGAAAATGGTAAAGTAACCCGCCCTAAAGATTGTTTCTTCAACATCAAAATCCTCAGTACAAATTCCTCAAGGTCAAAGGCCTCAGCCCAGAAAACCTTCTCCACCTGGAACTGTTGCTGCTCAGTCATCTGCAACAGCTACAAAGTCCTCAACCCCAGTGCATCTGTTAACATGCAAAAGGACCGAGGGTTTCACCAAAGTTCCGAAGCTCACTGCAAGCCCCTCCACAACTGCAAAGTATTCAACCAGTCCCTCTGCGCTTAAACTGAAGAAGACAGCCGGACGTGGTCAAAGACCAAGTCCTCACACCAGCAAGGCTCTGGTTACAGTCCCCTTAGATTCTTCAGAGGGTAATGATGAAGCTGATGATGAAGCTGATGATGAAGAATTGGTAGAAATCATCAGACAAAGTCAGCACAGGGTTGCTAGAGCAAAAGGGAGCTCTGTTCCTCTCATGTTGGATCCCAAGATGATCCTCAACTTCATCGACATATGGCATGAAGACCCAAGCACCCCACTTTCTTCACTAAATCTGCCTCCTAAAGTGGATCATGTCCTCACCCACTTCATCTCTGAAGAACAATGGAAGAGAGAGCAAGCTCAGAGAGCTAAGAGGAACAAGACTTGCAAAGAAAAGTTTTTGCGCGAAAATGTGATGAATTTGACCCCAAATCAACTCGTCACAGTTCAGTGTGAGATTCACTCTCTCTCTCTCTCTTTGGATCAACAACAATATGATGCTAAATGGAAGGGCACCAAGGCCAGACTCGTCAGGGCTGCTCAAGCAGCCGTAAAGGATCACAACACCAGGGTTGTAGCTCGATCGCAACCACATATGCCTCAGTCTGAAGAAATTTCTCGGACTGCAGATGAAACTCCTTAGGCAACTGATGAAAATGCTCCGCCTGATGAAACTGCTGTAGGAAATGCTTCTGCACCAGAAGCAACTGCCAGTGCTGCTAAGGAAACTCAGACCACTGATGAACATGCTAGGGCAACCTCCAATGTTGTGCCTGAAGAAACTGCTATGCCATCAGGTACTTCTGATGCACCTGAAGAATCTGATAGGACAGCTGAAAAATCTGCTGTGCCCGAAGAAACTGAACCACCTAGGGCGGCTACATCAGTCGTTCCTGAAGAAACTGCTACTGCTGAGGAAAACCCCCTCAAAAGAAAAGCATCAACTTCTGAAGCCCATGTGTTGAAGAAGTTGAAAACTTTGACAAGTTCCTCAGCAACACCACTTGATGCAACTCCAATTTCCTTAGCACCATCCTATGCTATTGTGACAATTGGGGAAGCATATGACATTCCTCAAGAAGAAGAGAATCATTCGGCTGCTTCCTTAGAGCCTCTTGATGAGGAAATTGTCATCGATGACACTGCATCAACCCCCAAGGTATCATCGCTCCAGCTTCTGGTAACTGCTGAGGAAGCTGGCGAAGACATTGATGAAGATGTTGACATTGGTGACACCACTTCAGTCATCAATGATGAATATTGGGAATCTGCACATCCCAATTCACCAATGGCAACTCCTCTGATGTTGATTCCTCAGTCACCTGCACAGACTGAAGAAATACCTGAAGACTCTGAACACCTGTACCTTCCAGACCCTGAAGAAATTCCAGCTGCAATAGCTGAGGAAATTGATGCTCCGGCCACTACTGAGGAACCAGCTCTTCAAATCACTTAGTCTGCTGTTCCTTCCATGCCAACGGAGATCAAGGGGCATACACGAACAAATCTTCAACCCAAGCCAAGACTGCCTTTCAAAGTCACTCTTCGTCCCAAATTCCTCAAGAGGAATTTCTTCAATGAACACTCGTTCTTCTTTGGACCAAACCCCTATGACTCTGCAAGGGCTGGTCGCAACAGGTTCTGGACTGCCACTCAACTGAATTACTATGCTTCAGTCCTCTATGAGAAGAAGAAAGTCTTCAAGCACCATCAGATTCCTCACGCTAACATGGAAAGTCTTCCATCATTTACTCTTGTGCTTCAAGTTCTATATGATGCTGGACTTCTTCCATTTTGTGTTGACATCTGCGATTGGAATGAGGAAATCATCCTTCAATTCTATGCCACGTTGCATATCAGCGGAGATTCCTCAGACATCAACTCTTGGATATTGGATTGGATGACTGGCACAACACACTTCACTGCTCAAGCCTCTGAATTGCTTCAATGTGTCCCTGTCCAAATTCCCTCAGAAGAAGCCCGCAAGATGTTTGATGAACCTCCTCTACCCAATCAACTCATGAATGTGTTGATGAAGAAACTGCCGCATGGTCAGCCTCAACAAACAGTCTTCTTGGTGAAGGACCTGCTATATGTGCCCAGGACTGTCTATCGTATATTGACAAACACACTATGTCCTCAGAAGGGCCACAACTCTGAAGAAGGAGAAGTTGAAGGAATCATGAAGAATGTGATCTTCAATATCATACATGGTATTCCCATTAACTTACATGACTTCTTCATGAGGACTTTGGCCAGTGCAGCTGTCGCTCCATTTGAGCAGAAGCCATATGCACCATGGATTATGAAATTCATCAGGGATAAGTCCTCAATGCACTACAAAGCTGATTTCTAGAATCACTTCAGTTTCCTGCCGCCCATTGAAGTCATCAAGAGTACAATTTCTTCAGTCGAAGGGAAAGGCAAGTCTGTTATTGATGAAGGAACACGTCCCCTGGATGGACAGTTTCGCAAAGCCGCTTCCTTCTCCACAAACGATGACACTGCCACACAAGATTCTGATGCAAAGGCCTCATCTCCCAAAGAGTGTGCCCCTCGATTGATGACTAATCGCGAACTTCTTATAAGTCTTCATCAGAAGGTCGATTGCAATCATAAGTGGGTAAAGCGTCAACTTGGGTATATTGTGCAGAATATGACTATGACGCAGAACACTATCAAGAGGAACCACTATTATGCTCATTAAAACCTCAAGCGCTCTTGGGCTGTGCTAAATCACATCATGCCTTCTGAAGAATTAGATGAGCTGAACTTTGAAGAATATCCTGACTTCGCTCGCTGTCCTCAGAAGAAGTTCAAGAAAAGTCCAAGTTCCTTTGATGGTCACTAGTTCATATTCTTCATCTCGCGAGCGTGATGAAGATGAAGACATTGAAGATACTGCTGCTGGCCCTGCATCAACAATCGACCCCGACAACGCTGGCGCTCCTTCTTCACCAACAAGATGAAATTCCTCATGGGGCGTTAGTCATCATTTTTTCTGCCCTTTTGATCTTCGATGACAAAGGGGGAGAAAATTTGAGTTAGTCTTCAAGCGGGTCTATATATTTATGGTCTATTTTTGTTTAAGTTACAACTCTTGCTCCTCTGAAGTTTTTGGTTATTGAGTTGTAAACTTAAGTCCGATGGTGGTCTGACACTTTTTGAACTATTTCCTCGCATGTTTATTTCCTCAAATACCTTAATGCATGCATGTTGAATTTCGTCAGAAACCATTTTCCTCACGCATTTCAAATTCTTCATTTCATATATTCAAATGCATGTATGAATTACAAGATATAGGGGGAGTTCTCCATGTTTTGAACCTGCCATGTGCATTTGCAGTCCAAAGCAAATTCCTCAAATATGCACATCTTCAGGGGGAGTTCTTATATATCTTGCAATCAAATTCCTCAAAATCTATACTTTCACTTCATATGTTTATCCCCATTGAAAACTTAACCTATTTGTCATCAATCACCAAAAAGGGGGAGATTGTTAGTGCATCTAGTGCCCCTTAGTGATTTTGGTGTATTGAAGACTTATAGGTTAAGGCACCAATGTGTTTGTGAGTGTACACAGGCTCTATAAGTCGATGAGGAGTTTGATATATTCGAAGATTATCGACCCCTAAAAATGTATGTCTTCAAGTGAAGACTTTGCTGAAGACTTTGTGAAGACTTTGAAAATGAAGAAGTTGGTGTGACCTTGAAGATATAAACGAGGAATATGAAGCGTGAAGACTTTATGTTTTCGTAGTTTCATTTTCTTTATTTGAGTCATAGGAAACACCATACTGTTAAAGGGGGCCGAGGTAATACTAAGGAAAATTTCCAACTAATGCTCAACTCCAGAATCCTCAACCCATATAATCCTTCGAGTGAAGCCTTTGGAAATCTCTTACGGTTCAGATAAGTTCTTCAGTGACAAGAGACGAAGTACTTCTTGTCTCTAAGGAAATTGATCTGACTAAGGAGTTAGGATTTCGCCAGTGCGAATTGCCTACAAGTGAGGAAAATGATAAGCTAAGGACTTTCATGGTTCGAAATTCCGACCGTTGCTGTGCTTAGCGCCAACTGTCCCCAATCATTCTTATCCACATAACAGTCATATCATTGGGGGCATTTATGCTTATCATGTCAGGTTGCATCTTGGCTATAAATAGCCAACCCCCCACAACCACTAGCTAGTTGGCTGCTCCGAGAGAGAACTGACACTTGTCATTTGAGAGCAACCCATCCTTTGAGGACTTCAAGAGAAAATCATCAGTGAGGAAAAACCCCACAACCAAACCACAAAACCCATAGTGATTGAGCATCACTGAAGAAATTCCTGTGTGGAACCGACGCTTGTTACCTTTGAGGACTGTGTATCCTCCAGACGGTTAGGCGTCATGGTCTATTGGGGACCATGAAGTGACCTTGGTCTAGAGCATCCAACAGTAAATTGTGGATCGCCGGGTGACCAGTTTGTGAGGGATTTTGAAGTATACCCTGAAGACTTACCACGAGTGTTGGGCGAGGAATGTGTGACCTTAGCTCAAGGAGAATACTGTAAGGACTGTGTGTCCTGGGACTGTGTTTCCTCTGGTTTAAATACCAGGCCGCTCCAAACCAGACGTACGACTGTCACAACAGTTGGAACTGGGTCATCAAACCATTGTGTTCATCGAGTTACCTGGTTCTATTTCCTCAACCTCCTTATTCCTCATAAACCTGTTGATGAAATTGATTATTACTGTTTGAAGAATTTGACTGAAGACTTTCGCAAATTCCTCACCTCAAATTCTTCAAGATTCCTTGTTCATCACTGTTTATCCTTTATCACGCTACTCTCTATTTGTGCATGTTTCATTTCATCATGAAGACTATACTGTTACTATGTTCCTCATGCACTTGAGTACTTATTTCGCTGCTAGTTATTCATCACGTTTCAAATTCCTCAAAGTTGAAATTCCTCAAGTGATGAATTTGTAAAAATCGCCTATTCACCCCCCCTCCATGTAACATGTCAACTGTATGTGTAATATAGGCTTCGTCATCGGCGGCGGCATAAATGATGCCAAAATGGACGAACTGAATCGGAAGCTTAAACGCTCCAAGGATGAAGTTGATGCCCTCAACAAAAGATTCGATGAGGCACAAGGTAGGTCAAAAGAAAATCTGAATAATTTTACCTGAACACCTTTGCTCAAACACTATCCATGTAGATTTTCATAGTGTTTTAATGTTTAAACAGCTTCGGCGAAAGAGGTGGAGAGGATCTAGGCCGAGCTCCAACAAGCAAAAGACTAAGCGGCCGTCGAGAGGGTGGCGGCCAAAGAAGCGGCTACTGCCTTCTCCGCCCTGCGAACCACCAGCGATAAGCACGAGGCTCGGGTGACGGAGGTGCAACGGAAGCTCAAGGATGCCAGCCTGAAGTGTGTGGCCCCTGAGCAGAAGGGCAAGGAGAGCGCGGCCAAACTATCCACCCAGAAGACCAATCTTCAGAAAGAGCGGGTGGACAGGCAGTTCTATGCGGAGCAGGTCGTCCAAGCGAAGGACATAATGGATGGTAATCCATACTTACTATAGTGTGTCTTCGGGGATAGAAAATTCAAATTGCTTACCCAGGTGTGGTGTTCCTCAGGCGCCTCCTCCGATCTCCAGAAGAGCGTGGCAGACGCCAATCAGCTGTTTGCCTTAAGGGAAGAAGGAGACGAAGCTCGTCTGTTCTGGGCAGAACTCGGAGCCCCCGAGTGCTCTCCTCTTCTCGTGGAGCAGCTAAAACAGCTGATGGAGCTACACCAGATGGCGGAGCCGGCCATGAAGGACCTCTGCATCAGCCTATGGCCTGGCAAGCCACTGCTAGGCAGCTACTTTGGCCGGGTGCAGAAGTTAGTTGCTGCTTCGCCCTGCTTCCACACCGTGAAGCACTCCTCCTACATCGAGGGAGTCCGGATGGCCCTTGCCAAGGCCAAGTTGCACTGTCCGGGGCTGGATCCAATGAAGGTAGCCACTGCCCCACCGCCTCCCGAGAAGGACCATAGACGCCCCGAGCTATACTTTGCCGGAGTGATGGAAGGTGCTCGGGCGATAGCTTCTTAGTGTTCGGGCGATAATGTGTTCGAATGAATTGTATTGCGTCCGAAGACTTGTCAAAGTTTTCAATGTTATAAGTTATTATGCTTTTATGTTTTTGCATTCCTTTATAACTCCTGTGTGGAAGTTTGAAACTAAAAGATGCGAGTCATCGACTTCAGCCCCCATGTAGATACTACATGGGGTGTCTCTGCCAATGCACTATATTCCTTAGCCGAGTGATCGGAACCCGAAGGCGGTAGAGTAAGGAGGACTAGGCAATAAGACTATCGTGCCTTATTTCTTTCACTTAGCCATAGGGGCACGAAAAGGACTACGGGGGGCTAAAGACTAGCCCCCGGAGTGTTGTGATGTTCGGATGAACCACGACTAAGGCCAGCATCACATGGTTCGCATGGATAGCAAACCCCTCGCACAAAGCGGAATATCCTATGACGAGGATGTAAGTAAAACACTTCAAGCTCGGATTCACGGTCCGGCTCTCGCATACTATAACGGTCAGTTTTCGGCTTGCTCCCCTGAGGTGCTTGACTAGACTATCTGGAAACACAATCGCAGGGGTTCTCCCTTTGCCCTTTTAGGTGAACGAGTGGAACGTAAAGGGGCAAGCACAGGAGCCAAGCAACCTAACTATTGACCCAAGACATAGTTCGGAACCGATGCATATAAAGTGAACTCCAAGATGCCGAACACACAATAAAGTATACGTAAGGCGATTTGTTTGTAAGCTCGAGCCCCTGCTGTATTATCCGGTTGCATCGTAACATATCGAACTGGGTCGCGAGAAGAGGGAGAAAAGGAAAATATGTGCCAGAAAGGACAACCAGACAAACATGTAAAATGATGCTATATTTTTTCTCCATAACTCTTATTACTCGGAGTGCCAAAGCAACTTTTTACAAGTATGTGAAGAAATAGATTACAGGAGTGGTTGTACCAAGGGTCTTCAATTGATGGCCTTACGTCCTTGATGTGCCCTATTGCTAGTTTACTCCTAATATTTGGTTGTCCAGCGAATGGATCTTGCAAACAAGGTCTTGAAAAGTTGCCGAATTATGGATAAGATTTACGCCCTTGTTGGTCCCTGCATTTTGTCCAAATACATATTGAATGGTAGTAGTCCGGTCCAGCCGGACTCCTACATTTGTTTCCCCACCACTGCCCATGGAATTTTAAGTGCAAAGTTGTGCCTTCTTGGCACGTACTTCGCTGGTCCTAAGGGCGTGCAATGGGGGGTGAGTCCATATTTGAGGGGAGAGGAAGGCTCTAAGAGTTCAGCCTGCAGCCAAGCTCTCTTCCTGACCTTGTGTGCCTTTACGGAAGATGCCGGAACTTGCCGATCATCTTTGTAACTAAGTTCAGCCGCCAGGGCTAGCGCATGTTCCTCAGTTTGTAAAGATCACTCCATATTGCTGTTAATAGTGATCACCAATTTGGGGCCAGGCATCTTGAGCTTGAGGTATGCATAGTGCGGGACGACGTTGAAATGAGGGAACGCTATCCGGCCGAGCAGGGCGTGACAGCCGCTGCAGAAGGGCACGATGTCAAAGATCAAGTCTTCGCTGCGAAAGTTATTGGGCAAGCCAAACACAGCTTCCAGGGTAACGGAGACCGTGCATCGGGCTTTGACACCAGGAATCATCCCTTTAAAGGTAGTGTTACTGGGTTTAATTCGTGATGGATCTATGCCCATCTTTTTCATCGTGTCTGAGTAAATCAGGTTAAGGCTACTTCCTCCGTCCATTAGGACTTTTGTGAGGTGATACCCATCGATAATGGGGTCGAGGACAAGTGCGGCCGAACCCCTGTGGCGGATAATGGTCGGGTGATCGCGCTGATCAAAGATGATTAGATATGCCGACCATGGGTTGTACTTCGGGGCCATGGGCTCTACAACATAGACCTCTTGAAGGGCGCACTTCCTCTCCTTCTTGAGTATATGGGTGACATATATCATGTTTAATGTCTTGACTTCTGGAGGAAATTTCTTTTGATTGCCACCAATCGGACCCCGAGGCTCATCCTCATCCTCGCTGTGAGGGATCTTGCTTTGATTCTCGGGTGAGAGCTTGCCGATCTGTTTAAACACCCAACAATTGCGGCGTGTGTGGTTAGTGGGCATCTCTTGAGTCCCGTGGATTTGGCAAGGCCTTTCCATGATTTTTTCCAGTGGATTGGGTCTGTCGCGATTGCCTTTAGGAGGCATCTTCCACTACCAAGGACGGGAGTTGTGGAAGCCGGCATTAATGGCCATATCATCGGCGTCACTATTATTGTGCTGGTGCTTGTTCTTGTTGTGCTTGGGCTTCCTGTTGCCATCTCGGATTTCGGAGGTTCCGCGCTCTTCGTAGTTGTGGCTGCGTCTTGCTAGCCAATTGTCTTTGCCCGCGCAAAAGCGGGTCATTAGGGAAGTAAGGGCGGACATAGTCCAAGGTTAATCCTGACCGAGCTGGCTGGCCAACCATTCATCCCGAATATTGTGCCGGAAGGAGGCTATTGCCTCAGCGTCCGGGCAGTCAACAATCTGGTTTTTCTGGGTCAAAAACCAATTCCAGAATTGTCAAGTCGACTCGCCGGGCTTCTGAACGACATTACTTAGGTCGGAGGAATCCGGCGGCCGAACATAGGTTCCCTGGAAGTTAGAGCGGAATGCATACTCTAGGTCTTCCCAGCATCCGATGGATTTTTTCGGGAGGCTGTTTAGCCAGTGCCGGGCTGGCCCCTTGGGTTTAAGGGGGAGGTATTTGATGGCATGGAGATCAGTTCCTCGAGCCATGCAGATGTGTAGGAGGAAGTCCTTGATCCATATAGTTGGGTCAATTGTCCCATCGTACTGTTCGATGTTCATGGGTTTAAACCCTTCCAGGAACTGATGCCGCATCACCTCATCTGTAAAACACAGAGGGTGAGCGGCGCCTCGAACCTGAGGTATGTCGCGCCTGTAATCGGCGTCTGTTCTGGCACGGTTGCGTTCCCGGTCTCTGTTATTACTTCGGTCGAGCCATTGTCTGTACCCATCCCATATATCAGGTGAGTAGCCTCTGGATCCGTAGAAGGATCTTGTGCGGTCTGCTTTGTGATCTAGGTCGTCTCGCAGGTTGAACCTATCATTGGGCTCTAATGGTTCCTTTCCCCGTCTTCGGGGTATTGCTAGTCTATAACCGGTGTCGTTAGCCGTCCGATCACGCCCGCGAGGAGGGCGGTCTGGCTTGTCATATGGAGTATGTTTTAGAGACGGAGTATCGGTGAGCTCGTCATCAAATTGCCGCAGCAGCCTTCTTCGTGGATAGCTCTTGGCCTGGTCCGACAGGCTGATACCATGTCCTTCCTCAGCTAAGAGGACTCTTGTCCATTGATCATTGAGGTCATCCTGTTCGGCTTTAAGCTGCCGTTCCTTAGCTTTCATGCTTCACGCCGTCGCTATGAGCTACTGTCTGAACAATTCCTGATCTTCATGGTTATTAGGGATGTCCAAGTCATTGGCTATCGGGATATCCTTCTTCTCGACAGGGGGGAGGTAGTTATCGTCCTCGGAACCGTCGAAATCGTCGGGGTTGATCAGGTCCTCAGGCCTTTCCTGACCCTCTAACAGGTGTTCAGGGATATCAGGGTCGCCGCGGTCCTCGGGCATAACTCTGCCCCCGGCGCCGATAATGGCTTTCCTTCCCTTTTTGCCTTTGGACCACTTATGCAGTTTCCGATGCCTTGACGGTGCGTCGCCCGACTTGTCGCTGTCATTATTAGGCATTTTGTTGCCATTGGGAGTGTCCACCATGTAGATGTCATATGTTTAAGTGGTGGCCCATCGCCCGGTATTAGCATCGTTGGAGGCGTAATTCTCTTCATCCATGTATTCTGCCTCCTCGGAGGCATAGTCCAGCATGTCGGTTAAATCTTCGACTATAGCTATCAAGTGGGTGGTGGGTGGGTCAAAAAATTTGTCCTGATCCGTACTGTAGCCGGTCTGAGCATAGATCGGGGCTGAATCATTGGAAATTTCCATCGACGACATCCTATCTAGGGCTTCGTCGAACGCTGAGGGCTCAATCAGATCATACTGTTCGGAATTTTCGGAGTTGACCTTCGATGTGTCCGAACGAGAAGGGTGTTCGGAAAGAACGAGGATCCGGCCTTCCGACACTATGGCCGGTTCCGGACCAGGGGCGGGAACACTACCGTGGCTAACTCCATTGGTGTGACCGAAGAAGGAACTCGAGGTTAGAGCCTCAGAGTTTTCGGGCGTGGCCAGTGAAGCCGCAAGCCCGGTCAGTGACAAGTCGCCCAAGAATCCACGAAGAAATCTAGGTTCCCGAATCGGACTTGTTGCTGAGGGGCGAAGATCTTGACGCGGCCTAGATGGCTGGTCGGGTCGGCATGCAACACAATGCTACCGAAGGCGAAGATCTGTCCGGGGACGAAAGTATCCATGTTGCAGACCTCTTCGTTGATGACAAGGCGAGACATCGATCCCTTAAGCATTTATAGAGGAACTCTCAATGAAAGCACCAATGTTGGTGTCAAAACCGGCGGATCTCGGGTAGGGGTCCCGAACTGTGAGACTAGAACCGATGGTAACAGGAGACGAAGGGGACACATATTTATCCAGGTTCGGGCCCTCCTATGGAGGTAATACCCTATGTCATGCTTGGATGTATTAATGATATGAGGTTACAGAGTTGATCTACCTCGAGATCAAAGAGCTAACCCTAGATTAGTTGTTCTATATCCCTATAACCTAAAACCCTTCGGCTTATATAGACGTCGAGGGTATCTAGAGTTTACACATGGCCGGTTACACGCCGAAGAGATAAACATGCCTATTCTCTACATCAAACGTGGAGCACAAGCCGTACTTCCCGAAGCTTCCATCTTGGATATAAGGTCTTCAATGAATCCTGTGTTCGGTAAGTGGACCATATAGTTTGGCCCATAGAAATAGGTCGGCCTCCTGAGGACCCCCTTAATCCAGGACTCCCTCAACGGGACTGGACAGGCGACAGGACACATCGAGGACGTCAGGTCACCCATTGAATACTCCTGGTACAACCCCTCTTGTAAACTTTATATTTTAGCTTCAAGTACCTGTAAACAGTGGCTTCAACAATTTGAGTAATAAGAGTTATCGAGCAAATTTAGGACCATTATGCATGGCCACTTCGGTTTCTTTTTTTGGTACATACTCTTTTTCTTCCTTCCTCAATGCTTCTTGCGAAAATGTTCGATACACATTACCATGCAACTGGCTAATAGACCGGGGGATCGAATTTAAGATATCACCCTAAGCACAACTGATCATGTGCATAGCGTCTCAGAGTTTGCTTTATATGCATTGGTTCTGAACTATGTCTTGGGTAAATAGTTGGGTTTCCCGGCTCCTGTGTTTGCCCCTTTATATTCTAGTCGTTCGGCTAAAAGGGCAAAGGGAGAACCACTGCAATTGTGTTTCCAGCTAGCCTGGTCAAGCACCTCAGGGGAGAAAGCCGAAAATTGACTGTCATAGTGTGCGAGAACCGGTCAGCGAATCAGAGCATAAGTGTTATACTAAAAACTTCGTTAGAGGTTATTCCATGTCATACGATGGGTCTCATACTCGTACAAACCATGTGATTCTTGCTCTGGCCACGGTTCATCCGAACATCACAAATTACTGGGGGCTAGTCATTAGCCCTACATTCCTTTTTCACACTCCTACGACTAAGTGAAAGCAATAAAGCATCATAGTCTGGTTGCATTGTCCCCCTCGCACTACCGCCTTTAGGCACCGATACCCCGGCTTAGGGTCAAAGTGCAGAGGCAGAGACACCCCGCGTAGTATCTATGTGGGGGCTGAAGACGATGAGTCGCAACTTTCAGATCAATTGGCCACATGACAGTCATAGTGAATGCAAAACTTAAAAGACATGATAAACCATGCAACATCATCATAAAGCGTTAAAAAGTCTTCGGACACATTACAATGCGCTCATTCATAAAATTTGTCCTTTGAACATCAAGTCTATCGCCCGAGCACCCTCCATCATTGCGGAGAAGTATCGCTCGGGGCACCTATACTCCTTTTTAGGGGGCGGGGGTGCGGTAGCCATCTTGGTCGGATCAAGCCTCAGCCAGTGCACCTTGGTCCTTGCAAAGGCCATCTGTGCTCCCTCGATACAGGAAGAATGATTTAACACGTCAATCCGAGGTGCAGCGTCCCTTAGCTTCCGCACCAGGCTGAAATAGCTGCTCGGTAATGGCTCGTCGGGCCATAGCCGGATGCAAAGATCCTTCATGGCCGGCTCCGTCATCTTGTGTAGCTCCATCAACTGCTTCATATGCTCGATGAGAAGAGGAGAGCGCTCGGGGGCTTCAAATTATGCCCAAAAGAGCCGAGCCTCATCTCCTTCTTCTCGCGAAGCGTAGAACTGGTTCGCGTCCGCTACACTCTTCTGGAGGTCAGAATAGGCACCCTAGGAACACCACACCTGGGTGAGCAATGTGAACCTACTATCACCGTAGGCACACTATAGTAAATACGGCTTACCATCTGTGATAGCCTTGGCTTGGCGGATCTGGTCTTCAAAATACCGCCTATCCGCCCGCTCATTTTGGAGATCGTACTTGAGTGTGGATAGCTCGGTGGCTTGCTCCTTGCCGGTCTACTCAAGGGCCTCACACTTGAGGCTGGCATCCTTGAGATCCTGTTGAACGTCCTCCACCCAGGCTTCATGCTTAGCGCTTGCGGTTTTTAAGGCGGAGAGTGTTCTACTACCTGTTCGACTGCCGCCTTCTCGTCCACAGCTTCTTGCTTCATTTGTCGCAGCTCGGCCTTGAGCTTCTCGACCTCCTTCGCTAAGGATAAGTAAGCAATAAACATATAATTATAATAAGTCAACAGTGTGAATCACTAATGATGAAAAGCTCGGATATTACAAGTGGGCTTACCTTGCGCCTCATCGAACCTCTTGTTCAGAGCGTCAAGCTCCTCTTCGGAGCTCTTGAGCTTCCGATTTAGCTCGTCAAGTTCTGCGGCATTAACGGCCGCCGCTGATGACAAGGCCTACAAACAACACATATTTACCAGTTTATATGGGTTCAAACCCCCAAACTGTCAAGAACATGACCCTATGTTAGGTCCTCTTAAGGGCTGTTAGAACATTATGGGATGAATAATGTTGATACATCTCCATCGTAACTATAATTTTTGATTGTTTCATGCCAATATTCTACAACTTTCATATACTTTTGGCAATTTTTTATACTATTTTTGGGACTAACATATTGATCCAGTGCCCAGTGCCAGTTCCTGTTTGTTGCATGTCTTTTGTTTAGCAGAATATCCATACCAAACGAGGTCCAACCATGATAAAAAATTGCGCAGAGTTTTTGGAATATATGTGATTTTTGGGAAAAGAATCAACGCGAGACGATGCCCGAGGAGGTGGCAAGCCTGCTAGTCGTGACCCACCCCCTGGCCGCGCCTGGCAAGCTTGTGGCAAGCCTGCTAGTCCTTTGGCACAAAGAAAGATAATTCTTAGATAAAGATCCCCTCAAAATTTCAGCCCAATCGGAGTTACGGATCTCCGGGTATTTAAGAAACGGTGAAGAGCCAGAATCTGAGAGCGGAGAAATAGAAGGAAACAGAGAGAGATCCATTCTCGGAGGGGCTCTCGCCCCTCCGCCGCCATGAAGGCCATGGACCAGATGGGAAACACTTCTCCCATCTAGGGGGGAGGTCAAGGAAGAATAAGAAGGAGGGGGACTCTCCCCCCTCTCTCCCGGTGGCACCGAAACGCCGCCGGGGCCATCATCGTGACGACGATCTACTCCAACAACCCCGTCATCTTCACCAACACCTCCATCACCTTCCCTGGTCTATCTACAATGGTTCAATCTCCCGCAACCCGCTGTACCCTCTACTTGAACATGGTGCTTTATGCTTCATATTGTTATCCAATGATGTGTTGCCATCCTATGATGTCTGAGTAGATTTTTGTTGTCCTCTGGGTTGACTGATGATCATGATTGGTTTGAGTTGCATGTTTTATTATTGGTACTCTCCGTGTCGCGCAAGCGTGAGGGATCCTCACTGTAGGGTGTACCCATGTGTTCATGATTTGCCTATGGTGGGTTGCTTGAGTGACAGAAGCATAAACCCGAGTAGGTGGGTTGTTGCATATGGGAGTAAAGAGGACTTGATACCTTATAATGCTATGGTTGGGTTTTACCTTAATGATCTTTAGTAGTTGCGGATGCTTGCTAGATTTCCAATCATAAGCTCATATGATCCAAGTAGAGAAAGTATGTTAGCTTATGCTTCTCCCTCATATAAAATTGCAATAATGATGACCGATCTAGTTATCGATTGCCTAGGGACAATTCCGCAAATCTTACCACCACTTTTCCACACTCGTTAAACTAACTTAATGGTTACTTTATCTTAGCAGCGCCTAGATTTTATTTACGTGCTCTTTATGTAACAGTCCGAGACCGACGTGTCAGAAGATTCCCCTTTTATTTCCGTTCTCGTCGTGTGATTCGTTTGGTTGTCGCATTCATCATTGCATCACTCGCATCATATGCATAGCATCGTCACTCATTTTCGAAAACTTGCATCCGTTCATAGTCACCGGTTCTCTCCGTTCTTGTCGTTGCCCGTTTCGAGACCAACCACACATGCACACGCCCGCGACATCGATAAAATATTGTTTTAATAGTGCGTATGAAATGTCCTCGGATTGGGTCGAAAGTTGGCATGTGGTCATGTTATATTGTAGGTAGGCTGCCTGCCAAAATTCGTCGCATTTTGAGTTAGTTTGATGCCCGAACGGTCGACCGTAGTGGCACCGTCATCGGTTATTTAGCATGCGTTTTCGGTGTTTCAAAACTCGTGTCACGGGTCACTTTCCTCTCTCTTCTCTCAGCCCACACCCTCTCTCCACTGCCCACCATAGCCCGTCCGCTTCCGGATCGTCGGATTGAAATCCAAAGGTCCAAAAACGGAGCAAAACCCCCTAACCTAGACCCCCTTTCCTATTTAAACACCCTACCCTACCGATAATGGAAACCCTAACTCCTCCTCGAAATCCCCACCTACGGGACATGTCCGTGGTCAAATCGGACACGTCCAGCGACCATAGCCCCCCCACGCAGCGTCCATCGTCCGCAGCCTGTGCCTACAGCCGCTCGAGGGGAGGAGCCCCTTGATCCAGCATCGTCGTCCACCGAAGTGCCACCGCCGGCGAGCGCCAGGCCGACCCCGCCGGACCTCCTCTCCCTTCCCTCTCCTTCCTCCTCCTCTCCTCCTCTCCCTAACCTCCCGCTGGCCCTCTCTACCCCGCAGGTTGACCCCGCCCGCCATGGGTACCGAAGTACCGTCCGTGCCGGCCCCTCGTCCGCTCACTACGGCCCAGATCCGGCCGGGGATAGCCGGATCCTGCCGCCCCCAACCTGTTCCCGGCCTTGCTGCGCCTCCCTGTCGCTGGTCAACGTCGCTGCAGCCGCCACCGCCAGGGTCTCGTGCTCCTGGAAAGTATGGGAGGACGAAGACTCGTTTTGCCCGCCTCCAGCGCTCGCTCGTGCGTGGGCCGCGCCGACCGCCTAGGCCCAGCACCCCGGCCCAGCTCGCCTCTCCGTGCCTCCTCTCCAACTGGGCCCAAGGCCCATGGTGAGCTACCTCGAGCCCACCGCCCTGCATGTTAAGTTGCGCCCTAGGCGCTCGATAGCTATGTGCCCATGTGTCACTATTGGGCTAGTCAGTATTCGGCCCATGTCTGTTTTTTAGTCTCCACGAATTTAGCTAATTTTCTAGCATTTACATAACTGAAGAAAACCCCCAACCTTCATGCATTTAATATCTCACAAACCGTGCGTCGTATGTAAAAACTTTATATATGAAAAGTGCTTAGAATTACGTGTAGATTCACAATATCCAACTTTACACATGTTTACAATGTTTAACTTGCTGTTTTCATGCAATTTGCATAAATGCTATATAAATGAATTGTTTAATAACTTTTGATCCGTGACTCCGATGCATATGTTTTATATATGTAACTTGACTAGAAAAACGCGTAGAATCTCATGGCACACTCTATTTTGCTGTATAATAATTATAAAATATGCTCATTTCAGATATGGACCAAATTCATAGTATACTTGTGGGGATGTTTTGGATATGCCATATGTTGCTTTCGGCCACATTTCAAATGCATAGATGATATAGTTACATATGCTTCATCATTTTCCATGTTAAACAACATTTAATATTGATGAGTACCTAAACGAGAGTGAACTAAATAATTCGAACATGGAGTTTTGCCTTGCATAATTAAATGGACATGCATCATATTGGTTTGTGCATCATGTCATGCATATGTTGTGGTGTATCATGTGTTGATTGTTGTTTCCGTATTGTTCCTTCTCGATAGAGTTCCGAAAGCATTCAGAGTGTGAGGATTCGTTCAACTACGTTGTCTCGTCTTCTTCATGGATTTGTTCTACTTCCAAGCGGGATCTCAGGAAAGATGACACATTTCCCTGGATACCACTATTATCATTGCTATGCTAGTTGTCTCGCTTCCATCGTTATGTCTCGCTACCTACCACTTGTTTGTCAAGCCTTCCAACATTGCCATGAAAAGCCTCTAACCACCCACCTTCCTAGCAAACCTTTGTTTGGCTATGTTACCGCTTTCTCAGCCCTTCTTATAGCGTTTCTAGCTGCAGGTGCAATTGCTTCCATGTGTCAACATGGACATTCTTTTGTTATCACAATATTATTGCTATTTAATTTAATGCACATATATACTTGTTAAAAGGTGGAAGGCTTGGCCTTTTTCTTGGTGTTTTGTTCCACTTTTGCCGCCCCTAGCGACTTGTGTACCGGTGTTATGTTCCATATTGAGCGTTCCTAATATGCTTGGGTTGTTATGGGGACCCCATTGATTGTTTTGGGGATAAAACTTATCTAGCAAGTCCCAATGTTAGTTTTACCATTTTCCAACCTAATAAAACTTGCATAGGTACTTTCCGGACCTCGTGGATAATTAATCAACAAACAGGTCCAGTGCTCCTCATGAGTGTTGGTCCACCTACCTAGCAGTCGGTGGTGCCACCTCGGGGCAACTTGCGGCATTTTCAGGCTACCGTCCACTTCGCATAGATGGATGATGCCTATGGATAGAGAGCACATGGCTCTAGATGGGGAACTGGCTCACTGGGAGGCCTTGCTGGATTTGTTTTTACCTTTGTCGAACGTCTTGCACGTGGGATTTTGACGACACTTCGGGCTATCTCGAAGTTGATATTTTCCATCGGGATTCCACAAATACTACGGGTGATTCTGCTTTTGAGGAATTTTTCACGCCCAAGATGCGCACCAATCCATTTTAAGGCACGAGGGCCTCGCAAGGGATAGATGCGCATCTTGCCATTAGCAAGAATAGTATCATCACAACATATAATACTAAAAGAGATGAGTATACAAGATTGTCTTACACTCGCCACATGCTAACTTACAATGTCACTCAAATTCACATCATCAAGTTGAACACAGGGTCCAACTACGGACGGAATCAAACGATAAAAACAGATGCAAATGATACTATCAAGCTAGCCCAAAGATCACGACCAGGTCCTCTATGTTGGGGAACGTTGCATGGGAAACAAAAATTTTCCTACGCACACGCAAGATCTATCCATGGTGATGAGCATCTACGAGAGGGAGAGTGGATCTACATACCCTTGTAGATCGCTAAGCGGGAAGCGTTAAGAAACGCGGTTGGTGTAGTCGAACGTCTTCGCGATCCAAATCGCCGTACGTCTCGCGATCCAATCACGATCCGTCCCACGATCCAATCACGATCCGTCCCACGATACGATGACGATGTGTCCCACGAACTTGATCACAATCCATCCCATGAACTTGATCACGATTAGTCCCACGAACTCATCACGATCCGTCTCGCGATCTTGATCACGGTCCTTCCGATCTAGCGCCGAACGGACGGCACCTCCGCGTTCAACACACGTATAGCTCGATGATGATCTCCGCCTTCTTGATCTAGCAAGAGGGAGCAGAGAGGTAGAAGAGTTCTCCGGTAGCGTGACGGCGCTCCGGAGATGGTGGTGGAGCTATTCCGACAGGGCTTCGCCTAAGCACTGCAGAAATCCGATCTAGAGGAGAAACTATGAACTAGAGGAACGGGCAACACGTGGCTAAAAATCTGGTGCCAAAACCCCTAAAACCTCCAGTATATATAAGAGGAAGAGAGGAGGAGGCTTGTCTTCCAAGGAGCCAGCCCTTGGGTTGGCCGAACCAAGGAGGGGAGGAGGAATCCTCCTCCAATCCTAATAGAACTAGGACTCCTTATTTTGGTCTTTTTGCCTTTTTCCACCTTTTTCTCTTTGGGCTTTTCTTCCCAGCCGCATGGGCCTTGTGTGGGACTTCCACCATCCCACTAAGTGCTGGTATTCACTCTCCCACAGCCCATGTAGCCTCTTGGGTTGAATTACCCCTCCCGATGGTCTCCCGGTACACTACCGGCACTCCCGGTACACTACCGATGAGTCCAAAACTTTTCGGGCGACCAAAATAGGACTTCCTATATATCGATCCGTACCTCCGGACCATTCCGGAGATCCTCATGACATCCAGGATCTCATCCGGGACTCCAAACAACCTTCGGTCACCACCAAGCATAACTCTATACTACCGAAACGTCACTAAACCTTAAGTGTGCAGACCCTGCAGGTTCGAGAACTATGTAGACATGACTAAGACACCTCTACAGTCAATAACCAATAGCGGGACCTGGATGCTCATATTGGTTCATACATATTCTACGAAGATCTTTATCGGTCGAACCTCTATGTCAACGATTCAGTTAATCCCGTATGATGTTCCCTTTGTTCTTCGGTATGTTACTTGCCCGAGATTCGATCGTTAGTATCTCCATACCTAGTTCAACCTCATTACCGGCAAGTCTGTTTACTCGTTGCGTAATACAAGATCCCGTGACTAACACTTAGTCACATTGCTTGCAAGGGTTATTGTGATGTTGTATTACCGAGTGGGCCCTGAGATACCTCTCCGTCACACGGAGTAACAAATCCCAGTCTTGATCCATGCCAACTCAACAGACACCCTCGGATACCTATAGAGCACCTTTATAGTCACCCAATTACGTTGCAATGTTTGATACACACTAGGCACTCCTCCGGTGTTAGTGAGTTGCATGATCTCATGGTCATAGGAACAGATACTTGACATGCAGAAAATAGTAGCAATAAACTGACACGACCATATGTTACGTTTATAGTTTGGGTCTTGTCCATCACATCATTCTCCTAATGATGTGATCCCATTACCAAATTACATCTCATCTTCATGACTAGGAAACCATAGCCATCTTTGATCAACGAGCTAGTCTATTTAGAGGCATACTAGGAACATGGTGTTGTCTATGTATCCACACATGTATCTAAGTCTCCGATCAATACAATTATAGCATGTATAATAAACGATTATCATGAACAAGGAAATAGGATAATAACTAATTTATTATTGCCTCTAGGGCATATTTCCAACAGTCTCCCACTTGCACTAGAGTCAATAATCTAGTTCACATCACCATGTGATTCACATTGTTATGAATCTAACACCGAATGAGTTCTGGGGCTCGATCATGCTTTGCATGTGAGAGAGGCATTATAGTCAACAGGTCTGCGACATTCAGATCCGTGTGTACTTTGCAAATCTCTATGTCAAACTGTAAACACTGTTACCACACTCCACTTGGTACTATTCCAAATGGCTGCTCCACTATACGTATCCAGATTGCTACTACGAGTCATTCGGATTGGTGTTAAAGCTTGCATCGATGTAACTCTTTACGACGAACTCTTTATCACCTCCATAATCGAGAAACATCCCCTTAGACTTTTAGTTACTAGGGATAATCTTGACCACTGTCCAGTGATCCACTCCTGGATCACTCTTGTACCCCTTGACAGACTCATGGCAAGGCACACACAGGTGCGGTACACAGCATGGCATACTATATAGAGACTATGGCTAAGGCATAAGGGACAAGGTTCGTCCTTTTTATTTCTTCTGCCATGGTCGAGCTTTGAGTCTCACTCAAATTCACACCTTACAAATGAGGCGAGAACTCTTTCTCTGACTAATCCATTTTGAACTCTTTCAAAATCTTGTCAAGGTATGTACTCATTGAAAGTCTCATCAAGCATCTTGATCTATGTCTATAGATCTTGATGCTCAACAATTAGGTAGCTTTATCTAGGTCTTCCTTTGAAAAAATCTTTTCAAACAACCGTTTATGCTTTCTAGAAATTCTACATCATTTCCGATCAACAATACGTCATCCACATATACTTATCAGAAATTCTATAGTGCTCCCACTCACTTTATTGTAAATACAAGTTTCTCGTAAACTTTGTATAGACTCAAAAACTTTGATCACCTCATCAAAGTGTATATTCCAACTCCGAGATGCTTGCTTCAGTTCATAGAAGAATCACTGAAGCTTGCACACCTTTTAGCATCCATAGGACTGACAAAACCTTCTGGTTGTATCACATACAAACTTTCCTCAAGTAAACCATTAAGGAAACAACATTTTGATATCCATCTGCCAGATTTCATAATTGAAAAATGCAGCAACTGCTAACATAATTCCAACAGACTTGAGCATCGCTATGAGTGAGAAAGTCTCATCGCAGTCAACTCCTTGAACTTGTCGTAAACTTCTTTGCAACAAGTCGAGCTTTACAAATGGTGGCATTTACCATGAGCGTATGTCTTCATTTTAAACATCCATTTGTACTCAACGACCTACCGTCCAACGAGCAAGTCTACCAAAGTCTATACTTAGTTTTCATACATGGATCCTTTCTTGGATTTCATGGCCTCTAACCATTTGTCAGAATCCGGGCCCATCATCGCTTCTCCATAGTTCGTAGGTTCATCGTTGGCCAACAATATGACCTCTAAGACAGGGTTGCCGCACCACTCAGGAGCAGTACACGTCCTAGTCGACCTACGAAGTTTGATAGTAACTTGATGCAAAGCTTCATGATCATCATCATTAACTTCCTCTTCAACTAACGTAGGCTTCACAGAAACAACTTCTTGCGCTGCGCTACTCTTTGGTTGAAATAGAGGTTCAATAACCTCATCAAGTTCTATCTTCCTCCCCTCAATTCTTTCAAGAGAAACTTTTCCTCGAGAAAGGACCCAGTTTTAGCAATAAACATTTTATGCTTGGATCTGAGATAGAAGGTTCACCCAACTGTTCTTAGGGTATTCTATGAAGATGCATTTGTCCGCTTTGGGTTCGAACTCATTAGGTGAAAACATTTTCCATACAAGCGTCGCAGCCCCAAACATTAAGAAATGACAGCTTAGGTTTCTATCAAACCATAATTCACACGGTGTCATCTCAATGGATTTAGATGGTGCCCTATTTAAAATGAATGTAGTTGTCTCTAATGCATAACCCCAAAACGATAATAGACATCATAGCACGCACCATATCCAATAGAGCACGACTATGATGTTCGGACACACCATCACACTATGGTGTTGCAGGTGGCATGAGTTGTGAAACAACTTTCACATTGTCTAAAGTTGTATGCCAAACTTGTAACTCAGATATTCACCTCCACGATCATATCGCAAACATTTTTATCTTCTTGTCATGATTATCTTAAACTTCACTCTGAATTTTCTTGAACCTTTCAAACGATTCAGACTTGTGTTTCATTAAGTAAATATACACTATATCTACTCAAATCATTAGTGAAGGCTAGAAAATAACGATATCCACCGCACGCTACAAGACTCATTGGATTGCGTACATCAACATGTATCATTTCCAATAAATCACTTGCCCGCTTCATCAAAATAGAAGGGGTCCTTAGTCATCTTGTCCAAAAGGCATGGTTCGCATGTCTCAACCGATTCAAAATCGAATGAGTTCAAAGATCCATCAGCATGGAGTTTCTTCATGCGTTTTATACCAATATGACATTTAGCGGCAGTGCCACAAGTATGTGGTACTATTATTATTAACTTTGTATCTTTTTGGCATCAATGTTATGAACACGTGTATTACTACGATCAAGTTTCAACAAACCATTCTTACTGGGTGCATGACCATTAAAGGTATTATTCATGTAAATAGAATAACCATTATTCTCTAACTTAAATGAATAACCGTGTTGCAATGAACATGATCTAATCACGTTCATGCTCAACGCAAAAACACCAAATAACATTTATTTAGGTTCATCACTAATCTCGAAGGTAGAGAGAGCGTGCGATGTTGATCACATCAACCTTGGAAACATTTCGAACACACATCATCACCTCACACTTAGCTAGTATCCGTTTATTTCGTAGCTTTTACTTCGAGTTACTAACATTTAGCAACCGAACCGGTATCCAATACCCAGGTGCTAATAGGAGTACTAGCAAGGTACACATCAATAACACGTATATCAAATATACTTCTGTCGACTTTGCCAGCCTTCTTATCTACCAAGTATCTAGGGTTGTTCCGCTTCAGCGACCGTTCTCCTCATAATCGAAGCACTTAGTCTTGGGTTTGGGTTAGACTTTGGGTTGCTTCACTGAAGCTGCAACTGACTTGCTATCCATGAAGTTTCCCTCCTTGCTCTTGCCCTTCTCAAAACTAGTGGTTTTGACTAACCATCAACACTTGACGCTCCTTCTCGATTTCTACCTTCGCGGTGTCAAACATCGCGAACAGCTCAGGGATCATTATTTCTATCCCTGGCATTTTATAGTTCATCACCAAGTTCTAGTAGCTTAGTGACATCAACTTGGAGAACTATATCAATCACTATCCTATCTAGAAGATCAACTCCCACTCGATCCAAGCGATTGTAGCACCCAGACAATCTGAGCACATGCTCAATGATTGAGCTATTCTCCTTCATCTTGCAGGCAAAGAATCTTGTTGGAGATCTCATATCTTGCAACACGGGCATGAGCCTGAGATCCTAATTTCAGCTCTTAGAACATCTCATATGTTCCGTGACGTTCAAAATGTTTCGGAGCCTCAATTCTAAGCCGTAATGCATGACGCACTAAATTATCAAGTAGTCATCAGAACGTGCGTGTCAGATGTTCACAACATCTACAAACAACGCTAGAGGGGTTGGCGCACTGAGCGGTGCATTAAGGACATAAGCCTTCTGTGCAGCAACGAGGACAATCCTCAGATCACGGACCCAATCCGCAATATTGCTACCATCATCTTTCAACTCTATTTCTCTAGGAACATATAAAATTCAAGGGAGCTACAGCATGAGCTAGTAATCTATAACACAGTTTGCAAAGACACTGACTATGTTCATGATAATGAGTTCAATTAATCATATTACTTAAGAACTCCCACTCAAATTGACATCCCTCCAGTCAGTCGAGTGATACATGATCCAAATTCACCAACTCAAGTCCGATCATCATGTGAGTTGAGGTGGTTTCAATGGTGAACATCATCATGTTGATCATATCTACTATATGACTCATGTTCGACCTTTCGGTCTCTTGTGTTCCGAGGCCATGTCTGTACATGCTAGGCTCGTCCAGTTTAACCCGAGTGTTCTGCATGTGCAACACTGGCTTGCACCCGTTGTATGTGAACGTAGAGTCTATCACACCCGATCATCACGTGGTGTCTCAACACGACGAACTTTTGCAACGGTGCACACTCGGGGAGAACACAATTCATCTTGAAATTTAAGTGAGGGATCACCTTATAATGCTACCGTCGTCCTAAGCAAAACAAGGTGCATAGAAGGATTAACATCACATGCAAATCATAAGTGACATGATATGGCCATGAACTTATGCTTTTGATCTCCATCTTGAAAGCACCGACATGATCTCCATCGTCACCGGCAAGACACCATGATCTCCATCATCTTGATCTCCATTAATGTGTCGCCATCGGGGTTGTCGCGCCCAACATGCTTCTACTACTATTGCTACCGTTTAGCGATAAAGTAAAGCATTACATAGAGCTTAATGATTGACACGCAGGTCATACAATAATTAAAGACAACCAATGGCTCCTGCCGGTTGCCGTACTCATCGACATGCAAGTCGTGATAATCTATACATCACATGATCATCTCATACATCACATATATCACATCATGTAATTGGCCATATCATATCACAACATACCATCCAAAAACAAGTTAGACGTCCTCTAACTGTTGTTGCATGTTTTACGTGGCTGCTACGGGTATCTAGCAAGAACAATTCTCATCTATGCAAAAACCACAACGGTGATAGACTAGTTGCTTTTCAACCTTCTCAAGGACCGCCTTTGTCGAATCCGATCCAACCAAGGTGAGAGAAACTGGCACCCGCAAGCCATCTATGCAACAAGTTGCGGTCGAGGGAACCGGTCTCTCGTAAGCGTATGTGTAATGTTGGTCCGGGCCGCTTCATCTCACAATACCGCTGAACCAAAATCCGACCAAGGGAGGAAGAAATCTAAGCATCAACGCCCACAAACCTTTTGTGTTCTACTCGAGATCTCATCTACACATAGACCTGGCTCATAATGCCACTACTAGGGAACGTTGCATGGGAAACAAAGAATTTCCGGCGCACACGCAAGATCTATCCATGGTAATGAGCATCTAAGAGAGGGAGAGTGGATCTATGTACCCTTGTAGATCGCTAAGCGCGAACCATTAAGAAACGCGGTTGGTGTAGTCGAACGTCTTCGCGATCCAAATCGCCGAGCGTCCCACAATCTCATCACGATCCGTCACGCGATCCAATCACGATCCGTCCCACGAACTCATCATGATCTGTCCCGCGATCTCATCACGATACGTCCCGCAAACTCATCATGATCAGTCCCGCGAACTCATCACGATCCGTCTCGCGATCTTGATCACGGTCCTTCCGATCTAGCGCCAAACGGACGACACCTCCACGTTCAGCACACGTACAGCTCGATGACGATCTCCACCTTCTTGATCCAGCAAGAGGGAGCAGAGAAGTAGAAGAGTTCTCCGGCAGCGTTACGGCGCTCTGGAGATGGTGGTGGAGCTATTCCGACAGGGCTTCGCCTAAGCACTGCAGAAATCCGATCTAGAGGAGAAACTATGCACTAGAGGAACGGGTAGCACGTGGCTAAAAATCTGGTGCCAAAAACCCTAAAATCTCCAGTATATATAAGAGGAATAGAGGAGGAGGCTTGGCTCCCAAGGAGCCAGCCCTTGGGTCGGCCAAACCAAGGAGGAGAGGAGGAATCCTCCTCCAATCCTAGTAGGACTAGGACTCCTCCTTATTTTGGTCTTTTTTCCTTTTTCCACCTTTTTCTCTTTGGGCTTTTCTTCCCAGCCGCATGGGCCATGTATGGGACTTCCACCAGCCCACTAAGGGCTGGTATTCACTCTCCCACAGACCATGTAGCCTCTTGGGTTGAAATACCCCTCCCGATGGTCTCCCGGTACACTATCGACACTCCCGGTACACTACCGATGAGCCTGAAACTTTCCCGGCGTCCAAAATAGGACTTCCTATATATTGATCTTTACCTCTGGACCATTCCGGAGCTCCTCATGACATCTAGGATCTCATCCGTGACTCCAAACAACCTTCGGTCACCACCAAGCATAACTCTATACTACCGAAACGTCACCAAACCTTAAGTGTGCAGACCCCGCGGGTTCGAGAACTATGTAGACATGACCAAGACACCTCTACGGTCAATAACCAATAGCAGGACCTGAATGCCCATATTGGTTCCTACATACTCTACGAAGATCTTTATCAGTCGAACCTCTATGTCAAGGATTCAGTTAATCCCGTATGATGTTCCCTTTGTTCTTCGGTATGTTACTTGCCCGAGATTCGATCGTTAGTATCTCCATACCTAGTTCAACCTCGTTACCGGCAAGTCTCTTTACTCATCGCGTAATACAAGATCCTGTGACTAACACTTAGTCACATTGCTTGCAAGGCTTATTGTGATGTTGTATTACCGAGTGGGCCCTGAGATAGCTCTTCGTCACACGGAGTAACAAATCCCAGTCTTGATCCATGTCAACTCAACAGAAACCCTCGGAGATACCTGTAGAGCACCTTTATAGTCACCCAATTACGTTGCGATGTTTGATACACACAAGGAACTCCTCTGGTGTCAGTGAGTCGCATGATCTCATGGTACTAGGAACTGATACTTGACATGCAGAAAACAGTAGCAATAAACTGACATGACCATATGCTATGTTTATAGTTTGGGTCTTGTCCGTCACATCATTCTCCTAATGATGTGATCCCATTACCAAATGACATCTCATGTCCATGACTAGGAAACCATAGCCATCTTTGATCAACGAGCTAGTCTATTTAGAGGCATACTAGGGACATGGTGTTGTCTATGTAACCACACATGTATCTAAGTCTTCGATCAATACAATTATAGCATGTATAATAAATGATTATCATGAACAAGGAAATATGATAATAACTAATTTATTATTGCCTCTAGGGCATATTTCCAACACTCTACTCATCCGGATAAGTCACATACATCCTGCCTCTTTCGTCATCATATTCCCACTGGAGCTGGGTGAGATCATCCTGCACGAACTCATGTGAACCTGTACCTGGAGTTGTTGTAGTAAACTGTGAGCTACAGAGGACTCAGCTATCATGTGCCCGGATACCGAGACTATTCCAGCTTAAAGGTTGGGATGGGGTAAGTTTTAGTTTGCAGCAGCACTAAGCATTTATGGTGGCTAACTTACGCAACATGAAAATAAATATGAGTGGCCTACGATGAACGATCGAATCTAGTATGATCCCTATGAGATCCTGAACACTTACTTACGTCAATCATAACCCCACCATGTTCTCTCTCGGATCATGTTCATGAGCAGAGACGATCACGGTTACTCACATAGTTGGTGCATTTTAATTAGAGTTTACTTCAAGTTAACTATAACCGGGTGTTAGACAAATATCCAAGTTGCCACATAACCGCAGGCATGGCTTTCTGAAAGATTTAACCCTGTAGGGGTGCTCCAACTAATCCATCACAAATTAACCACACTCCGTGGGAATAGCCTCGACCACGGATCTTGCGGTCATCAGAGGAAATTCCAAAGGAATTCCAACACCTCGAGAAAACCCGAAGAAATTCAGACTCCACACGGAAGACATTCGATAAAGGTAACACAAATCCATCAAGACCTCCCGACGTGTCAACAAACCCGATAAGAGCCGCGTATCTCGTTCTCAGGACACGACCGGATGAGCGCAACATACAGTGGCCTGATAGAAATCTCCTGAGTTGCCCCGGGTTGGCCCCGCACATGACTCTAGTTTGGACCAACACTCATGAGGAGCACTGGCCCGGGGGTTGATTAAATTATCCACGGGGTTGCAAAGCCCTATGCAAGTTTTATTAAGTTATTAGCAAACGTAGTACCAAAGTTGGGTCTTGCCAGGCAAGTTTTAATCTCAACTGAAAAAACAAGGGGGTCCCCGTAACAACCCCGAGCATGTTAGGAGCGCAAAATATGGAAAACATAACACCGGTAACAAGGAACTAATAACGGTAACAGCGGAACAAATCACTTAGCAAAAGGCCAAGCCTTCCACCAATACCAAGATATATTGTGCATTAAATTAAATAACAGAATTTATTGTGATATCCAAATCCATGTTATCACATGGAACAACCTGCACCTGCAACTAAAATGCTATAAGAGGGGCTGAGCAGCGGTATCTTAGCCAATCAAAGGTTTGTTAGGATGTGGGGGGTTAGAGGCTGTCATGGAAATTACGAGGCTGATATCAAGTGGTAGGTAGCGCAATTGTAATGATAAGAGTGACATACCAGAAAGCGAACATAGTATCGGGATCCGGGTACGATCATCTTGCCAGTTGGTTCTTCAGCGGAACAAGTAGCGGGATCCTCATAGTGGTACTCTCCTGGGTCCTCGTACTCAGTATCAACACTCGCGTCTACCCAAGAGAAACAACAACAATAAACATCCAACCAAGGTGCAATGCACAACCAAGATGATGCATGATTCATTTATGAAGAATTAACATGGCAATCCAAAACTAGTCATGTTTCAGATGCAAAACTTGTTTATTGATGAACCTGGACAGAACCTCATGTTAAGTTATTTATACATGCCTGATCATGGAAATTCTGGATGCATTATGAAAAATCGATAGAAATGCATATAAAGATCGCAAGAAACGGAGCTACGGTTCTCACGATACGCTCTCGACAAGGTACGAAGGCAAAACACAAGTCACCCAAGACGTGGGCTAATTCTTGGCATTCCAAGGAAGCCTCTGGATAGGTGATGAAAAATCAATCACAATAGCCTCAATAATCAATCAATTCCATGGAGCATAGCTCCCACAAGTCACAAAACAATAAAACCCACAATCTGCCACAAAACAGCAACATAGCAAATTTCACAGCTCACAACTTGAGCTACAGGAACCCTAAATCCACAAACAAGAGATCGACAGATTCTACTCAACACACACATCAACTTATCCAACTATACAAACAGCAAAGGAGGCACACATCAATATACACGAAGCTATCAAGTTGGCATGATGAAACAGTTTTCTGGGACTTAGTGAAAATAACAGTTTTCTGGAATCTGTGATTATAAAGTAGCAAGTTGAAAGCAGTAATTAAATATGCTATGGAGATCCTATTGGAATGAAAATTAAGAGGATGGTAGAAGGAAATATCTACTACAAATAACTAACACTGACCATGAGCAAATTCCAAACATATCACTAGATACCACCCACTCTTCATGGCATAAAAATAACGCAGATTCGCAGACTTAGTAGTTTTTAGCATGCTGAAACAGAAACATTAAGTAGGCAACTTAACATCATGTTTCCCACTTATATGGGTGGTACTAATATTAAACAAAAATACCATGGCACTAGATACAAAACACTAGCACTTCCTAGTTGACACATCTCCCAAAGCAAGCACGGATTAATTCAAGCAAAAAATGACAAAATGGCATCTCAGCTAAAATGACAGATTTATGAACTTGCTCAAAAGTTAAATCTGAGAGTTCCAATGAGTTCATTGGATCTTCCTACCCCAAAACCATGGGTCATACTCATATGCCCATGTGAAACCACAAGGCAACAACAAATAACGAACTACCCACTCTAATCATGGCATAACTACTCTAGACAGGAAATGCAATTAAATGGCATGAGCATGTTAGCAACTTAGATAAGAATGGAAGTGAAATGACAAGGCCTACATGACAAGCATATATCAACAAGGGTATGTCAAGTGGGAAAACCCACTAGTCCCCTAACACACATAAACACCCTACTCACACCACTACTAAAAACATACCCATGCTCTAAATATGCCCAAGGCACATGAGCTCAAAACACCAAGATCATACCACCCATGAAAGGGAGGGGGGGGGTGATCATCTACCACACATACACTCACCACTAATGCATCAAAGGCATAAAGCATTAGACTCCACTCACTCTCACATATGTGGGTGTGCAAGGAGCACACACACATGTGCCATGCATGGTGCACCACACACCCACATGCACAACTCACATGCACACACACATGTATTTATACACTAGGGTACATACACACACAAGCACATACATGTGCAAGCTCACATACACACCACATGTATCCTGCCTACAAACACACATACACACATACAGAAGCACAACACACCACCCTCATAAACATACACCTACACATGCACATAAGCAGGGGAAAAACTAGAAAACCTACCTAGGCATGCCCATACATACACATTACATAGCACACACACACTACGCTCAGCCACGCCGGATCTGGCCATAGTCGCACCAGATCTGGGCACAACACACCCACGCACAAATGGGATCCGGTCACCACACCAGATCCGAACACCACACACCGCAATACTCCAATAAAAAAAAGGAAAACAACAGCGGGGGCTGGGGATCGAACCCCCGACCGACCGGTCGTCGCCCCGCGCATCCTACCACTCTGCTACTCGATCGGAGGTTAACAGAGGATGCGTTTTGCCTAACTTATACACACGCAGACAGCCTATTACCGACGAAACTGAAATCCGTGGTGCAGCGACAAGAAACAGCGGCGGCACGGGCCAGCTCCGGCCACCTCCGGTGAGGGAAACCACTGGCGGGGCCGCGGGATCTACGGGGGGACCTCCACGCATGAGTAGAGCACGAGCACGAGCGGCACGGCGAGGAAAGGGGGAGGAATGGAGAGAGGGGAGGATCTAGGGCACCGGGGACGCGCTAAAAGGAGCAGGAGGACTCGCTACGGCCATCAAATCATCGGCAAGCTGACGTGGTTCCTCTGGATGCTCTGTCGTACAGAGCTGGGAGAGAACGAACGCTCAGGGGGGAGACTGGGCCTACGGGAGCTACTGGGCTGCGCTGGGGAGGGCAGGAGGCCCACTGGCAGCACTCTCTCTCTCTCTCTCTCACAGGAATAAAGAGGAGGCTTTCCATTATTTGAACATCACAACTCAAAGAAAACCCCTAGAGAAATAAAAGGGTTTTGGTGAAAAATAAAAATGCTTTTGTTGGCAAAATAAAATGTACTATTTTATAAAAATGTTAAGTTGATTTTTTTGGACAAGTATTTTTAATACTTTAAGAAATAACAATGCTCTGTTTATATAATCTCAAAAACATTCCAACCCCAAACAACAAAAGAACAATACTCTAAATTATTAATATACATAGGGCCACCTCTTGAACATATCAAAAGGCAAGTTAATTATGCTATGAGATAACATGGGAATAAAAGCATCATGTTGGGGTTTAAGTAGGAAGACAAGAAGTTTTCTCACTTGATTCAAACCACAAACAAACCACCTCCACACACATCTCACTCACAACCACTACAACATACAAAGACACATGAACACAAGCAAGCATGATGAATGGCATGATGGATGAAATGATGCATGAATGCAAAACAACACATGGGACAAGGTGCAATTCATAGAAAAGCTCATGAAACAAGGTTCATACATGGGTTACATGCCATAAAAGGAAGGGACAACACTTGGGCTGTCACAACTCTCCCACACTACAAGAGGATCTTGACCCGAGATCTAGGAACGAAAGAAGTCCGGAAATTCGGAACGGAGAAGGTCCTCGCATTCCAAAGTAGCTTTTTTGTCGGAATGATGAGACCACTTCACCTTGAGGAATTTGATACACTTGTTGCGAGTCTTACGCTCAGTTTCTTCAAGAATAGCAACGGGATGCTCACGATAAGAGAGATCTTCTTGGAGATCGATGTCTTGGAGGTCAATGGTCCGCTTAGGAGTCTTGAAGCATCTCTAGAGCTGAGAAACATGGAAGACATCATGCACGTTTGTGAAATTTGGAGGAAGCTCAAGTTGATATGCAAGACCACCTCTCTTGCCAACAACTTTGAAAGGACCAACGAAACGAGGAGCCAACTTCCCTTTAATTCCAAATCGCTGCGTGCCTCTCATGGGGGAAACTTTGAGATAGACAAGATCATCCACTTGGAAGGAAACATCCCGATGTTTGCTATCGTAATAGCTCTTCTGACGGGACTGAGCTGCTTTGAGGTTCTCGCGAATGACATGGCACATTTCTTCAGCTTCAGTAATCATGTCATTGCCCAATATCTGATGCTCACCGGTTTCAGACCAGTTAAGCGAGGTACGACACTTTCTTCCGTAGAGAATCTCGAAAGGGGCCTTGCCTGAACTAGCTTGGAAGCTATTATTGTATGAGAATTCAGCATATGGAAGGCAGTCTTCCCACTTCATGCTGAACGAAATCACAAAGGCTCTGAGCATATCTTGAAGGATCTGATTAACTCTCTCAACTTGACCACTTGTCTGCGGATGGAACGCAGTGCTGAAACGGATCTTGGTACCCATAGCAGTCTGGAAGGACTCCCAAAACTTGGAAGTGAAGAGGCTTCCACGGTTAGAAGAGATGAGCTGAGGAATACCATGCAAAGACACTATCCTTGACGTATACAACTCTGCAAGCCGAGCTGCCGAGATAGATTCTTTGACTGGCAGGAAATGAGCAACTTTTGACAGCTTGTCGATAACCACAAAGATGGCATCGTTGCCTCTCTTGGACTTGGGAAACCCAGTTACGAAATCCATCTCCACATGATCGAATTTCCACTCTGGGATAGGCAAAGGCTAAAGAAGACCTGCTGGACGTTGATGCTCTGCCTTCACTCTGCGACAAACATCACACTCGTTCATGAACTGAGCAATTTCACGTTTCATGCGAGTCCACCAGAAGGTTTGCTTGAGATCTTGATACATCTTTGAACTACCTGGATGAATGGATAGAAAACAATTGTGTGCTTCGTCCATGATAACCTTTCTGAGATCACCTTTTGGAACCACAAGATGATCCTCAAAGAACAAGGTATTTTTGTCATCAACTCGAAAGCACTTATACTTCGGAATGCTCTTGGCCACAAGTTTCTTCACTTTCTTCACCATAGCATCAAGAAGCTGCGCTTGGCGAACCTGATCTTCCAGAGTCCGAGAGACTTGAAGATTTGCAAGAAATCCTCGCGGAATCATCTGAAGGTTGAGATTGCGGAAGGCTTCACAAAGCTCGGGTTGGAGAGGCTTCAAGATGAGACTATTGCAGTACGCCTTACAGCTGAGCGCGTCTGGAATGACATTTGCTTTCCCCGGAGTATACTCAATGCTCGGGTTGAAGTCTTCAAGCATTTCCACCCAACGAGATTGCCGAAGATTGAGATTGGGTTGAGTGAAAACGTACTTCAAGCTCTTGTGATCAGTGTAGACCTCAACTGGTCTACCCAACAACAAATGCCTCCAAGTCATTAGAGGATGCACAACTGCTGCCAACTAAAGATCATGTGGGGTGTAGTTCTTCTCGGCCGGCTTCAACTGACGCGAGGTATAAGCAACAATCTTCTTGTCTTGCATGAGAAGACCACCAAGGCCTTGCAGAGAAGCATCACAGAAAACTTGAAAAGGCTTAGACTACTCAGGAGGAACAAGAACTGGAGCTGAAGTTAGTCTCTGCTTGAGCGTATTGAACGCCACATCGCACTGAGGAGACCAAACATACTTGACACTCTTCTGGTGGAGATTGGACAAAGGCTTGGCAATTTGAGAGAAGTTCTCCACGAACCTTCTGCAATAGCTAGCAAGCCCGAGGAAACTCTGAAGCTGGTTCACGTTCTGAGGAGGTTCCCACTTCAATATAGCTTCAACTTTCTCGGGGTGCACTTTAATTCCCTCAGCAGAGATGACATGCCCAAGGTACACCACTTCATTGAGACAAAACTCACACTTGGAAAACTTGGCATAGAATCGATGCTCTCTTAACTTGTCAAGCACAAGGCGGAGATGCTCTACATGATCTTCTTCTATCTCTGTGAACACAAGGATATCATCGAGATAGACCAAGACAAACTCATTCTTGAAGGGAGAGAAAATGAAATTCATCATTCTTGAAAAGGTTGGAGGAGCATTAGCAAGACCAAACGACATGACGATGTACTCATAAGAGCCAAAACTCGTCCTGAAAGCGGTCTTAGGAATGCCTTCTTCGCTAATGCGAATCTGATGATAACCCATGCGAAGATCAAGCTTCGAGAAAACCTTGGCACCTTTCAGTTGTTCAAACAACTCATTGATGTTGGGAAGTGGGTACTTGTTTCTGATTGTCTTCTTGTTCAATGGCCGACAATCAACACAAAGACGATCCGTGCCATCTTTCTTCTTGACAAACAAAACTCCACAACCCCACGGAAAAGAGCTAGGTCTGATCAGACCCAGATGTTCTTGCTCATCTAGCTGCTTCTTCAACTCTTTCAGCTCTTCGGGGCCAAGTTTATACGGGCGCTTATAGACCGGTTCAGTTCCAGGCTCGAGATCAATCACGAACTCGACTGGCCGGTGTGGAGGCATTCCTGGCAATTCTTCTGGAAAGATATCTTCATACTCACAAACCACCGGAATTTGAGAAATCGCCGAGATTTCACCCTTCTCATTAAGAGCAAAGAGACAAATTGTGTCATCGCGAGCCACGAATATAATCACATCTTCTGAAGGATGAGTCAGCTTAACTTCTTTTGCTTGACAATCAATATGAGCCTTGTTCATAGCTAGGAAGTCCATGCCCAGAATGAGATCAATATTAGAATTCCCGAGAACAATTGGAGAAGCCAGAAAAGAATAATTTCCCATCTTGATGGAAACATCCGGAACAATGCGATTGGAATTCAACATCTTACCGGGCGACACCACAGACAAGGACTTAGGCAAATCTTTATAATCAAACTCATTCTTGATAAAGAAAGGGCGAGACATCAAGCAATGCGATGCACCAGAATCAAATAACACTTTTGCAGGAATAGAATTAACTTAGAGATTACCCATAATCACATCATTGGACTGCTCTGCTTCAGCTGCATTCACCATATTCACTCTTGGGGTCTTAGGATTATGCTTCACCATAGCATTGCTTGGATGCTTGACAGGGGGATGAGGTGGAAGACGCCGCTGGTTGCACTTTTTTGCATAGTGACCCTTCTGGCCACACTTGTGACAAGTCACCTCAGAGAGCGGACGAACATTGCCTGGAGGAGGAACAAGAACTGCCTTGGACGCCTGGGTTCTCTGCTGGAATCCTGGGTTGGGTGGGTGGGAAGAACCACGACCACCGAACTGCTTCTGCTGCTGAGGAGGGCGAAATGGAAGAGGATTTGGTGCCCAATACTCCTGTTGCTTGGGAACCATCTGAGAGCCAGAAGAAGAAGAATATGAATCCCTTGAACTCTTCTTGGAGTTCTCCAACTTGAGCTGAGCTGCTTTGACCTTCAAAGCCATGTTTTAGAACTGATCAAACTCCCAAGGTTCCTGAAGAACTAGGCCTGGCAGAAGCTCATCCTTGAGACCACCTCTGAATTGATAGATCATAGCCTTGTCATCTGGAACATCTTGCTTGGCATAACGAGCTAGATTCTGGAACTCGACGTTGTACTGGTAGACAGACTTGGTTCCCTGCTTCAGGTGCCTGAACTTCTCACGCATCTCCTCGACAAAGCTTGTCAGAATGTAATGAGCCCTGAAGTCACGACGGAAATCGTCCCAAGTAACAACACGATCGCCCCTGGAATCCTTGTACTGCTGCCACCAATCAGCTGCTTGACCCTTGAGCTGGAACGATGCAAATCTGACAAAGTCCTCTGGCTTGACATTGCTGCACTAGAAATGCTTACTCATATCACGAAGCCAATCATCAACATCAAAGGGCTACTCACAACAGGTGAAAGACTTGGGCTGGTTGGCAAGGAACTGATTGAGCATTGCAAACTGAGGCTGATTCTGAAAATTCCCTTGAAAACCTTGCTGGCCCTGCTCCCTTTCTTGCAACAGCCTGAGCAACATCTGAGTGTTCGCATTGGTTGCGTCCATCACAGCTTGCCAAGCTTCTGGAGGAGGAGGCGGAGGAGGCGGTGGTGGGGGTGGTGGTGGAACATCAGCCTGCTCCTCACCACGACCCGGATTGTTGCGAGTTGGTGGAGCCATCCTGAAGATGGACAAAACGCATCAGCACCTCATGATAAGATGAATTCCAGGCTGAATCAAATGCTTGAAAGAAATTGAACAAATAAGAACATAGCCTTCCTACTGAAAAATTAGTAAGAATGCTTCTTGGTTCATGATAACATCATCAGATATAATAAGCCACTTGCAATAACACAAAAGTATTGAGCTAAGCGCTCGGAACAAATGTACATGCCCATATACATCTGAAGAAGATGATCCTAGATGACTACAAGATTTCCCACCTATGAACTTCCGAAAACTTTCTGGTTATGCAATCCAGTGTGGGGGATACAAGGAGGAAATATCTCACACAACTAACAATCCTACACCCCAACTGTATCCATCCTTCAACACATAACCAGAGGCTTTCGCAAACTCATCTAATCTCGAATCCTCGAACTCACAACAATACTAAACCATGGTGGTACCCTGGACGCCTCCCCAGTACTGGGTGACTCCGACCTTATCTCACCACGGAAAGTATTGAAGTAATTTCGAACACTCTTCGTCCTGAGATATGAAGGAAGCTGAATGATAACGATGTGCCAAGATTCCCTGGAGCTCGACTCCCCGGAAGAAATCAATTCAGACTAGAGGCACCAAGACAGAACCCTGTCACATCGGTATCATATAGACTCCAAAATACCCGCGTGATCCTAAAAAAAGTTTGAGCGAGAAGAGGAGTAGAATCAAAATTTCCTAAGTCGGATACCTCACTAGAGCATAGAAGAGCAGTAAAAAGAATCCTACTCTCTGATATAACTAGACTCAAAATAGTTTTTTACTAGACTCAACTTGGCCAAGTTCGAACAAGCAAAGGCTCCTATGGTCGTATGGATCTAATACCAACTTGTCACGCCAAAGATGCGTGCCTATCCATTTTATGGCACGAGGGCCTCGCAAGGGATACATGCGCATCTTGCCATTAGCAAGAATAGTATCATCACAACATACAATACTGAAAGAGATGAGTATACAAGATTGGCTTACACTCGCCACATGCTACCTTACAATGTCACTCAAATTCACATCATCAAGTTGAACACAGGGTCCGACTACAAACGAAATCATACGATAAAAACAGATGTAAATGATACTATCAAGGTATCCCAAAGATCATGACCAGGTCCTCTACTCATTCGGATAAAGTCACATACATCCTGCCTCTTTCCTCATCATATTCCCACTGGAGCTGGGTGAGATCATCCTGCACGTACTCATGTGAACCTGTACCTGGAGTTGTTGTAAACTGTGAGCCACAGAGGACTCAACTATCATGTGCCCGGGTACCGAGACTATTCCAGCTTAAAGGTTGGGATGGGGTAAGTGTTTAGTTTGCAGCATCACTAAGAATTTATGGTGGCTAACTTACGCAACATGAAAATAAATATGAGTGGCCTACGATGAATGATCGAATCTAGTATGATCCCTATGAGATCCTGAACACTTACTTACGTCAATCATAACCCCATCATGTTCTCTCTCGGATCATGTTCACAAGAAGAGATGATCACGGTTACTCACATAGTTGGTGCATTTTAATTAGAGTTTACTTCAAGTTAACTATAACCGGGTGTTAAACAAATATCCAAGTTGCCACATAACCACAGGCATGGCTTTCCGACAGATTTAACCCTGCAGGGGTGCTCCAACTAATCCATCACAAATTAACCACACTTCATGGGAATAGCCTCGACCACGGATCTCGCGGTCATCATAGGTAATTCCAACACCTCGAGAAAACCCGAAGAAAGTCAAACTCCACACGCAAGACATTCGATAAAGGTAAAACAAATCCTGCAAGACCTCCCGACGTGTCGACAAACCCGATAAGAGCCGCGTATCCTGTTCTCAGGACACGATCGAATGGGCGCATCATACAGTGGCCTGATAGAAATCTCCTGAGTTGCCCCGAGTTGGCCCTACACACGACTCTAGTTTGGACCAACACTCATGAGGAGCACTGGCCTGGGGGTTGATTAAATTATCCATGGGGTTGCAAAGCCATATGCAAGTTTTATTAAGTTATTAGCAAATGTAGTACCAAAGTTGGGTCTTGCCAGACAAGTTTTAATCTCAACCGAATAAACAAGAGGGTCCCCATAACAACCCCGAGCATGTAGGAGCGCAAAATATGGAAAACATAACACCGGTAACAAGGAACTAATGGCGGTAACAGCAGAACAAATCACTTAGCAAAAGGCCAAGCCTTCCACCAATACCAAGATATATTTGTGCATTAAATTAAATAACGGAATTTATTGTGATATCCAAATCCATGTTATCACATGGAACAACCTGCACCTGCAACTAAAATGCTATAAGAGGGGCTGAGCAACGGTATCTTAGCCAATCAAAGGTTTGCTAGGATGTGGGGGGTTAGAGGCTATCATGGCAATTAGGAGGCTGATATCAAGTGGTAGGTAGCGCAATTGTAACGATAAGAGCGAAATACTAGCAAGCGAAAATAGTATCGGGACCTGGGTACGATCATCTTGCCTATTGGTTCTTCAGCGGAACAAGTAGCGGGATCCTCGTAGTGGTACTCTCCTGTGTCCTCATACTCAGTGTCTACAGCTGCGTCTACCCAAGAGAAATAGCAACAATAAACATCCAACCAAGGTGCAATGCACAACCAAGATGATGCATGATTCATTTATGAAGAATTAACATGGCAATCCAAAACTAGTCATGTTTCAGATGCAAAATTTGTTTATTGATGAACCTCGACAGAACCTCATGTTAAGTTATTTAGACATGCATTATCATGGAAATTATGGATGCATCATTCAAAATCGATAGAAATGCATATAAAGATCGCAAGAAACGGAGCTACGGTTCTCACGATACGCTCTCGACAAGGTACGGAGGCAAAACACAAGTCACCCAAGACATGGGCTAATTCTTGGCATTCCAAGGTAGCCTCTGGATAGGTGATGAAAAATCAATCACAATAGCCTCAAGAATCAATCAATTCCGTGGAGCATAGCTCCCACAAGTCACAAAACAATAAAACCCACAATCTGCCACAAAACAGCAACATAGCAACTTTCACAGCTCACAACTTGAGCTACAAGAACCCTACATCCACAAACAAGAGTTTTACAGATTCTACTCAACACACACATCAACTTATCCAACTAAACAAACATCAAAGGAGGCACACATCAATATACACGAAGCTATCAAGTTGGCATGATGAATTAGTTTTCTGGGACTTAGTGAAAATTCCAGTTTTCTGGATTCTGCGATTATAAAGTAGCAAGTTGACAACAGTAATTAAATATTCTAGGGAGCTCCTATTGGTGTGAAAATTAACAGGATGGTAGAAGTCAATATCTACTACAAATAACTAACAGTGAACATGAGCAAATTCGGAACACATCACTAGATACCACCCACTCTTCATGGCATAAAAATAACGCAGATTCCCAGACTTAATAGTTTTTAGCATGCTGAAACAGAAACATTAAGTAGGCAACTTAACAGCATGTTTACCACTTATATGGGTGGTACTCATATGAAACAAAAATACCATGGCATACTAGATACAAAACACTAGCACTTCCTAGTTGACACATCTCCCAAAGCAAGCATGGATTAATTCAAGCAAAAAATGACAAAATGGCATCTCAGCTAAAATGACAGATTTATGAACTTGCTCAAAAGTTAAATCTGAGAGTTCCAATGAGTTCATTGGATCTTCCTACCCCAAAACCATGGGTCATACTCATATGCCCATGTGAAACCACAAGGCAACAACAAATAACGAACTACCCACTCTAATCATGGCATAACTACTCTAGACAGGAAATGCAATTAAATGACATGAGCATGTTAGCAACTTAGATAAGAATGGAAGTGAAATGACAAGGCCTACATGACAAGCATATATCAACAAGGGTATGTCAAGTGGGAAAACCCACTAGTCCCCTAACACACATAAACACCCTACTCACACCACTACTAAAAACATACCCATGCTCTAAATATGCCCAAGGCACATGAGCTCAAAACACCAAGATCATACCACCCATGAAGGGGGGGGTGGTGGTGGTGATCATCTACCACACATACACTCACCACTAATACATCAAAGGCAAAGAGCATTAGACTCCACTCACTCTCACATATGTGGGTGTGCAAGGAGCACACACACACATGTGCCATGCATGGTGCACCACACACCGACATGCACAACTCACATGCACACACACACATGTATTTATACACTAGGGTACATACACACACAAGCACATACATGTGCAAGCTCACATACACACCACATGTATCCTGCCTACAAACACACATACACACATACAGAAGCACAACACACCACACTCATCAACATACACCTACACATGCACATAAGCAGGGAAAAAAACTAGAAAACCTACCTAGGCATGCCCATACATACACATTACATAGCACACACACACTGCACTCAGCCAGGCCGGATCTGGCCATAGTCGCACCAGATCCGGGCACAACACACCCACGCACACACGGGATCCAGTCACCACACCGGATCCGAACACCACACACCGCAATCCTCCAATAAAAAAAGGAAAACAACAGCGGGGGCTGGGGATCAAACCCCCAACTGACTGGTCATCGCCCCGCGCATCCTACCACTCTTCTACTCGATCGGAGGTTAACAGAGGATGCGTTTTGCCTAACTTATACACACGCAGAGAACCCTATTACTGACGAAACTGAAATCCGTGGTGCAGCATAGGAAACAGCGGCGGCACGGGCCAGCTCCAGCCACCTTCGGTGAGGGAAACCACTGGCGAGGCCACGGGATCTACGGGGGGACCTCCACACATGAGTAGAGCACGAGCACGAGCTCGAGCACGCTACAAGCCGCCATGACCGAAAGGAAAAGCTGCAAGCTTGCCGGAGTTGCGGGAGCACGACGTTGACATGGCCGGATCTACGCGCACATACAACTATCGATGAGCTAGCAAGGGGAAAAGGAAGGAGGGGTCGTACCTCCTTACCTAGGACATGAAGAGGGGGCTCGGGGCTCAACGAGGCGGCGCGAGGAGGAAGACAATCTTGGCGTCTTCTCTGGCCCGGAACGCAGAGGAGAAGAGGCGACGCGGACAGCTCCCTGGGCGCCACTTGGTCGTCAGGGAAGAAGAGGGGGCACGAGGGACTCCTTCCCACGCACCAGAGCGACGGGGGTGCGGTGAGGAACTATCTCCGAGCGCGAGCTACTGCTCAGCCGGAGCATGGCTCACACGACGACGACATGGCTGGGGCGGCTTACCTGGCGGTAGCATGGCGAGGAGAGGGGGAGGAATGGAGAGAGGGAAGGATCTAGGGCACCGGGATGTGCTAAAAGGAGTAGGAGGACTCTCTACGGCCGTCAAATCATCGGCAAGCCGACGTGGTTCCTCTAGATGCTCTGCCGTACAGAGCTGGGAGAGAACGAACGCTCCGGTGGGAGACTGGGCCTACGGGAGCTACTGGGCTGTGCCGGGGAGGGCTGGAGGCCCACTGGCAGCACTCTCTCTCTCACAGGAATAAAGAGGAGGCTTTCCATTATTTAAACAGCACAACTCAAAGAAAAACCCCAAATAAATAAAAGGGTTTAGGTGAAAAATAAAAATGCTTTTGTTGGGAAAATAAAATGTACTATATTATAAAAATGTTAAGTTGATTTTTTGGACAAGTATTTTTAATACTTTAAGAAATAATAGCCCTCTGTTTATATAATCTCAAAAACATTCCAACCCCAAACAACAAAAGAACAATACTCTAAATTATTAATATACATAGGGCCACCTCTTGAACATTTTTAAACATATCAAAAGGCAAGTTAATTCTGCTATGAGATAACATGGGAAAAAAGCATCATGGTGGGGTTTAAGTAGGAAGACAAGAAGTTTTCTCACTTCATTCAAACCACAAACAAACCACCTCCACACACATCTCACTCACAACCACGACAACATACAAAGACACATGAACACAAGCAAGCATGATGAATGGCATGATGGATGAAATGATGCATGAATGCAAAACAACACATGGGACAAGGTGCAATTCATACAAAGGCTCATGACACAAGGTTCATACATGGGGTTACATGCCATAAAAGGAAGGGACAACACTTGGGCTGTCACTGAATTCCAACGCGGCATGTGGATAATTTGTGATGGATGAGTTGGAGCACCCTTGCAGAGTTAAATCTTTCAGAAAGCCATGCCCGCGGTTATGTGGCAACTTGGATATTTTTTTGAACACCTGGTCATAGCAAACTTGAAGTAAACTCTAATAAAATACACCAACTGTGCGCGTAACCGTGACTGTCTCTTTTCGTAAGTCCTTATCTGAGAGAGAACATGGTGGGGTTATGTTTGACGTAAGTAGGTGTTCAGGATCACTCAGTGATCATTACTATTTCACGTTCGTTAAGCGTAGACCATCCACTTTACTTCCTGTATTCGTAAGTTAGCCACTCAAACAAATGCTTAGTCGCTTGTTGTAGCCTCACCACTTAACCATACCTCACCCATTAAGCTTTAATAGTCTTGATACCCTTGGAAATGAGATTGCTGGGTCGTTGTGGCTCACAGATTACTACAACAACAGTTGCAAGTATAGGTAATGTGATGATTTGACGTGAGCGCGATGCTTGTTTGATATGGAGTTCTTCTTCTTCTTCTTCATCGATCTAGAATGGGTTGTAGGTGGGAGCCTTAGATAGCAAGGATGGATGCCATTTGATTTCGTCCGTAGTCGGACCCTACTTTTCTGTATGATATTTAAATATGTTGTTGTATGGATGTGATTTTGATGTATCTTGTGGAGAGTGTAAGCCAATTCCATATACACACCTCTTCTGTACATGTACTTGTAATGATATCCATCTTGCAAAATGACGAGATGCACTTCTATCCCTGTCGAGGCCCTCAAGCCAAAATAAGGATACAATTGCATCTTGGGCATGACAAGTTGGTATCAGAGCCTTTACCGACCTAGGAGCCCCCTTGATTGATTGAACTTTGCCGAGTCAAGTCTAGAGAAAAACTATTTTGAGTCTAGTTATATCAGAGAGTAGGATTCTTTTTACTTCCCTTCTATACTCTGGTGAGGAATTAGGACTTAGGAATTTTGATTCTACCCTCTTCTCACTCCAATATTTTTAGGATCACGCGGATATTTTGGAATCTATATGATATTGATGTGATGGGGTTCTGTACTTGGTGCCTCCTGTTACCGAGGAGTAGATCTCCAGGGGATTCTAGACACATCGTTATCATTCAATTTCCTTAGTATCTCAGGACGGAGGATGTTCGAAATTACTTCAATACTTTTCGTGGCGAGATAAGGCTGGAGTCACCCAGTACTAGGGAGGCATTCGGGGTACTGCCATGTTTGGTATCGTTGTGTTTTCGAGGTCCGAGATAGATGGAGTTTCGAAGCCTCTGGTTATGTGTTGACAGATGGATACAGTTGGAGTGTAGGGCTTATTAGTTGTGTGAGATATTTTGCCTTCTTGTATCCCAACACCTGATTGCATAACCAAAGATTTCGGAAGTTGTTAGGTGGGAATTCAAGTAGGTACGTAGGATTATCTTTCCAACAAGTGGATAATGGGTATGTATTTGTTCTGGATTGTTTCGTAAGCCTCATTCCTTGTTTGTTTTTGAATATGGCAATTCGAGTTGCTTCGATGTAAAGTGGTGATTTCATATCTTTTCTAAGTAGTGTTCTCATATTTTACGGGAATGCTATTGCTTTTGTTCAACTGGAGTTGTCTTGAAATTCTTTTCAACTGGTGCGCTCCTCTTCAAGATATTCAATCATCTCCAATATTTGAAAGGTCAATCCTCATATTTCTTCCAAAGTCTGTCTCATCTGTCCCAAGTTGTCTTTGTTTTTCCCCACCCCCCGCCCTTTTTCTTCAATGATTAAATTATAATCCAAGTGCCTTTTCTATTCATGTGATGCTTCCACGATCTTTTCTTTCCTATAGTTTCCGATGATTCCTTGTGATTAAATTCTCAGGAGTTTAGTTTCAAGATCTATCCTCATATTGTTTGTCTTGTGTTATTCTTCTCCGGTGAATTCAATTAAACCTGTCGGTGTTCATCATATCCTTTCTCATTCGTTCAATGATTGCCAATGTTGGAAATTCTTATCCAAGCCTCTCATGTTTGTTCTTCTTTCTATTCAATCCGGAGTGCCGAAGATATCTTAAAAGATTTGTGTTTGCTTTCAATACTTTCAAATTATTTACAGGGTTCTCACCTCATCAAGTTTTAAATTTGTACCGGTGCAATCTCTCCTTCTAAGCAATTGTCTCAACAGTGGTTTCTTTTGAATGGGCCCATAACCCACAAGTTTCCCCCCAGGATCTTACCTGTCTCTTCTATTCTTTTCGGAGATGTCCTCAAGTTCTTTTAAAATATGATGCAAGAATGATTTTCTTCAATCATATTCCTTCTTCATGATCGCTTCGAATTGATTCTCATCATTTGCTCAAGTTTTCTTTTTTCATTATTCTGGAGTGTCTCAGTAATTCATGGTGGTGTTCCCCGTCATCAATCTCATATTGGAAGACTGAAGGAGAGTTTTCTCTTAAATCTTGGCCCATTCTTAGAGATTCATGCTTTCAGCTTCGTGATGTCCTGTTAATTGTTTTCGATCATGAGTAATTCTTTTCATATCTATCCAGAGAATTTCCGAGTTGTTCCATTTCTCCATCCTCTGAAGGCCATCATTTAAGAAGATTTTCTTCGTTCTTAGCTTTCAACTTTCGTTCTAAAATCCTTCTCAATTGTTGTCTCTTCGTTCGTCTCTCAATTATTCTGGTGCCATGTGAAGTTTTCTATTAGGCGGATCATGATCTCTTCATCCTCTTGCCATGTATCGCCATTCATTTGCAGTATCCCCATTAATTTTCAAATTCTTACCGATGTTCTCGTGCAAGACTTCTTCAAGTTTCTGATCCATCTCTCACTTTCTCTTCAATTCTTTGCAAGAAAAATAAGTGGTGTGCGAAATCCGTTGCTTGTCATCAATTCAACTTGATGAAGGAGAAGCATAACATAATTCTTATTCTTGTTGGTCAAGGTGATCTCAATCCTTCTTTCGGAGTTGTTCATGGTATCAATCCTCAATTCTAAGTTTCTTATCTTTTTCTTCCGGAGTTCCATGTTTTCTCAAGTATCTCATCGTGAAGCTTCATCTAAATCATAGCAAGGCCTCAATCTTGTTCTTATTCAACCTTCATTTGTTTTGATCATTCTTTTGTATACGATGGTTCGCTATGGTGGTTTGTTAAGGATGTAATTCTTCTCGAAGTGTTCCTCAAGATTCTTGTTGGATGTGCTCAAGTGTTCTCTATCTTGGTTTTCTAAGTAAACTCCTTCTCCATTGTCTTTTGAGATGCTGTTACTAAATTCTTGATTATGAGGAGTATCGAAGGAAAATTGTCAAGTATGAGATAAGTAAACCCATCATTTATTTCTCAGAGTTATCTTGGGTTGGATTTCGCCTAAAGAATTTCCTAAGGATTGTTGCCATCATGGTGTCATAAATGATTCAAGTGTATCCTCCACCTCTTGGTGAAAGAAGTTTTGCATATCTTGTTGCCCTCAAGCAATCAATTGTTTCTGTTGTGGCAGGTTGTCACCTCATAATTTTGAGATGTTTTCCATAAGCCCATAACAAGCTATTCTTTTCGTTGTTGATTCTCCATCAACTCCGTTCAACCATGATTTTCAAATCCAATGGTGGTAGAAGTTGTCATTTTCTTCTCCATTCTCTTCTCTCCAAAGATCTAGCTTCTATTCTTTTGTTCCGGAGGCATTGTGGTGTTGCTCTTTTCAACTCACATCTAGTTTGATTAAGTTCTTGTTTTTCCCTTGCTTGTCCATTAACTAGAGTGTTGTGAAATATTATCATGATCATTCCATCTTATGAAGTTTTGTTTCTAACCCAACCGAAGTTTGGTGTCTCTCTTTCAATTTCTTTCTATCATATAGAATTTTGCCTCTCTTTTCTATTGAAGTGTTGTCCAAGTTTCTTGTGAATTATTCCTTGTTCCCTGTGTCATCCTTCATCTAGTTCAAATCTGTAATGATCATTGGGTTCATTCATTTGTCAGAGAAGCAACTAATTTTACCTCTTTCTCTTTCTCTTCCGCTTCTCATTATTAGATCTCGAGACGAGATCCCCTGTAGTGTGGGAGAGTTGTAACAGCCCGAGACCGACGTTCCAGAAGATTCCCCTTTTATTTCCATTCTCGTCATGTGACTCGTTTGGTTGTCGCATTCATCATTGAATCATACACATCATCTGCATAGCATCGTCACTCATTTTCGAAAACTTGCATCCGTTCGTAGTCACCGGTTCTCTCCGTTCTTGTCGTCGCTCGTTTTGAGACCAACCGCACATGCACGCGCCCCCGGCATCAATAAAATATTGTTTCAATAGTGCATATGAAATGTCCTCGGATTGGTTCTAAAGGTGGCATGCGGTCATGTTATATTGTAGGTAGGCCGCCTGCCAAAATTCATCGCATTTGGAGTTCGTCTGGTGCCCGAACGGTCGACCGTAGAGGCACTGTCATCGGTTATTTAGCGTGCGTTTTCGGTGTTTCAAAACTCGTGTCACGATTCACTTTCCTCTCTCTTCTCTCAGCCCACTCCCCCTCTCCACAGCCCACCATAGCCCCTCCGCTTTCGGGCCGTCGGATCGAGATCTAAAGGTCCAAAAATGGAGCAAAACCCCCTAACCTAGCCCCCCCATTCCTATTTAAACACCCAAACCCAGCCCATAATGGAAACCCTAATCCCTCCGCAAAATCCCCACCTATCGGACATGTCCGTGGTCAAATCAGACACGTCTGGCGACCGCAGCCTCCTCGCACGATGTTCATCATCCGCAGCCCGCGCCCGCAGCCGCTCGAGGGGAGGAGCCCCTCGATCCAGCACCGTCGGCAACCGGAGGGCCGCCGCTAGCGAGCGCCAGGCTGACCCCGCCGGACCTCCTCTCCCTTCCCTCTCCTTCTTCCTCCTCTCTCCCCCTCCCTAACCTCTCGCTGGCCCTCTCTTCCCCGTAGGTTGACCTCGCCCGCCATGGCTACTGAAGGACCTCTGTCCACGCCGACACCTCGTCCACTCGCCGCCGCCCAGATCCGGCTGGGATCGCCGGATCCGGCCACCCCCAGCCCATTCCCGGCCTCGTCGGGCCTCCCCGCCACTGGTCGACGTTGCTGCAGCCGATGCCGCCATGGTCTCGTGCTCTAGGAAAGCATGGGAGGTCGACGACCCGCTTCGCCCGCCTCTAGCGCTTGCCTGCGTGTTGGCCGCGCCGACCGCCCAGGCCCAACACCTCGGCCCAAGGCCCATGGTGAGCTACCCTGAGCCCATCGCCCTACATGTTAAGTTGCATCCTGGGCGCTTGGTAGCTATCATGCGCCCATGTGTCACTGTTGGGCCAGTCAGTATTCGGCCCATGTATGTTTTTTAGTCTCTGCGAATTTAGCTAATTTTCCAGCATTTACACAATTGCAGAAAACCCCCAATCTTCATGCATTTAATATCTCACAAACCGTGCATCGTATGTAAAAACTTTATATATGAAAAGTGCTAAAATTTCGTAGGTTCACAATATCCAACTTTCACACTTGTTTAAAATGTTTAACTTTCTGTTTTCATGCAATTTGCGTAAATGCCATGTAAAATGAATTGTTTAATAACTTTTGACTCCAATGCATATGTTTTATATATGTAACTTGACTAGAAAAACGCGTAGAATCTCATGGAACACTCTATTTTTCTGTTTAATAATTATTAAATATCCTCATTTCAGATCTGGACCAAATTCATAGTATACTTGTGGGGACGTTTCCGATATGCTATATGTTGCTTTAGGCCTCATTTCAAATGCATAGATGAGTTATGTATGCTTCACCGTTTGCCATGTTAAACAACATTTAATATTGATGAGTACCTAAACGAGAGTGGACTAAATAATTCGAACGTGGAGTTTTTCCTGGCATAATTAAATGGACATGCATCATATTGGTTTGTGCATCATGTCATGCATATGTTGTGGTGTATCATGTGTTGATTTTTGTTTCCGTATTGTTCCTTCTCGATAGAGTTCTGAAAGCGTTCGAAGTGTGAGGATTCGTTCGACTACGTTGACTCGTCTTCTTCATGGATTCGTTCTGCTGCCAAGCGGGATCTCAGGCAAGATGACACATTTCCCTGGATACCACTACTATCATTGCTATGCTAGTTGTCTTGCTTCCATCGCTATGTCTCGCTACCTACCACTTGTTTGTCAAGCCTCCCCATATTGCCATGAAAAGCCTCTAACCCTCCACCTTCCCAGCAAACCTTTGTCTCGCTATGTTACCGCTTTCTCAGCCCTTCTTATAGTGTTTCTAGCTGCAGGTGCAATTGCTTCCATGTGTCAACATGGACATTCTTTTGTTCTGTCAATATTATTGCTATTTAATTTAATTCACATATATACTTGGTAAAAGGTGGAAGTCTTGGCCTTTTGCTCGGTGTTTTGCACCACTTTTGCCACCCCTAGCGACTTGTGTACCGGTGTTATGTTCCATATTGAGCACTCCTAACATGATCGGGGTTGTTATGCAGACCCCCTTGATTATCGTTTTGGGATAAAACTTATCTGGCAAGGCCCAACATTGGTTTTACCATTTGCCAACCTAATAAAACTTGCATAGGGACTTTTCGGACCCCTTGGATAATTAATCAACAAACTGGGCCAGTGCTCCTCATGAGTGTTGGTCCACCTACCTAGCAGTCGGCGGTGCCACCTTGGGGCAACTCGAGGCATTTTCAGGATACCATCCACTTCGCATAGACGGATGATGCCCATGGATAGAGAGCACATGGCTCAAGATGAGGATTTGGCTCACCAAGAGGCCTTGCTGGATTTGTTTTTACCTTTCTCGAATGTCTTGCGCGTGGGATTTTGACCACACTTCAGGCTATCTCAAAGTTGAGATTTTCCATTGGGATTCCGCAAATACTATGGGTGATTCCGCCGTTGAGGAATTCCAACATGGCGTGTGGTTAATTTGTGATGGATGAGTTGGAGCACCCCTGCAGGGTTAAATCTTTCGGAAAGCCATGCCCGTGGTTATGTGGCAACTTGGCTATTTTGTTTAAGACCCGGTCATAGCAAACTTGAAGTAAACTCTAATAAAATACACCAACTGTGTGCGTAACCGTGAATGTCTCTTCTTGTGAGTACTTATCCGAGAGAGAACACGGTGGGGTTATGTTTGACGTAAGTAGGTGTTCAGGATCACTTAGTGATCATTACTAGTTCACGTCCGTTATGCGTAGACCACCCACTTTACTTTCTGTATTCGTAAGTTACCCACTCAAACAAATTCTTAGTTGCTTGCTGCAGTCTCACCACTTAACCATACCTCACCCATTAAGCTTTAATAGTCTTTATACCCTTGTAAAGGAGATTGCCGAGTCCCTGTGGCTCACAGATTACTACAACAATAGTTGCAGGTACATGTAATGCGATGATTTTACGTGAGCGTGATGCTTGTTTGATTTGTAGTTATTCTTCCTCTTCTTCTTCATCGATCTAGGATGGGTTCCACACGGCAGCCTGGGGTAGCAAGGATGGATGTCATTTTATCGTTTGATTTCGTCTGTAGTCGGACCCTGCTCTTCTATATGATGTTTGAATATGTTGTTGTATTGATGCGATCTTGATGTAGCTTGTGGCGAGTGTAAGCCAATTCCATATACTCACCTCTTCTGTACATGTACCTATAATGATATCCATTCTTGCAAAACGATGAGATGCGCTTCTATCCTTGTCGAGGCCCTCGGGCCAAAATAAGGATAAAATCGCATCTTGGGCATGACATACTATTATCTTGCAAACCTATCCCGTCACACCTACAAAGTACTTCTCGTTTTATACTTGTTCTAGGTAAAGCGAATGGTAAGCGTGCGTAGAGTTGTATCGGTGGTCGATAGAACTTGTGGGAATATTTGTTCTTCCTTTAGCTCCTCATTGGGTTCGACACTCTTACTTATCGAAAGAGGCTACAACCGACCCCCTCCACATGTGGGTTATCAAATTTCTCGTACATTGTTTGGTCACTTATTTGTATTTGACCCCCGGGTGAGTTTTTCTAAACTCACACAGGTCTCTGGGCTGCTATATATAAGGATAGCACAAACCTAATAAATTCAAATTTCAGGAAAAGAACATTACATCGCTCACCTGGAAGCCCGTCAAGAGACCACTGAAGGCCTCCTTCCATCCGCTATCAGTGGACTGAATGTCTTACTCAGAGATGGAGGTGCTCGATAGAGCCTCCTCCATGACCGGCCACCCAGTCATCGGTGGCGCCGGTGGTGATCGGTTAGCCTGATCTCTAACCGGTGATTGAACCGGTAGCTCCGGAGGTGTTGTGAGCTCTGGAGATGACCTCGGAGGGGACTGGACATCCCTTTGTCTGGTCTCCTCAGTGGCTAGGAGGGGCTGTTCCCCCCGGTCTTCGGCGGCCGAGGCATTAACCTCGGCCATAATATTGCCGCCCCCACCGCCCGTGTTCGGCTCCAAAGGAGCCTGGCGGGATGACACCTCCGCGGATTTCTTTGTGGGCCCTGCAGGTGTGGGATGCGACAAGGTTCCACTCTTCGCCAGCTCAGCGGGTGGAGACTCCCTATCCGAAACTTGGTCGATGGGGAGAACGCATGGTGGGCTGCGGATCAAAAGGCGCTCACACATTAATAACATTAAAAAATTAGGATAAATAGCTTAGGGAGTCTTCGGATTCTTACCTTCGAGCTAGGGGCTTGAGCCTTAGGTTCCTTTGAGGAACCTCCTCGAAATCCTCAAACTCGGTGTCCGAGTCCGAGCTGTCGTCAGGCAGTATCAACATCGGCCGGCATGCCCTCTTCAGGGAAGGAGGAGGTACCTCCTCCATGGTGTCCGGTGACACCGCCCTCTTTCTTGTGAGGGGGGAATCACCCTCCTCCTCGTCCTCATGCTCTTCCTCATGGTTAGAGGAGGCACGGGTTTCCTCGGACGTAGCGTCCGACTGGTCCCTTATGCGGAGACCTTCTCTGACCTTCTTCTTTTTCTTCTCCTTCCTCTCTGGCGCCATGTACGGCGCCTCGAAGAGCATCTCCGCCAACAGCTTCGACCTGGGGTCTTCAGGCTGTGGTGCCGGGAGTTGATTCCCTCGGCCTTGCTTAACCATTTCTGAAAAACGAGCGGAAAGGTGTTTAGACCTTTTCTGCCAATAATACAGGGCTAGAGAATTACGATTATATCGTACCTGGGTAGGAGGGTTATCAGCGCTTAGGCTCAAATCCTCCTTCTCGGCGGGCCAACTCTTTCGGGGCTTGAACAGGGCCTTCCACAATTTCTCAGGAGTAGTGCGGAAGAGTTGGCATACGGTAGGCTCATCATCAAGCTGATAAGCCCACATGGGGGAGTCCCAGTGCTGGTAGGGGAGGATATGACGTTGAAGCATGATCTGGACCACGTTAACCAGCTCAATCTTGGCCTTGACCATCGCGCAGACGCGCTTCTGCAGCTTGTCCACCTTTGCATCCGACCCCTAGTCAAGACGCTTCTGGAGCCATGAGGTCAATCTCGTAGGGGGTCTGGATCTAAACTCGGCTAGTGCAACCTGGCCTTCTTCCCTTGGCTCGGTGATATAAAACCACTCCTTTTGCCAGATCTTGATGGTGTCAATGAACGTGCTAGTTGGCCATCCAACGTGGTGGAGATTGCTGATTACCGCCCCTCCGCAGTCTGTGTGCTCGCCTGCGATGGTCTTTGGCTTGATGTTGATGACCTTGAGCAATAGGCCGTAGTGCGGTTCGACCCCAGGAAGGCCTCACAGACGATGATAAATGCCGATATGTGCATGAAGGGGTTTGGGGGAGGTCGTGGAAGTCCAGTACATAGAAGAACATGAGACCCCTAACAAAGGGATGGAGCAGAAAGCCCAGTCCCCTGATTAAGTGGAGTATGAACACCACCCTGTCGCCTGTCTTAGGGGTGGGAACCACCTGGTTCTTCTCTACGGCGCAGTGGGAGACGTTGGCGGGGAGGTAGCCGGCCTGCTTTACGTCCCGGATGTCCTGGTCGGTGACCGTGGAGGCCTCCCACTTGCCATTGGAGCCCGAACCCGCCATGGCTAATCTCGGAGGAGAGGTCGAGGAAGAACTGGATCTGGGCTCTTGAAGCTTAGGGAGATTGAGGAAGCAAAGGATGCGAATGGGAAGTGTGAATAGGCCTGGAGGTTTTTTTACCTTTTATGAGGCGTGACGCCGATTAGTGTCCCTTTACTGTGCCGCAAATCCCGTGTGAGGCATGCCTTTTATGAGATTTTTTTACCTTTTGTGAGGTTTTTTTACCTTTTATGAGGCATGCCGTTTTACACGTGTAAAGAAACTTGATATGATTAATCGTATCCCGTGTGAAATGGAGCACGATCGATGCATCGTGCTAATGTAAAAACAGCCTCGAACCATGAATCAAATTTTCATAACTAGTTCAGTGGTCGTGGTGGGCCGCGATCCTGCTTCAAAAAGGTTGTCAGAAAACACTTTTTACACTTTGATGTTTGGCCTTTCGGACTAAGCGACTCACGATGTTCTGACGATCATATGATCAGAAAAATTACGCGTCATCGGAGGCCAAACTTGTCTCAGCCGATCATTAAACGGGAAGAAGAACTCACCCTGCAAGCCAAAGACTCTAATCATGTGGAGAAGCCGGAGCTGAGACCCTTGGCGTTGGGGGCTAGTTCGGGGCCTACAAAGGGAGTCATGGACTAAGGGTCCTCGGGTCGTCGGCCTATCTCCTAATAGGCCGGATTGGTGGGTCGTTCTCTGATTGTCGTAGGAAGGGCGGGATACATTGGGAACCCACATTCTAGAAGGAAGTCCCGAAGGCATGTCGTGCACTCCAAGTCAAGATGAGGAAATCAACATCTCCATCCTCGGCAGGAGACCTACCATGTGTAAACCCTAGTACCCCCCGGTGTCTATATAAACCAGGAGGGTTTTAGATTATAGGGCAGACATAATCATGTAGGGTTCTAGCTATTCGATCTCGATGTAGATCAACTCTATAACCTTCATACCATCAATATAATCAAGAAGGACATAGGGTTTTACCTCCATAGGAGGGCCCAAACTTGGGTAAACATCGTCTCCTTCGTGCCTTGTTACCATCGATCGTAGTCTCACAGCTTGGGACCCCTACCCGAGATCCGCCGGTTTTGACACCAACAACACCCGCTTCAGGCACAACCGCCCGACACCGAGTGGCCCCGCCATGTCCTGCTCGTAGTCGGAACTTGGAGTAGGCGTCATCTGCCTCGCTAGGCATGGCATGGAAGAAGTGTGTGCTATGTTCGTGATTCCACAGGAGATTGGATTGATGCTAGTTAGATATATGTCTGGATGTGGTAGACTACGTGGTGAGGAGATAAGGATAGATATTTTTCTTGACTGTGAAGTGTGGACGGATAGATTCATGTCATGTCATCAATCTTTCCACGAATAAGAATTTAGTACACATATGTATGCCTTCTTCCCATCTGATTTTTGCCCTTACACCATCAAAATAATAGTGAATCCTTCTCAATTTTTTATTACAGTATACAGAGGTCTTATATTGACACCATGCCAAGTTTTGTATTTATTAGACATTATTTACATTTTTTAGAATTAAAATACCAATAAACTTCATATTCATGGTTGATTCTTGCCACATAGATATTTGAATTTTATATTTATTTCTTTTATGAGGCATACACATATACTCACTGCCCCAAATACTCACTGCCCCACATAGATATTTGAATTTTATATTTATTTTTCTATACTCGTAGTTCAAATTTGAATGTATCTGTTAAATGACTAGAAATGTAGTTAATGACTCAAATATAGCTAATAGGCTCCCAAAAGTGGCAAATTTTAATATGGAGGTGTAACATCCCAAATTTTGGAATGTTATAATAAATATTAGAATGAGTGTTTGTTTGCCCAAGTGATTGAATTGAGTGAAATTTGAAACTTTTAAAAACTTTTGAATGAGAGGGAATGACATGACTTTCCCATGTGCTTTTGAATTAAAATTCTTACATTTCAAATCAGTGAGAGTAGATGACATGACTTCTTCAATATAAAAAGATTTGAAAAGATAATTTGAAAACTATTTGAAAATTTCCTGATATGGAGTTCCTTTCATATTTGAATTTCCAATTTGAAGTTTGAAAGAATTCAAACCCCTTGACAAAACTTGAGAGGAGTAATATGACACTCCACCCCAGGGGTTATTTTGTGAAGTATTTGAACCATAAAACCCTGGGGGTTATTTGAAAATTATTTGCAAAAAGAATTAAAATCAATTTAAGCATTTCCTAAAAACAATTGTTTTAAAGTATTTATTTTGACCGTGGAAAAATGTTCATTAAATTGAATTTATTTCCCTGGTCATTTTAATATAAAGATATTAAATTTTGGAAGTGTTTTGATTGCCATAAATGAGTTTTCCTTTCACTGGAAATTAGAAAAGGAAAGGAATTAATGTTTTATTAAAAAGCTGCCGGCCCACCTGCCTTAACTCCCCCCCCCCGAAATTACTCCGAACCGGCCACCGACGCCGCTCCCCCTCTCTCTCTCCCATTGACTGGTGGACCCCACCGTCCGATTCCACTAATCCCGCGCTCGTCTCCCTCCTCTGTCCCCTCCCCTTTCCACGCCGGCGACCACCAGATCCGCCATCTCCTCCCCCTTTCCTTTCTATGATCCCAAGCCGCTCCTATAAATACCCGAGGCCTCCCACACCCTGTTCCACCCCTAAGACCGATTCCCCGTGCCCTCTCACCGCTACCATTCCTCGCCGGAGCTCTGGCCACCACCGAAGCCCTCGAGCTCGTGCCGCTCCACTCCGACCGCCCCAAGCTCTCCTGAGCCCACCAACCTCTCCACCTCGCTCGCGCGCACCTCTCCATCCACTCGCCCATGGCCCGCACCAACCGGAGTCCTTTCCCTGATGACCACCCGAAGATCCTCGCCGCTCACGAATTCGCCGTCGTCGACACCGTTGTCCCCAAGCCCCGCTGACGCCACCTACCTCGTCGCCGTGCTCGTCCGCATCACCTGGTGCTGACGCCATCGCCGGAGGACTACAAAAGCAATGTCCACGTCGACCTCGCCGCCTCGGACATCGCCGGACCTCGCCGGAGTAGACCTCCACACTGGTGAGTTCTTCCCTCCGTTAGATCCCATCCCAACGGTCACGATTAGAATAGGATACCCCTTTGGTTTAGATAAACAAACCGACCGGTTTTTCTGTTTAGTTAAGTTACACCGAAATCTTTTCCTTAAGTAGCAGCCATCCGCTCGTTAGCACCCACGCGCACGCACTTTCAGCCAATCAGAAGCCGCCACGTCACCCCTATCCGTTAGTTAGAATTTTCCATTTTTCTGTTTTTGTTTTAAAAACAAAATAGTTTCTGATTTTGTTTTCTTCATATCTTTTATGTTTTTAATTGTTTTAATTTGATTCTTTTTGCATCGTGTCACCAATTTTATATAGTTTCTGTAGATATAAAGTTTGACCATATTTAAATATCTTAAATTTGAATACAAACAGATTTGATTCAAATCTTATTTTCTGAATATCTTGAGTTTAAAAATACATTTTTGGTTGATTCTTTTTGCTACTGGTCATTAGTGATCTTAGCTATCAGTAGGTAGAATTTGAGAATTTTTAGAATATTTTATAATAGTAGTTTCAAGCAAAGCAGATTCTGTTTAGATCTTTTTAGGTTTATTTATATTTCTTTGGTTTTAAATTGTTTTAATTTATTTCTTGTATATTAGTTGTTAGATTTCAAAAAGTTTTCTGTTAGATAACAGTAGGCCTCCAAACAAATAATATTTTATTAGTTGATTGCATGAAAATCAATTCTAGTTAATTATAACTTGTAATTGATTTCCATTTGCTAGTTTGCTTTCCTTTTTGAAAATAGTTTTATAAATTGTTTTATAAGTCTACTTTCTATTAACTTAGTTGCTTTATAAATTGTTTTCTCTTATTCTCTTATTTTATTTATTTTACTTGTTGTTAAGGTTATTAGCTAGAAAACTTATAGTGTTTAGTGTGTTATTTATCTTAGTTCTTACTTGTTCTTCAAAAGTAATTCTTTTTACTAGTAAAATATTTACTAAAATACTTTTGCTATATTTTTCTTTGTTTTGTTTTGTTACCTTTGAAAATAAGATCATTTGTAGAGAAAACCAACCCTTGGTTGTGTTGATGAAGTTTTGTTGTTTTGAGTTTTGTCTTGAGTAGTTCCTTCATAAGAACCTTGTTGCTTTTGGTTTTTGTGTTACTTTTGATTGTTAGAATTGATTGCTAGTATGATTGCTTATATGAATGCAATGTTTGATTATATAGATTTTCATCGGAGAGTGACGAATAGTCTAACAAGTTATTTCTGAGAGTGATATTATTCTTCATCAGTAGTACAGGCAAGTTCACTTTGACCATCTATTTCATACCTATGTTTTATTGCATGTAGTGATATCATTCAACAAATCCCTCCAATAGTGTTATTGAAAATTCTTGTAGTCAAGTAGAATGCATGAGGTAGGAACCCACCACTTGTTACTAAAGCCCCGGGAACGTTACTTATTTTAATGTTATGCTAAAGTAGACGGGGTCTGGTATGAGTGTTCATGAGTTATGTGAGAAGGAGGACTCTACGTCAAGACGACAACTTCATGAAGGGATCTTCAAGTCCTGCATCTTCAAGACCTCAAGACTTCGAGACTCGAGAAACAAGTTTTCAATACACACTACTGGGTGAAGGATGGAATTGATGGGCATCCTTGGAGTAACCAGTGGATGGCCGGGATGCATGGAGAAGCGCCATGACATCTTGCAGAATGCTTCACCCAGACTCAAAGAGACGGATGAATACTTAATGCCTGGAAGCTTAACTGTGTAGCCACAAGTCATTATGGGCTCTGGCTTGGTTGATCTTTGTTGTGACTCTGGCTAGGCAGTGCTACGAGATGTAGTCGACGTTAGGATTGGATGGGCACTGACAGTAGTCAGGGAAACACTCTGAAAGACATGTTTCGTTCGTCCTGTTCTCAAACACTGCAGTGCGAGGACTTACCAGGCGGGAATGAATCTTGTGGGTAAAGTACACAACACTCTGCAGAATTAAACCTAATCGATTAGCCGTGTCCCCGGTTACGGACAATTTGAGCCTCTGGACTTGGATCTATCGCTGAACTCTCAACACTGGACTGATAATTAATTGTGGGCAACTTATGATACTTGTGGGCATTAAGACATCGGTTGGCGAAACCATGTCATGTTAGGTAACTCTGTAGTGAAAATTCCTGATATTCCTTGTTGTAGGAAAAGAAATAAAATCAGCTTTTATGCAAAAACTCAGACACAGAGCCACAAAGCCTTACTGCATATAGAATAGTTTTTATCTTCTGTTCTACTATGGTGATCTTGCCGGTAAATTCAATGTACTGACCTACACGGCTGCAACGTCTCATGTTGTAGATACTCTTCTTCGACGAGTCAGAGATACGATTCAGGGCTACGGTCTACACTCAACCTGCCGTTGGTGTTTATTAGGACTCCACTCCCGTTGACTGTTTCCGCTGAGATTTTAAGGTATATATAAGTTTTACGTTAATTACATGTGATTGCACTTTGATATATACATTGATGTACTGTGTGTGCCAGCATACTGATCTAGGGATGGCACAAAACGCATAGAGGCTTGACTCATTTTGAGTCGGGTCGCTACAGAAATGGTATCAGAGCACATGTTGACTATAGGACGTGACCCTAGGAAATGTATTAGAAATAGGAAGACCTTGAGAGGCACAACTTTTGTTTTCACTACTCTCGTAACTTCTAAATTCTTTTACTGAACCCTCCCTGTTTCAAACTATAGATGGAGAACTACACCCTGAAAAAAAAAGAGGACTATGAAGATGTTCTCGGAGGCTCATTCCTCATGGAGCTAGTGCAGATGGTGAAGCTACCGATAACTGAGATCAAGGCGACTAAGAGGAAGTCTGGATTCTGGGGCATCAAAACTGAAGTTTTTGGACGTGAAGAAGACCCCAAGACTAAAGACATCAACTATGGCACATTGAGCCATGAATGTGAGATGGGCATGAACACTGCTGTCCATGATGCCATCGCACATTTGAGCTATTGTCATCGTGCTGAGTTGTGCAACCACTACTTTGGAAGGCTTGGATGGCAGAAGCCTGATGGAGCACTCATCAACCTGACTGACGAACAAAAGATGAAATTTTCACCCGTACTTGTGTACAATCAAGAACTGGAGCGCTACATCAAGAACCTTTAAATGGACCTTCTCTCAGAGTTATTTGAGAACGAAGCACTTCATGAGAACCTCAAGGCTGAGAAGCTGAAGGTAGCCAATCTGAAGAAACATGATCCCGAGATTCAGAAGCTTCGTCAAGACTTGAAGAACAGTCAGGCCCTGGCTCATGCTGGAGACGTTGAAATTCTGAAGCTCAAGAACCAACTCCTGGAACTACAGGGACGACACCGGAAACTCTGCATCAAGAGGGAAAATCTGGTGGAAGAACTTGACAATATCAAGCATGACCAGAAGAAGCCCACTGAAGACGAAGACATGATATAGACTAGCTTAGTAGTAGCCCCACCATGAGAGAATAAGGATAAACGTTTTTACGATTTGAGTGATCGACCACACCAACCTTATGTGGGTGGCGATACTATAGTTTGATTGAACTTTATGAATGTGTGGACTTGAGTTTGATGTTTTTGAGTTGTTTGTATCCCTTCTCTCTCTCCATCTCTCTCTCTCTTACCCAGCTCATCCCCAAAACCTTGAACCCAATAGATGGTGAATGAAGCTGGATTTGAATTCTCTGGACCAATGACCCATCTGGACGTAGAAGTATGGATTCAAAACATCGATGGAAATGAGTTGTGGATGGATGAACTGGGATTTTGCTAAAGTACAAGGATATAATAGAATATGGTAAATGGAATAGAAGCTTGGTTTGGATGGTAAGGAATGCTTACACAAGAAGAAACATATGTTATTCTGAGTACCTTTTTCTGACACCTGCAGATGACCACCCTTTATGAGTCTTTCCTCAAGGGCCCGGAGACGACCATGACCCTAACTAGTGATCATGATTACCCAAGGATCCTGAAGGATATGATGAAGCACATCCATCTTGAAGGAGATGCAGTCTACAAGGGCTACCCATTCATGGAAAATGGAGTGGAACTCTAGTATGTGGAGGTACACCTCCACCGTGTGAAGGGAGTTTGCCCAAAGACTATGGGACAATACTTTTACATATCTCGTGTATCGCGAGCAACATTCTTTGAGGCTGTTCGTGATGCTGCCATGGAAGCCATACGTCGGATTGGAGAAATACTTGAAGCAAGACTGTCATACTCAAGAATACCTGCATGAGGTGCATACGGAGATGATGGAGATGAAGCTCATGTCCACCCTGATCAAGCAAAATATGGATGATTTCAAGGAGCACATCGCAAAGTTCCAATGGTACTAAAATATCTCCAAGGGGAATAGATGGATAAAGTTGGGAGTGATGCTGGACAATGCCAAGCTAAGTGGATGGCAGCATTTGTAATAAAGTACTTTTAGGAGTTTTAAGAAGTGATTGAGGATGTGACAAAGGACTAAATACAAGAAGAAAGCTAGAATGGAGTAGTTAAGATGGCAATAACTATATCATGAAGCACTCTTGTTTTCATGAGATTATTATGTAACGGAAGTCTCAGAGTTTGTAATAATTCATGAGTCAATGGAATTTATGGTGTCATGATTCTCCTATGTTGAATTATATGAGTTGTTACTCTATGAACAAAGATCTCTGGCCATTTTCAAGGATATGAGAAAATATGGTCTATGCAGGCATGTGTACATTTCATTTTAAGTGTGGTAGTAACCACAGGGACCAATGAATGAAGAAAGTACCATTCCTGTTAAGGAGTTTGGATAAGTGACTACAGGTGAAGAGAACGTGGAAACATATCCAGCTATGTGGATGGCAACACCTGAAATAGTATACCTTGGATTTGAATATGATGAACCAAAACTGTTATTGGTAAACAGACCAATGGAAAGGAAACACATATTCAAGGAACAGAACGTGTATCAAGGATGGATCTCATGGTTTCATGAAGGTTGCCCAAAGATCGTGAAGCAAGAAGTTGTGATTGGATCAGCAAACGTTTCCTTAGGAGTATCCAAAAGCCTGAGAGATGTGAAGAAACGATAGATGTTTTTGCTCAGCTTGCAGAATCAATGGATTTATCCGAACTTCGTTCGTTGACAAGAGAATTTTCTGCAACGCTTGTGAGGAAGCCCAAGTGCTAGAATACGAGATTCACTAAACCTTATACAAGGTAATGATTTCAGTGCGACATGGCTTGGCCACCATGACGACTTACTCTTATCATTTCTCTTGCTATTCGGAATGGTAAATCTGAGTGACTTACCCATACTAAAGAGACGACGTTCTTTTGAAGTTTTTGTTTAAGCCCTAGAATGGTATGAAGGAAACCCCTTGTACAGGACAGTTGCTCTCACACGTAGCAATTTTACGGTGAGGAATGAAGCCAAGACCCATTTCACTGTAGGGTAACCACTAATGGTAGACCACCATGAGCTCTTCGATAAGTTATTTAGAATGATCGCGAGACTTATCAGTTAAGAAGACCCAGTATCGGAGAAAGTGCATTTTGTTATGAGAACACAAGATTTTCATATAACGGCAGAGCATCACTGAAGGAGCTATCGTAAAGAATGAGAAGAGACAGATGCACCCAGAGGACTGTCATGATGTTGAGGACCAGTAACTCTCAGTTTAAGTATGGTAGACCCCACACCCTTTGGTCAATGGAATCGCTAGAAGACCCCAAACCCTAACCTTTTTCTTTCTAGCCCTTCCGAATCTCGAGGACAAGATTCATTTTAAGTGTGGTAGGTTTGTAACATCCCAAATTTTGGAATGTTATAATAAATATTAGAATGAGTGTTTGTTTGCCTAAGTGATTGAATTGAGTGAAATTTGAAAATTTTAAAAACTTTTGAATGAGAGGGAATGACATGACTTTCCCATGTGCTTTTGCATTGAAATTCTTACATTTCAAATCAGTGAGAGAAGATGACATGACTTCTTAAATATAAAAAGATTTGAAAAGAGAATTTGAAAACTATTTGAAAATTGCCTAATATGGAGTTCCTTTCATATTTGAATTTCCAATTTGAAGTTTGAAAGAATTCAAACCCCTTGACAAAACCTGAGAGGAGTAATATGACAGTCCACACCAGGTGTTATTTTGTGAAGTATTTGAACCATAAAACCCAAGGGGTTATTTGAAAATTATTTGCAAAAAGAATTAAAATCAATTTAAGCATTTCCTGAAAACAATTGTTTTAAAGTATTTATTTTGACCGTGAAAAAATGTTCATTAAATTGCATTTATTCCGTTGGTCATTTTAATATAAAGATCTTAAGTTTTGGAAGTGTTTTGATTGCCATAAATGAGTTTTCCTTTCACTAGAAATTAGAAAAGGAAAGGAATTAACGTTTTATTAAAAAGCTGCCGGCCCACCTGCCTTAACTCCCCCCCCCCGAAATTACTCCGAACGGGGCACCGACGCCGTTCCCCCCTCTCTCTCCCATTGACCGGTGGACCCCACCGTCCGATCCGACTAATCCCGCGCTCGTCTCCCTCCTCTGTCCCCTCCCCTTTCCATGCCGGCGACCACCAGATCTGCCATCTCCTCTCCCTTTCCTTTCTATGACCCCGAGCCACTCCTATAAATACCCGAGGCCTTCCGCACCCCATTCCACCCCTAAGCCCCATTCCCCGTGCCCTCTTGCCACTGCCATTGCTCGCCGGAGCTCCGGCCAACACCGAAGCCCTCGAGCTCGTGCCGCTCCACTCCGACCGCCCCAAGCTCTCCCGAGCCCTGCAACCTCTCCACCTCGCTCGCGCGCACCTCTCCATCCACTCGCCCATGCCCCGCACCCACCAGAATCCTTTCCCCGATGATCACCCAAAGATCCTCGCCGCTCACGAGCTCGCTGTCGTCGACAACCGTCTTCCCCGAGCACCGCTGACGCCACCTACCTCGTTGCCGTGCTCGTCCGCATCACCTGGTGCTGACGCCATTGTCGGAGGACCACCGGAGCAATGTCCCTGTCGACCTCGCCGCCTCGGACATCGCCAGACCTCGCCGGAGTCGACCTCCACACTGGTGAGTTCTTCCCTTCATTAGGTCCCATCCCAACGGTCACGATTAGAATAGGATACCCCTTCGGTTTAGATAAATAAACTGACCGGTTTATCTGTTTAGTTAAGTTAGACCGAACCTTTTTCCTTAAGTATCGGCCGTCCGCTCGTTAGCACCCACGCGCACACACTTTCAGCCAATCAGAAGCCGCCACGTCACCCCTATCCGTTAGTTAGAATTTTCCATTTTTCTGTTTTTGTTTTAAAAGAAAAATAGTTTCTAATTTTGTTTTCTTCATATCTTTATGTTTTTAATTGTCTTAATTTCATTCTTTTTGCATTTTTCACAAATTGTATGTAGTTTCTGTAGATATAAAGTTTGACCATATTTGAATATTTTAAATTTGAATTGAAACAGATTTGATTCAAATTTTATTTTCTGAATATCTTGAGTCTAAAAATACATTTTTAGTTGATTCTTTTTGCTACTGGTCTCTAGTGATCTTAGCTATTAGTAGGTAGAATTTGAGAATTTTTCGAATATTTTAAAATAGTATTTTCAAGCAAAACAGTTTCTGTTTAGATCTTTTTAGGTTTATTTATATTTCTTTTGTTTTAAGTTGTTTTAATTTATTTTCTTGTATATTAGTTGTTAGATTTCAAAAAGTTTTCTGTTAGATAACAGTAGCCCTCCAAACAAATAATATTTTATTAGTTGATTGCATAAAAATCAATTCTAGTTAATTATAACTTGTAATTGATTTCCATTTGCTAGTTTGCTTTCCTTTTTGAAAATAGTTTTATAAATTGTTTTCTAAGTCTACTTTATATTAACTTAGTTGCTTTATAAATTGTTTTCTCTTATTCTATTATTTTATTTATTTTACTTGTTGTTAAGGTTATTAGCTAGAAAACTTATAGTGTTTAGTGTGTTATTTATCTTAGTTCTTACTTGTTCTTCAAAAGTAATTCTTTTTACTAGTAAAATATTTACTAAAATACTTTTGCTATATTTTTCTTTGTTTTGTTTTGTTACCTTTGAAAATAGGATCATTTGTAGAGAAAACTAACCCTTGGTTGTGTTGATGAAGTTTTGTTGTTTTGAGTTTTGTCTTAAGTAGTTTCTTCATCACAACCTTGTTGCTTTTGGTTTTTGTGTTACTTTTGATTGTTAGAATTGATTGCTAGTATCATTGCTTATATGAATGCAACGTTTGATTATATAGATTTTCACCAGAGAGTGACGAATAGTCTAACAATTTATTTCTGAGAGTGATATTATTCTTCATCAATAGTACATGCAAGTTCACTTCGACCATCTATTTCATACCTATGTTTTATTGCATGTAGTGATATCATTCAACAAATCCCTCCAATAGTGTTATTGAAAATTCTTGTAGTCAAGTAGAATGCATGAGGTAGGAACCCACCACTTGTTACTAAAGCCCCGGGAATGTTACTTATTTTAATGCTATGCTAAAGTAGACGAGGTCTGGTATGAGTGTTCATGAGTGGTGTGAGAAGGAGGACTCTACGTCAAGACGACAACTTCATGAAGGCATCTTCAAGTCCTGCATCTTCAAGACCTCAAGACTTCGAGACTCGAGAAACAAGTTTTCAATACACACTACTGGGCGAAGGATGGAATTGATGGGCATCCCTGGAGTAACCAGTGGATGGCCGGGATGCATGGAGAAGCGCCATGACATCTTGCGGAAAGCTTCACCCAGATTCAAAGAGACGGATGAATACTTCATGCCCTAAAGCTTAGCTGTGTAGCCACAAGTCATTATGGGCTCTGGCTTGGTTGATCTTTGTTGTGACTCTGGCTGGGCAGTGCTACGAGATGTAGTCGATGTTAGGATTGGATGGGCACTGACAGTAGTCAGGGAAACACTCTGAAAGACATGTTTCGTTCGTCCTGTTCTCAAACACCCGACAGTGCGAGGACTTACCAGGAGGGAATGAATCTTGTGGGTAAAGTACACAACACTGTGCAGAATTAAACCTAATCGATTAGCCGTGTCCCCGGTTACGGACAATTTGAGCCTCTGGACTTGGATCTATCGCTGAACTCTCAACACTGGACTGATAATTAATTGTGGGCAACTTATGATACTTGTGGGCATTAAGACATCGGTTGGCGGAACCATGTCATGTTAGGTAACTCTTTAGTGAAAATTCCTGATATTCCTTGTTGTAGGAAAAGAAATAAAATCAGCTTTTATGCAAAAACTCAGACACAGAGCCACAAAGCCTTACTGCATATAGAATAGTTTTTATCTTCTATTCTACTATGGTGATCTTGCCGGTACATTCAATGTACTGACCTACATGGCTGCAACGTCTCATGTTGCAGATACTCTTCTTCGACGAGTCAGAGATACGATTCAGGGTTACGGTCTACACTCAACCTGCCGTTGGTGTTTATTGGGACTCCACTCCTGTTGTCTGTTTCCGCTGAGATTTTAAGGTATATATCAGTTTTACGTTAATTACATGTGACTGCACTTTGATATATACATTGATGTACTATGTGTGGCAGCATACTGATCCAGGGATGGCACAGAACACACAGAGGCTTGACTCGTTTTGAGTCGGGTCGCTACAGGAGGATTCTATGGCGTATCTTAACCATAGGAAAAAAATCATGGTCAAATGATAAAGGAAAACATAAGTTCACCACCAATTTGGTGTATTCACTCTCAAAACCATGATCATTCCTCGAAGCTTGTCAGATTTCTAAAGGATGTACACAAAAAACAATGTGAGACCTTCTAAATTTTTTACCACATCATTGTGAGGTCATATCATAACACTATGCCAAGTTTGATATTTTTCAGACTTCATTTGCATTTGTTATAATTTCAATACCAATAAACTCCATGTCGCGGTTGACTCTTGCCACATATGTCTGATAAATTTATATTCATTTTTTTGTATGAGGCATACAAATACACTCAATACCCTAAATATGATTTTTCAAATCATGTTTGCATACTATTTCATGCGTTCATAGTTCAAATTTTAATTATATACATTAAATGATTGGAAATGTTTTTAATGACTCAAATATAGCAAATGAGCTCTGAATAGTGCCGAATTGTAACAGGGAGGTTTCTATGGTGCATGTTAAGTGTAGAAAATAAATTACAAGTCCAACGATGAAGGAATATGTCAGTTTGCCTTCAAACATATCGTGCAAACCATTATTCTTTAGAAAAATAATAATTTCAAGAATCACACATGGTTCCATTTATGAAAGTTTGTGCGATGACACGCTACATCACACACACAATGTATGAAGAAAATGTGTGCATGGCATCACACACGGTTGAAGTATAATAACTGTGTGCAATGATATAGTACATCACACACATCATTTGAAAAAACACTATGCAAAGCATCACACACATTTATGTTTTTTCAAACTATGTGCAATAATAGACCACATCACACACATATTATTTTGGACAAACTGTTTGCGCGACATCACACACAATTATATTTTCGAAATGTGTGTGATGTTACGACATCTCAAATGTTTTTTTCCTGATGTTACATTGCACATGCTGTGGTATACATCCAAAACAGTTTTTTCGAAGGGTCTCTGATTGATGCGTCGTATTTGGACCATCCTCTAGTAGTGTAAGTTGTTGGATGTTTTGTGCAAGCTATAAATACCCTACACATTCCACTCCAACCTTTGATCCTTGATTTCTAGCCTCCCCAAGTTGCTTTCCACTCCAATCCTTATCCTACCACAGCACCAAATCTGTGAGAGAGCGATTGAGTATTGAGGAGACTTTCTTTTGTAGCACAAGAGCAAGGAGTTCATCATCAAAAACAACATTCATTATCTGTCGGAGAGTGGCGTTTCTTGCTACTTGGTGTAGATGTTGGGTTTTCCCCAAAGAGGAAGGGTGAATACGTATAATAGAATATAGTATTTCCCTTAGTTAAGAACCAAGGTTATCAAACCAAAAGGAGACGACACACAAACACCATCAACAGTACCTGCACACACACAAATAAAATGCTTGGACCCAACGAAGGAAAGAGGGTTGTTAATACCCTTGTACCCGCCAATTGCAATGATTATATCTGGTAGTGATAGGCATATAAATAAAATACAATAAAAGTAAATAAAATAGCAAGCAATTGTAGGCTTTTAGTAATAGAGGAGAATTGACCCGGGGGCCATAGCGTTCACTAGAGGCATCTCTATCATGAGCATAACATCAGTGGGTAAACAAATTATTGTTGGGAAATTGATAGAAAAGCGCATAGTTATGATGATTCTTCATAGCACAATTTGTATATAGGCATTATGTCTGTGATAAGTAGACCACCATCCTAATGCATCTAGTGTTATAAATCCACCCCAAGACCACTATACAGCGTGCATCTTAAAGTATTAAGTTCATGACAAACATAGAAATGCTTTGAGCAAGATGACATAATGTAGAAAAAGTAAGATCAATCAATATATTCTATCCCCGTCATTTTATATTGAGTAGAAGCAATGCAATACGTGCCTTGTAACCCCTCCTATCACCGAGTAAGGTGTAGTGACCCGACCTGAAACGGTCAAGTCTGGTGTTTCCATGCCATCCCAAGATCATGTTGGTACACACGAACTACATCAATGTATATATCCAAGGGAAATCACAACTACTTTATTAACCATATCTCATATAGAGTCTTTATTACAATAAGTTAGGCCAAAGGCCAACTCATGAGAAAAAACTAAATGCAAAAGACGTAGACGCCAGTGAGTCCATCCGACTCCAAGCGCATTTCACCAAGCGTCGAGCGTGTCCTCACTCCTGGTCAGAAACGTAGTCTGCAACACGACACATTGCATACGTGTAGGTCGGCATATTGAATATGACGGCAAGTCACAAAACAGAGGGGTGAAATTATCATCTACACTATATGCATATATAGCAGGTGGGGCTGTAAGTTCAAGTTTAGCGCAAAGCAAATTTTTCCTTCAACAAGAGAGGGTGTAAAAGCAAAATTGTTACTACATTGTTGGTTGTTTAATGAGAAGGTTGTAAAAAATAACAGCCACATCATTAATATTATTTGTGTTGAGAGTTCCTGATAGTTTAGGTTCCTTTGGCTCAAGTTGTGCGTAACCGTGGACATGGCTAATCGATTAGGTTTGGTACTCCATAGAGTCTTGCACACTTTTCCCACAAGGTCTGATCGCCCCCGTTGAAGTCCTCGCACTAAAGAGTGTTTGAGAACCGGATGATTAAAACATGGTCTTCCAAAGGGTTCCTCTGAGCCACTACCGGTGCCCATCCATTCCTACTGCTCTTCTACATCTGCTAGCACCACCCGTCTAGAGTCACCACGATGTCCAACCAAGCCAGAGCCCATAATGGCTTGTGGCTGTGCAGGAAATCCTTGGGTCTTGAAGTATCCATCCATCTCTTCATGCCTAGGTCGAACTTTCCGCATGAATACTGGCGCTTCTCCAGCATCACCTAGGCTACCACTGGGTTTTGCAAGGTGTTGTTCAACCAATTTCCACCGAGAGGTAACATCTCATCATCACGTCTTGAAAATTCTTGAATTCTTGATGTCTTGTTCATAAATTAATTCTCACAAATCTCATGACAAACACTCAACAAAACCACATATACTAAAAGCATAGCAAAATAAAATAATGTTTCCTAGGGCCAAAGTGACAAGGGTTTATGGGTGCCTACCACATGATACTACTCAAGAACCAAGTTTCCAAGTACCTAATTTGCATGCAATGGTCGAAAGGTTGAACTAATGCAATAAAAAGCCTAGGTAAACCATGATCAATGTGAACTTGCCTTGCTGACGATCTTCGAACTCGAGTGACTCCAAGAAGCAAGCCTCGCACTCCCGATAATCTAACGAAACAAACAATTCACACAATAAGCATAACCATATCACAACTTAGAATAACAATAAGAAAAACTAATAATATTAAAACTATCAATAGCACAAACAAAGAAAATAAAACAATAGCAAACAATAATCTATAGAAAAGTTCATTGTGAAGTTTTTACTAAAGTAAAACAAAATAATAATAGTTTTCTGCAACTAACTTTTTTTAACAAAAACAAAAACTAAGTTTTATCAAATTAACAAAAAGTATATCACCTAAATTTTTCTATGCAAAAATAATTACTTTAAAACCTATTAGAAAATACTACATATGAAGAAAACAATGTTTTCTACTAAAACAAAAAACAATCAATTTATTTTAATTAACAGAAAAATATAACACTTAATGCTAACCAACATAAACTAAAAAGAATATATAAACAAGTTAATAGGAAATGAAATCAAAAACAAACTAAATCAAAATAAAAGCAAATAACCTAAAGAGTTCATAATATTTGGGACCCAATGCGGAAAGAATCAACCAAAAACTCCAAATATTTTAGGAGACATCTAATTTGCAAAAGCAGAAACTATATTGTTTCACAACATAAAAACAAAAAATAAAAAGAACCTAACACACATGGAGCTATGTGGCAGCTCGTGGTTGGTTGTGGGTGTGCACATGCGGTTGCTAGCGAGCGAACGAGTGCCAAGTAGAAGGAAACGGTTTGACCTTATTAAACTTCTAATCTGAGTCCCACAATCTAGATCCAATGACTTAGAGGGGGAGGGGTGTGCTCAAAGAGGGGGTGGTGGCGCTCCGATGACTTCGTTGGTGTTCGAAGCTCGGTGGTGGTAGGGGACGGCGTTTCGGTGGTCAGGGACGAAAATAGAGTGGTCCAGATGATGGCGGTAATCCTTCGGCGTCGGTTGGTGATGACAATGGGGCTTGAGGGCGACAGGGGCGAGTGAGGCGATCTCATGGAGCTTCGGGAGGAGGGTGGAACTCCGGTGAGGTGGACATGGTGGTATGAGGCGTGGAGTGTGCGGTTTCAGTGGCAGAACGAGTGTAGTAGCTCTCAGGCTTTATAGCCATGGGGTCAGGGGCGAGGGAAGGAAAGAATCGAGGCGATCGTGGGTGCTCCGGTGAGATCCGCGGCTGGAAGGAAAAGGAGAGACGAAAGGAAGGAGAAGAGCGTCGAGTGGATTTGAGCGGTAGTGGGCCAGGGCGGTCAGCGAGAAGGATGGAGAGCACGGTGGATCGGTGGCCAATCCGAATGATTTTCGGATCCAGTGGAAAGGATTTGGGTCAATTATTTCCATTCGGGCCGCGCTATGTTTCCAAATGATGGACAGGGTTTTCCTTTTATAAACCCCATTTCCTTTTATTTAAAACAAGAAAGTTAAACTAAAATAGGAAAATAATATAAACCCAAATATGGAAGTATTATATATCAAAATTATCAGAAGAAAATATGGATGTGTTTAACATTTTCCATGGCCAAAATAATAATAATAAAAAGTTTTGCAAAAAATGCTCAAACAAATTTATTCCAATTTGAAATATTTTTCAAATAACCCCTGGTTCAAAAGGTCAAACTACTTTCAAAAATACCCCTCACATGGAGGGTCATGTTCCTCCTCTAATATTTCCAAACTTTTAGAGGTTTCACTGAAATTTTAGTCAAATGCAAAGCAAAGTTGAAATGGGCTTTCGAAAGCAAACTATAAAGCTTTCATCATTCATTTCATTCACAAAGCAAACCCAAACAATATGTAGTGATGCATATCTATTATTATAACATGCCAAAATGGAATTATGGGATGTTACAAACCTACCCACCTTAAGGTCAATCTCACCCTCGAGATTCGGGTTGGCTAGAAAATAGGTGCGGGTGGTCTCGACGAAGATCTTCTTCTCATTCCCAGGTGGCTTCTTCCTTGGTGTGGTGATTCCACAGAACCTTGCAGAACTTGATGATCTTGCTGCGGGTAAATCTGTTGGCAGTCTCGAGGATTCTAACGGGCTTCTCCTCATATGCCAGACCACTATCAAGCTGTATGGCCTCTACGGGCACTGTGTCTCTCAAAGGAATATCAGCCATCTCAGCATGACATTTCTTTAGCTCGAAAATTTGGAAGACATCATGAACTCGAGACAATCCCTCTGGCAATTCCACCTTGTATGCAACTTTGTGACTACGTTCATGAATTCCGGAGGGCCCTATGAATCTGGGTGCTAATTTTCTGTTAACACCAAACCTCTTGATTCCTCGAAGTGGGGACACATGGAGATATGCTTGATCTCCCACTTTGTATGACACCTGCTTGCATTTGCCTTCGACATAGCTCTTATGTCTGGACTGGGATATCTTGAGTTGGTCATGAATCATCTTGACGTTCTCTTTAGAATCTCACATAAGATTGGGACCAAATTTTTTTCGGTCTCCAACACCATGCCACATCAATGCTGTTGTGCACCTCCTACCGTATAAAGCTTCAAAAGGGGCCATCTTCAGGCTAGTCTAATAAGTGTTGTTGTATGAGACGTCTGCATAAGGCAGGTTATCGTCCCAGCTAGACCCATAGTCTAGCACACAAGCTCTCAACCTGTCCTCCAGAATCTGGTTGACTCTCTCGATCTATCCATCTGTCCATGGGTGAAAAGTTGTACTGAACTCCAGCCTCGTACCCAAAGTTTCATGTAACGTATACCAAAACTTTGAGATAAATTGTGTACCTCTATATGACATGATACTCCTCGGAACTCCATGCGGACATATGACCCTAGTCATATATATTTTGGCTAACTTAGCACTGGTATAGGTGGTCTTCGTGGGGATGAAGTCAGCTACCTTGACCATGCGATCGACCACTACCTAGATGGAATCATAAACTAAACGGTTCCTAGGTAATCCTATGGTGAAGTCGATACCATGTTTATCCCATTTGCACTCGGGTATTAGCAAAGGCCGCCCCCAGCTCATTCCCGGCCTCACCGCGCCTCCCTGCCACCGGTCGGCGTCGCTGCAGCAGCCGCTGCCGCCACTGTCTCGTGCTCCTGGAAAGCACAGGAGGACGAAGACCCGCTTCGCCCGCCTCTAGTGCTCGCCCACGCGTGGGCCGCGCTGACCACCCAGGCCCAGCACTCGGCCCAGCTCGCCTCTCCTTGCCTCGTCTGCAACTAGGCCCAAGGCCCATGGTGAGCTACCCCGAGCCCACCGCCCTCCATGTTAAGTTGCGCCCTGGGCGCTTTGTAGCTATCGTGCGCCCATGTGTCATTGTTGCGACAGTCAGTATTCGGTGCATGTATGTTTTTTAGTCTCCACGAATTTAGCTAATTTTCCAGCATTTACAGAATTGCAGAAACCCCCCCAATCTTCATGCATTTAATATCTAACAAACCGTGCATCGTATGTAAAAACTTTATATATGAAAAGTGCTTAGAATTTCGTGTAGATTCACAATATCCAAATTTAACACATGTTTGAAATGTTTAACTTGCTTTTCATGCAATTTGCATAAATGCCATGTAAAATGAATTGTTTAATAACTTTTGATCCGTGACTCCGATGCATATGTTTTATATATGTAACTTGACTAGAAAAACGCTTAGAATCTCATGGCACACTCTATTTTTCTGTTTAATAATTATAAAATATGCTCATTTCATATCTGGACCAAATTCATAGTATACTTGTGGGGATGTTTCAGATATGCTATATGTTTCTTTCGGCCTCATTTCAAATGCATATATGATATAGTTATGTATGCTTCACTGTTTTCCATGTTAAAAAACATTTAATATTCATGAGTACCTAAACTAGAGTGAACTAAATAAGTTGAACGTGGAGTTTTGCCTTGCATAATTAAATGAACATGCATCATATTAGTTTGTGCATCATGTCATGCATATGTTGTGGTGTATCATGTGTTGATTGTTGTTTCCGTATTGTTCCGTCTCGATAGAGTTCCGAAAGTGTTCGGAGTGTGAGGATTCATTTGACTACGTTGGCTCGTCTTCTTCATGGATTCGTTATGCTTCCAAGCGAGATCTCAGGCAAGATGACACATTTCCCTGGATACCACTACTATCATTGCTATGCTAGTTGTCTCGCGTCCATCGTTATGTATCGCTACCTACCACTTGTTTGTCAAGCCTCCCAACATTTCCATGAAAAGCCTCTAACTCTCCACCTTCCCAGCAAACTTTTGTCTGGCTATGTTACCGCTTTCTTAGCCCTTCTTATAGCGTTTCTAGCTGCAGGTGCAATTGCTTCCATGTGTCAACATGGACATTCTTTTGTTCTCACAATATTATTGCTATTTAATTTAATGCACATATAGACTCGGTAAAAGGTGGAAGGCTTGCCCTTTGCTTGGTTTAGTGTTCCACTTTTGCCGCCCCTAGCGACTTGTGTACCAGTGTTATGCTCCATATTGAGGCCTCCTAACATGCTTGGGGTTGTTATGGGGACCCCTTGATTTTCATTTTGGGATAAACCTTATATGGCAAGGCCCAACATTGGTTTTACCATTTGCCAACCTAATAAAACTTGCATAGGGACTTTCTAGACCCTATGGATAATTAATCAACAAACCGGGCTAGTGCTCTTCATGAGTGTTGGTCGACCTACCTAGCAGTCGGCGGTGCCGCCTTGGGGCAACTCAAGGCATTTTCAGGCTACCGTCCACTTTGCATAGATGGATGATGCCCGTGGATAGAGAGCGCACGGCTCTAGATGAAGATTTGTCTCACCGGGAGGTGGTTTTCCATCAGGATTCCGCAAATACTACGGGTGATTCCGCGGTTGAGGAATTCCAACGCGGCGTGTGGTTAATTTGTGATGGATGAGTTGGAGCACCCCTGCAGGGTTAAATCTTTCGGAAAGCTGTGCCCACGATTATGTGGCAACTTGGATATTTTGTTTAACACCCGGTCATAACAAACTTGAAGTAAACTCTAATAAAATACACCATCTGTGTGCGTAACCATGACTGTCTCTTCTCGTGAGTCCTTATCCAAGAGAGAACACAAGGGGTTATGTTTGATGTAAGCAGGTGTTCAGGATCACTTAGTGATCATTACTAGTTCACGTCTGTTATGCGTAGGCCACCCACTTTCCTTTCTGTATTCGTAAGTTAGCCACTCAAACAAATGCTTAGTCGCTTGCTGCAGCCTCACCACTTAACCATACCTCACCCATTAAGCTTTAATAGTATTTATACCCTTGTGAAATTGTTGAGTCCCTATGGCTCATAGATTACTACAACAGAAGTTGCAGGTACAGGTAATGTGATGATTTGACATGAGCGTGATGCTTGTTTGTTTGGAGTTCTTGTTCTTCTTCTTCTTCCTAATCAATCTAGGATGGGTTCCATGTGGTAGTCTAGGATAGCAAGGATGGATGTTATTTTACCGTTTGATTTCATCTGTAGTCGGACCCTTCTCTTCTCTATGATGTTTGAATACGTTGTTGTATTGATGTGATCTTGATGTAGCTTGTGGCAAGTCCATATACTCACCTCTTTTTTACATGTACTTGTAATGATATCCATTCTTCCAAAACGACGAGATGCGCTTCTATCCCTGTCAAGGCCCTCGAGCCAAAATAAGGTAGAATTGCATCTTAGGAATGACAAGTTGGTATCAGAGCCTTTACCGACCTAGGAGCCCCCTTGATTGATCGAACTTGGCCGAGTCAAGTCTAGAGAAAAACTATTTTGAGTCTAGTTATATCAGAGAGTAGGATTATTTTTACTTCTCTTCTATACTCTGGTGAGGAATTATGACATAGGAATTTTGATTCTACCCTCTTCTCACTCAAATTTTTTTAGGATCACGCGGATATTTTGGAATCTATATGATACCGGTGTGATGGGGTTCTGTACTTGGTGCCTCATGTTACCGAGGAGTAGATCTCCAGGGGATTCTTGAGACATTGTTATCGTTTAGTTTCCTTAGTATCTCAGGACGGAGAATGTTTGAAATTACTTCAATACTTTTCGTGGCGAGATAAGGCTGGAGTCACCCAGTACTGGGGAGGCGTCCGGGGTACTGCCATGTTTGGTATCGTTGTGTTTTCGAGGGTCCGAGATAGATGGAGTTTTGAAGCCTCTGGTTATGTGTTGACAGATGGATACAGTTGGAGTGTAGGGCTTATTAGTTGTGTGATATTTTACCTTCCTGTATCCCAACACCTGATTGCCTAACCATAGATTTCAGAAGTTGTTAGGTGGGAATTCAAGTAGGTACCTAGGATTATCTTTCCAACAAGTGGATAATGGGTATGTATTTGTTTTGGCTTGTTTCGTAAGCCTCATCCCTTGTTTGTTTTTGAATATGGTAATTCGGGTTGCTTCGATGTGAAGTGGTGATTTCATATCTTTTCTAAGTAGTGTTATGATATTTTACGGGAATGCTATTCCTTTTGTTCAACTGGAGTTGTCATGAAATTCTTTTCAACTGGTGTGCTCCTCTTCAAGATAATCAATCATCTCCAATATTTGAAAGGTCAATCCTCATATATCTTCTTGAGTCTGTCTCATCTGTCCCAAGTTGTCTTTGTTTTCCCCCACCCTCCCGCCCTTTTTATATTTTATGGAATGATTAAATTCTAATCCAAGTGCCTTTTCTATTCATATGAAGCTTCCGCTATATTTTCTTTCGTATTGTTTCAGATGATTCTTTGTGAAGGTTCTAAGGAGTTTAGTTTCAAGATCTATCCTCATATTCTTTGTCTTTTGGTATTCTTCTCCGATGAATTCAATTCAACCTCTCAGTGTTCATCACATCTGTCAGTGTCAAAACCGGCGGATCTCGGGTAGGGTGTCCCGAACTGTGAGACTTGGTCGACGGTAACAAGAGACGAAGGGGACACAAGTTTACCCAGGTTCGGGCCCACCAATGGAGGTAAAGCCCTACATCCTGCATGATTGTATTGATGGTGTATGGGAATACAGAGTTGATCTACCTCGAGATCGTATGTCTAACCCTAGATGAGTTATCCTCCTTCTACGCCCTAAAACCCTCCGGCTTATATAGATGCCGAGGAGGCCTAGGGTTTACACATGGTCGGTTACATGCTTAAGAGATAAACATGCCTATTACTACATTAAACATGGAGCGCAAGCCGTGTTCCTCGAAGCTTCCATCCTAGAAACCGGGCCTTCAAACCATCCAGAGTTCGGTGAGTAGCCATATAGTTCGGCCCGCAAACAACAGTTCGGATATCCGAGGACATCCTAATCCAAGACTCCCTCAGTAGCCCCCGAACTAGCCTCCAACGCCAAGGGTCTTCAGCTCCAATTACTTCGCGAACAGATTCTTCGGTTTGCGAGGTGAGTTCCTTTCTGCCGAACCATAATTCCGCCTCCGATGATAAGTAGTTTTCCACATAATGGCACGTCTGAATCCTGTGATATAAGTTGGTTTTGAAGGCCAAACGCGAGGGAAAAATGATAATGTTTCCGAACGACCTCTCTGACAAAAGGTCATAGCCCACCATGACCGATAGGCCAGTTATAGGCACTCGATGCGCGGTTCGAGGCTGTTCCATCCACATGATCTATTAGCGTGTCGATCGTGTCCCGTTTTATATGGGATATACTTAATCATGCGCATGCAATGGCTCGCTCGTCTTGGGAAGTGGAGGGATTCATGGCGTGGCAAGGGGAGCCCAAATCGACAAACTTCATAAAAGGGGAAAAAACCCGAAGGACCCTCACGCTCTCCATTATACTTCTCCGCCTCCTATTCCTCTGCGCCTCTGGAGCACAGATCTAGGTTTCTCCACCCCCGCTTCCGATCTCAACAATGGCGGGCTCCAACGGCCTATGGGAAGTCCCCATGGTCAACAACTAGGACATAACCGACCTCAAGAAGGCCGGTTATCTTCGCATCGACATCCCTCATCACGCGGGGGAGAAGGGACAAACAATCCCTTCCCCCAGGCTAGGCGAGCGGGTGGTGTTCACCCCCCACTTCATCAGGGGTTGAGCTTTCCGCTCCACACCTTCATCAAGGGATTAATGTTCTTCTGTGGCCTCAATTTCCAATACCTTCTACCGAACTCCATCATGCACATCTCCGCCTTCATCCTATTTTGCGAGGCATTCTTGCACATCGAGACACACTTTGGGCTCTGGCTACAGGTTTTCAACATCAAACCGAAGTGCATCGGTGGCAAGCATGCCGACTGCGGTGGTGCCGTTATCGGCAAACTCACATGCGTCGAGTGGCTGGTGGGCACCCTCATCGATACCATCAAGGGGTGGTAGAAAGAGTGGTTCTACATCACCGAACCACAGGAACAAGTTCTGCACCCTGCCGCTGCATTCAGATCTGGTCGTCCGACCAGACTAGCTTCATGGATCGAAAGGTTTCTCGTCTAGGGGTCGAGAAAGGAGGTGACTGGTCTACAAAAGCGGATCCGCTCCTTGGTTGAGAATAGCACCAAGCTGGCCGATGTGGTCCAGGTAATGTTTTGAAGATGCATCCTCCCCTGCCAGCGCCAAGACACTCCCCTAGGGGCTTGGAAACTCGACGTTGAGTCCACAGTCCGGAAAGTATTCCGCACTATGCGGGAGAAGCCATGGAAGGCATTCTTCGAATCAATGAAGAGCTGGCCAGCCGAGGAGGAGGACAAGGGCCTCCACGCCGCCAAGCTGGACTCCGAGGTATGACTCATCCTAGCCTGATTGGCTCTATACATAGAAGGTCCATAACCATGTGTCCGATATGTTAATGCAAAGATGGCTGAAGAAAGCCATCAAAATCAGCAGTCCGGTTCCTTAGCCCGAAGATGAGAGAACTGGGACTTAGCCAAGATGCTCGTGGAGAATCCCTATGAGGATCCCACGAAGAAGGAGAAGAAGAAGAAACCAGGTCAGGCTGGCCTTCGCATCAAGGATCAGCCTGATGCTGCTTCCGAAAACACGCTCGCCTCCTCGAATCAGGAGGAGGCCGAAGAGGAGGAAGAAGAGGACGAGGAGGTCGAGAGCGAGGGGGGAGACGATCTCCCTCACCCCAAGAAGAGAGCAGCGACTTCGGACGCCCCAGGGCAGGCAACCTCTCCTGGTCCGAAGAGGGCGCGACAAGTGCAAATGATCGTGTCCGACGACAGCTTGGACTCGAGCTCCGCGTCCAAAGATGCCGAGGAGGTTCCCTGAAGGAGCCTCAGGGTCAAGCCCCTTCCATCCAGGTTAGCATCTGAAGACCCTCCTTCCTATAACCAGTAAATTTAGAGTTTGCTAACATGCAGGCTATTGGTCCTACAACCCCCCGCGCATCATTCCCACCGAGGTGGTATCGGATGGGGAGACCCTACCCGCCAAACTAGCAGAGAGCGGGGATGCCTAGCACCCCACCACTCCAGGAGCTACGAAGGAAGCCGTGGAGGTGTCGTCCGAGCCTACTCCAATGGAGGCGGACGCAGGGGGCGAGGGAGATATTAGCACCAGGGGACAATCCCTCATCTAGACATCGAGGAAGCCGGATGGATGGGCCATCAGTCCCCTGCAAGGACATCTCCGGAGCGCACTATGCCTCCGGAGGCACCGGTCCAATCCCCGGCGGGTGATCGGGAAATCCGATGATCCCCGACACCGCCGACCAATAGGTGGTTTGTGATAGCCTGGCTTATTAGGGATAATAGACTACTCATATCAATAAGGAATTCCTTCTTTTCCGGGAGCCCATTCGAACAGAACTCCCAGGTTAAGCATGCTTGGCTTGGAGTAGTTCTAGGATGGGTGACCGATCGGGAAGTTGGTCCCGGGTGCGCATGAGTGAGGACAAAGCGCGTAGAAAAGACTAGTATTGATCTGTGAGGCTAGTCTAGATCCCGCCAGGAGTAACGACTACCGGCGGGTGTGTCCTGGGCGTTACAAGTTGGTATCAGAGTCGACCCTCGTGGTTACACGGATGTTTGCCGACAGGTGCGCGGTCATGTTGTTCATGAAGTTTGTGACCCGTCGTGGCACACGGAATGACACATGTATCGGACTGGAAGCACAGACGTTTGTGCCAAGAGGGAACGTTCTTGTGACCCGACGAGGACGTCAGTTCCTCTGAGTGGTGGTGTATCGGCGGGTGTGTCCGGGGCGTTAGATGGTTGGTCATGGAGGAGGCTCTATCGAGCGCTTGCATCCCCGAGGATCACCGCAGGGTGCGGTACTACAAAGCCTCCAGTCTGTTGACAACAGACTGAAGGAGGCTTTCAAAGGTCTCCTTGCGGGCTTTCAAGTAAGTCACCTGGAATTTTGCTAAGTATTTTTATTTATCCGTATTATAAACATGGTAGCCCCCGAGCCCTAGGTGAGATGGACAAACTCACCTAGGGGTCAAAATTTTAATTTTGGGAAGTGAGTGCCGATGTGATGTATGAATTGTGTAATGTAGGCTTCATCATCAGCGGCGGCCAAAAATGGTGTCGAGCTGGATGAGCTACATCTGAAGCTCAGACACTCCGAGGATGAGGTGGAAGCCCTCAACAAGAGATTCGATGAAGCATAGGGTAAGCCCGAACTAAATTTGGATACTTTTCTCCCGAATACTATCAATGCAGATTGTTAATGAAGTCACATAGTGATGCAGCTTCGTCGAAAGAGATCGAAAAACTCATGGCCGAGCTTCAACATGCTAAAGATGAAGCGGTCGTGGAAAAGGAGACGGCCAAAGAAGCGGCCACCACACTCTCAGACCTACGAGCCACCAGTGATAAACACCAGGCTCGTGTGGCAGAGATACATGATGAGCTCAAGGATGCCGGCAACAAATGCGAGTCCTTGGAGCAAAAGAATACGGCGATCTCGGCCGAACTGTCCACCATGAAGTCCAATTTTCAGAAGGAGCAGGTGGACAGACAGTTCTTCAAAGAACAAGTTTGCCAAGCCAAGGAGATATCCGATGGTAAGACGTACTCCCTAAAGTGCGTGTTCGGAGATAGCAAATTCGAATTGCTGACCCGAGTGTGGCGATCCTCAGGCACGACCGCCGATCTCCAGAAGAGTGTGGTGACGCCAATTAGCTGCTTGCCTCGCGGGGAGAGGAAGACGAAACTCGGATGTTCTGGGCACAATTCAAAGCCCTCGAGCATCCCCCTCTTTTGGTGGAGCAGCTAGAACAGCTGATGGAGATGCACCGGATGGTGGAGCCGGCCATCAAGGCCTCTTCATCCGCCTATGGCCCGACGATCCACTTCCAGGAAGCTACTTCGGCTTGGTCCAACGTCTGATTAATGCGACACCCCGCCTCGATGCCATCAAGCAATCCTCCTGCATCGAAGGAGTCTGGATGGCCCTTGCCAAGGCCAAAGTGCACTGGCTGGGGCTCAATCCGATGAAGGTCGCCACCGATCCACGGCCGCCCGGAAAGTAGCACCAACGCCCTGAACTTTACTTTGATGGAGTGATGGAGAGTGCGCGGGTGATAGCGTCGCAGTGTTCGGGAGAAAAAATATATTTTGAATGAGCTTGTAATATGTTCGAGGACTTGTTTATAAATTTCAATGATATTAGTATCCTCTCTTATATTTTTTTGCATTCCTTTATAACTCCTGTATGGTTGTTTGATACTGAAAGATGCGAGTCATCAGCTTGATCCCCCACGTAGATACTACATGGGGTCTCTATGCCAATGAACTGTGTTCCTTAGCCAAATTATAGGAACCTGAAGGCAATTTAGTGCGGTAGACTAGGCGATCGGACTATTATGTTTTATTTCTTTCACTTAACCGAAGGGGCGCGAAAAGGACTACGGGAAGCATATGATTAGACACTAGAGTTTTTTGCGATGTTCGGACGAGCCGAGGCCAAAGCCAACATCATAGTGTTTGCACAACGGGAAAATTCCTCATATAACACAGAATAACCGCTTCCGAGGGTTGAAGTGTAATACTTCTAACTTGGGGTTCACAGATCGGCTTCCCCCCTAAGGTGCTTGACCGGACTATCCGGAAGCACAATTGCAGGGGTGCTCCCTTTACCCTTTTAGCCGAACGAGCGGAACATAAAGGGGCAATCACATGAGCCGGGCAACCCAACTTAATGACCAAAGACATAGTTCGGAACCGATTCATATAAAGCGAATGCCAACATGCCGAACACAAAATGCTTAAGGTGATTTGGGTTTGAAATCGAGCCCCCAGTCTATTAGCCGGTGACCTCGAGTCATACCGAACAGCTTCACAAGAATAGGGAGGGAAGAAAAAAGTATGTGCCAAAAACAGGACAAATAAGGCGTACGTGCGCCATCAAATTTCGCATTTTCTCAACAACTCTTATAACTCGGATTGCCAAAGCAACTGTTTACAAGTATGTTATAAAAAATAAAAGTCCGACAGGAGCTGTTGTACCAGGGGTCTTCAGTTGGTAGCCAGATGCCTTCGATATGCCATGTTGCTAGTTGACTCTTGCTTTTGGGTGTACCTTGATGGGTGTTGGTGCGCGCGGACTTTGCGAATAAAATCTTGGGAGGCCACAGTGTTAAAGGTGAGCTTTGCACAATGGGCATGCTCTTTTAGGAGCGCCTGCAATTTGTTCGAAGACGTGTTGATGGTAACAGTTTGGAACAACCGAATGCCTATCGTATGTTCCCCACCGCTACCCATGGAATCTTAAGTGCCAATTTGTGCCTCCTTGGCACATACTTTGCTGGTCCTGAGGTTGTGCGGTGGGGGAGAGTCCCTATTGAGGGGATGGAGGAGGGTTGGAGTGTTCGGTCTAAATCTGAACTCGCTTCCCGGCTTTCCGTGCCTTTATGGCAAATGTCGAAGCTTGTTGGTCGTCTTTGTAGCTGAATTCGGCCGCCAGTGCCAGTGCATGTTCCTCCGTTCTAAGGGACCGCTCTGTATTGTCATTGATAGTGATGACCCCCTTGCGGCCTGGCATCTTAAGCTTGAGGTATGCATAATGTGGGACTGCGTTGAACCGAGCAAACACCGTCCGACCGAGCAGCGCGTGATAGCCGCTACGAAAGGGCACAATTTCGAAGAACAGGTCCTCGCTGCAGAAGTTATCGGGCGAGCCAAACACAACCTCCAGGGTTACAAAGCCCGTACATCGGGGCTCAACACCTGGGATCACTCCCTTGAAGGTAGTGCTGCTGGGTTTGATCCTTGACGGATCTATACCCAACTTTTTCATCGTGTCTGAGTAAATAAGATTGAGGCTACTTCCTCCGTCCATTAGGACTTTAGTGAGGTGATACCCATCTATAATGGGATCTAGGAAGAGGGCAGCCGAGCCCCCATGATGGATACTGGTCGGATGGTCGTGCCAGTCAAAGGTGATCGGCTATGCTGACCATGGGTTATACTTCGGAGCTATGGGCTCCACGACATAGACCTCCCGAAGGGCCCGCTGTCTCTGTTTCTTAGGTATGTGGGTGGCATATATCATATTCACCGTTTTGACTTCGGGAGGGAATTTCTTGTGACCGTCACCTATTGGACCCCGAGGCTCTTCTTTGTCCTTGCTGCGCGAGCTCTTGCCTTGGTCTTCGGGTTGTATTTTGCCGGCCTGTTTAAACACCCAACAATTGCGGTGTGTGTGATTGGCTGGCTTTTCCGAAGTTCCTGAAGTTGGCAAGTCCTGTCCACGATCTTCTCGAGCTGAGTGGGTCCATCACGATTGCCTTTAGGGGGTTTCTTCCGCTGCCCGAGTCAAGAGTTGCGGAATCCAGCATTAACCGTCGTGTCATCGGCGTCATTGCTATTGTGCCGACGTTTGTTCTTATTGCGCTTCGGTTTTGAGTTGCTATCCTGGGCTTCAGGTGCCACAGGATCTTCAGAATTGTGGTTGCATCTTGCTAGCCAGTTATCTTCACCTGCACAGAAGCGGGTCATGAGGGAGATAAGGGCGGACATAGTCCGAGGCTTGTCCTAGCCTAGCTGGTGGGCCAGCCATTCCTCCCAGATATTGTGTCGGAAGGAGGCAATGGCCTCAGCGTCCGGACAATCGACATTTGGTTCTTCTTAGTTAAGAAACGATTCCAGAACTGTTAGGCAGACTCGCCGGGCTTCTGGACGACGTTATTGAGGTTAGACAAGTCTGGTAGGCGAACATAAGTCCCCTGGAAGTTAGAGCGAAACGCATCTTCCAAGTCTTCACAGCATCCTATGGAGTTTTCGGGGAGGTTGTTTAACAAGTGCCGGGCTGGCCCCTTTAGCTTAAGAGGTAAGTATTTGATGGCATGGAGATCATCTCCTCGTGCCATATGGATATGGAGGAGGAATTCCTCGATCCATACAGTTGGGTTAGTGGTCCCATCATACTGTTCTATATTTACGGGTTTAAACCCTTCGAGGAATTGATGCCGCATTACTTCATCTGTGAAGCACAGTGGGTGAGCGGCACCTCTGACCCGAGCTATGTCCCGCCTATACTCGACATTTGTATGGGGTCGGTTGCATTCCCGGCCTCTATGGTTTGCGCCAAACCATGGTCTATACTCTCCCTGTCTATCCGGTGAGTAGACTCTGGATCTGTAGATGGATCTTGTACGGCCTGCTCTGTGATTTAAGTTGTCGCGCAGGTCGAACATGTCATTGGGTTCGAAAGGCTCCTTACCCTGTCTTCGGGGAATCGCCGGTAGATAGCCGGTGTCTTTGGCCGCTCTATCACACCCACGAGGAGGGCAGTCTGGCCTATCATATGGGGTGTGATGCGGAGACGGAGTGTGAGTGAGCTCATTGTCGAATTGTGGCAGTAGTCTTCTCTAAGGGTAGCTTTTGAGCTGGTTTGATAGACCAGTGCCATATACTTCCTCGAGGATTTTGTCCATCGATCAGTGAGGTCGGCCTATTCGGCTTTGCGTTGCCGCTCCTTGGCCTTTAGGCTGCAAGCTCTTGCTATGAGCCACTGCCTAATTTCTTCCTGATCCTCGAGGTTATCAGGGATGTACAAGTCATCGGCTTCTGGTAAGTCTTCCTTCTCGACCGGGGGAAGGTTATCATCGCCTTCGGGGTCCTTGATGGTATCAAGGTCATTCTGGTCCTCAGGCTCCTCTAGACCCTCAAACGGGTGCTCGGGGATATCGGGATTGCCATGATCGGCGGGGGTATTACCGTCCCTGTTGGTGATAATAGCTTTCCTGCCCTTTTTTGCTTTTGGACCGCTTATGCGATTTCCGTCGCCTTGATGGTGCGTCGCACGATTTTTCACCATCGTTGTGAGGCGTATTGTTGCCGTTGGTGACAGGAGTATCCACCATGTAAACGTCGTATGTAGAAGTGGCGGTCCAACTCCTCGCGTTAACGGGGGTGGGAGCATGATCCTCTTCATCCATGTATTTTGCCTCCTTGGAGGCATAGTCTAGCACGTCGGTTAAGTCTTCGATGGTGGCTCTAAATTGGGTCGTGGGTGGTTCGAAAAATCCGCCCCTACCCGAACTGTAGCCGGGCTAGACATAGATCGGGGCTGGATCGTCGGTGATCTTCATCGACAAGAATTGCTCCAAGGACGCGTCGATCGCTGAGGGCCCGATCAGATCCAGCTGGTTGGAACTCGTGGAGTTAATCCCCATGAATCCCACCCATGGGGAGTGTTCGGTAGGAGAAAATGTCCGGTCATAGGGCTTGATGGCCGGACCGAGATTAGAGATCGGACAGCCACCATGGGTGACCCCATTGGCATGCCCGACGAAGGGGCTCGAGGTTAAGGCCTCAGAGTCTTTGATGGTTACGGACATAGCCGTGAGCCCAAGTAGTGATAAGTCACCTCGAGTGTTGAAAAAAAACTCTAGTTTTCTGAATCTAACTTCCTGATTGGGGGCGAAGTTCTCCACACGACCTAGATGGCCAGTGGAATTAGCATGCAGCACAACACTGCCGAAGGCGAAGATATGCCCGGGGACGAAAATGTCCAGTTGCGGACCTCTTTGTTGATGAACAAGCGAGGCGTCGAATCCATCTCGCTCATAGAGGAACTCTCAATGAAAGCACCAATGTCGGTGTCAAAACCAGCAGATCTATGGTAGGGGGTCCCGAACTGTGAGACTAGGATCGACGGTAACAGGAGACGAAGGGGACGCAAGTTTACCCGGGTTCAGGTCCTCCAATGGAGGTAATACCCTACGTCCTACTTGATTGTATTGATGGTGTCTGGTAATACAGAGTTGATCTACCTCGAGATTGTATGTCTAACCCTAGATGAGTTATCCTCCTTCTACTCCCTAAAACCCTCCGGCTTATATAGATGCCGAGGAGGCCTAGGGTTTACACATGGTCGGTTACATGCCAAACACATAAACATGCCTATTACTACTTTAAACGTGGAGCGCAAGCCGTGTTCCTCGAATTTCCATCATAGAAACTAGGCCTTCAAACCATCCGGAGTTCGGTGAGTAGCCCATATAGTCTGGCCCATAGACAACATGTCATATATTCGAGGACCCCCTAATCTAGGACTCCCTCATTATCCTTTCTCATTCTTTAAATGATTTCCCATGTTGGAAATTCTTATCCAAGCCTCTCTTGTTTATTCTTATCCAAGATTCGTGTTTGCTTTCAATCCTTTCAAATTATTTCCAGGATTCTCACCTCATCAAGTTTTAAATATGTACCGGTGCAATCTCTCCTTCTAAGCAATTGTCTCAACGGTGGATTCTTTTGAATGGGCCCATAACCCTTAGCTTTATCCCCCAGGATCTTACCTGGCTCTTCTATTCTTTCTGAAGATGTCCCCAAGTTCTTTTCAAATATGATGTAAGAATGATTTTCATCAGTCATATTCCTTCTCCATGATCGCTTCGAATTAATTCTCATCGTTGGCTCAGCTTTTCTTTCTTCACTATTCCGGAGTGTCTCAGTAATTCATGGTGGTGTTCCTCATCATCAATCTCATCTTGGAAGACTGAAGGAGAGTTTTCTCTTAAATCTTGGCCAATTCTTAGAGATTCATGCTTTCACCTTCGTGATGTCCTCTTAATTGTTTTCGATCATGAGTAATTATTTTCATATATATCCGGAGAATTTCTGAGTTGTTCCATTTATCTATCCTCCGAAGAACATCATTTAAGAAGCTTTTCTTCGTTCTTAGCTTTCAGCTTTCGTTCTCAAATCCTTCTCAATTGTCGTCTCTTCGTTCGTCTCTCAATTATTCCGGTGCCATGTGAAGTTTACTATTAGGAGGATCATGATCTCTTCATCCTTGACATGTATCACCATTCATTTGCATTATCCCCATTATTTTTCAAATTCTTACTGGTGTTCTCGTGCAAGACTTCTTCAAGTTTGTGATCTATCTCTCGCTTTCTCTTCAATTCTTTGCAAGAAGAAAAAGTGGTGTGCGAAATCCGTTGCTTGTCATCAATTCAACTTGATGAAGGAAAGCATAACATAATTCTTATTCTTGCTGGTCAAGGTGATCTCAATCCTTCTTCTGGAGTTGTTCATGGTATCAATTCTCAATTCTAAGTTGCTTATATTTTTCTTTACGGAGTTCCATGTTTTCTCAAGTATCTCTTTGCAAAGCTTCATCTAAATCATATCAAGGCCTTAATCTATTTCTTATTCAACCTTCATTTATTGTGATCATTCTTTTGTATACGATGGTTCGTCATTGTGGTTTGTTAAGGATGTAATTCTTCTCAAAGTGTTCTTCAAGATTCTTGTTGGAGGTGCTCAAGTGTTCTTTATCTTGGATTGCTAAGTTCAATGCCTTCTCCATTGTCTTTTGAGATGGTGTTATTAAATTCTTGATTATAAGGAGTCTCGCAGGAAAATTTTCAAGTATGAGATAAGTAAACCCATCATTTGTTTCTCGGAGTTAGCTTGGGTTGGATTTCACCTAAAGAATTTCCTAATGATTGTTGCTATCATGGTGTCATAAATGATTCAAGTGTCTCCTCCACCTCTTGGTGAAAGAAGTTCTACATGTCTTGTTGCCCTCAAGCAATCAATTCTTTCTGTTGTGGCAGGTTGCCACCTTATAATTTTGAGATGTTTTCCATAAGCCAATAACAAGCTATTCTTTTTGTTGTTGATTCTCCATCAACTTTGTTCAACCATGCTTTCCAAACCCAATGGTGGTAGAAGTAGTCATTTTCTTCTCCATTCTATTCTGTCCAAAGATCTAGCTTCTATTCTTTTATTCCGGAGGCATTGTGTTGTTGCTCTTTTAAACTCACATCTAGTTTGATTAAGTTCATCTTCATCCCTTTCTTGTCCATTAACTGAAGTGCTGTGAAATATTTTGATGATCCTTCCATCCTATGAAGTTTTGATTCTAATCCAACCAAAGTTTGGTGTCTCTCTTTCAATCTATTTCTATCATATAGAATTTTGCCTCTCTTTTCTACTGAAGTGCTGCCCAAATTTCTTGTGAATTCTTCTTTGCACCCTGTGTCATCCTTCATCTCGTTGAAACCTTCAATAATCATTGTGTTCACTTGTTTGTCAGAGAAGCAACTAAGTTTACCTCTTGCTCTTTCTCTTCCGCTTCTCATTCTTAGATCTCGGGACGAGATACCCGTGTAGTGTGGGAGAGTTGTAACAGTCGGAGACCGACGTTCCAAAAGATTCCCCTTTTATTTCCATTCTCATCGTGCGATTTGTTTGGTGGTCGCATTCATCATTGCATCATTCGCATCATCTGCATAGCATCATCACTCATTTTCGAAAACTTGCATCCGTTCGTAGTCGCCGGTTCTCTCCTTGCTTGTCGTTGCCCATTTTGAGACCAACCACACATGCACGCGCCCCCGGCATCGATAAAATATTGTTTCAATAGTGGATATGAAATGTCCTCGGATTGGGTCTAAAGTTGGCGCGCGGTCATGTTATATTGTAGGTAGGCCGCCTGCCAAAATTAATCGCATTCCGAGTTGGTTTGATGCCCGAAAGGTCGACCATAGAGGCACTGTCATCGGTTATTTAGCGTGCGTTTTTAGCGTTTCAAAACTCGTGTCATGGGTCGCTTTCCTCTCTCTTCTCTCAGCCCACACCCCTCTCCAGAGCCGACCATAGCCCCTCCGCTTCCGGACCGTCGGATCGAGATCCGAAGGTCCGAAAACGAGCAAAACCCCTAACCTAGCCCCCCTTTCCTATTTAAACACCTCTACCCTACCCATAATGGAAACCCTAATCCCTCGAAATCCTCACCTACTGGACATGTACGTGGTCAAATCTGACACGTCCGCACGACCGCAACCTCCACGCGTGGCGTCCATCGTCCATAGCCTACGCCCGCAGCCGCTCGAGTGGAGGAGACCCTCGATCCAGCACCGTCGACCATGAGAGCGCTGCCGCCGGTGAGTGCCAGGCCGACCCCGCCGGACCTCCTCTCCCTTCCCTCTCCTTCTTCCTCCTCCCTCCCTCTCCCTAACCTCCCGCTGGCCCTCTCTTCCCCGCAGGTTGACCCTGCCCATCATGGCTGTCGAAGGACCTCCGTCCATGCCAACCCCTCGTCCGCTCGCCGCTGCCCAAATGTGGCCGGAGGTCGCTGGATCCGACCGCCCCCAGCCCATTCCCGGCCTCTCCGCGCCTCCCCGTTGCCGGTCGGTGTCGCTCCTGCCACCGCCATGGTCTCGTGCTCCTGGAAAGCATGGGAGGACGAAGAGTCGCTTCACCCAACTCCAGCGCTCGGCTGCACGTGGGCCGCGCCGACCGCCCAGGCCCAGCACCCCGGCCCACCTCGCCTCTTTGTGCCTCCTCTCCAACTGGGCCCAAGGCCCATGGTGAGCTACCCCGAGCCCACTGCCCTGCATGTTAAGTTGCGCCCTGGGTGCTTCGTAGCTATCATGCGCCCATGTGTCACTGTTGGGCCAGTCAGTATTCGGCCCATGTCTGTTTTTTAGTCTCCGCGAATTTAGTTAATTTTTCAACATTTACAGAATTGCAAAAAAAACCAATCTTCATGCATTTAATATCTCACAAAACATGCATCATACGTAAAAACTTTATATATGCAAAGTGCTTAGAATTTCATGTAGATTCACAATATCCAACTTTCACACATGTTTAAAATGTTTAACTTGCTGTTTCATGCAATTTGCATAAATACCATGTAAAATGAATTGTTTAATAACTTTTGACTCCGATGCATATGTTTTATATATCTAACTTGACTAGAAAAATGCGTAGAATCTCATGGCACACTCTATTTTGCTGTTTAATAATTATAAAATATGCTCATTTTAGATCTACACCAAATTCATAGTATACCTCTGGGGACGTTTCGGATATGCTATATGTAGCTTTCGGCCTCATTTCAAGTGAATAGATGATATAGTTATGTATGCTTCACCATTTCCCATGTAAAACAATTATTATTGATGAGTACCTAAACAAGAGTGAACTAAATAATTTGAATGTGGAGTTTTAACTTGCATAATTAAATGGACATGCATCATATTGGTTTGTGCATCATGTCATCCATATGTTGTGGTGTATCATGTGTTGATTGTTGTTTCCGTATTGTTCCTTGTCGATAGAGTGCCGAAAGCGTTCGGAGTGTGAGATTCGTTCGACTACGTTGGCTCATCTTCTTCACGGATTCATTCTACTTCCAAGCGGGATCTCAGGCAAGATGACACATTTCCCTGGATACCACTACTATGATTGCTATGCTAGTTGCCTCGCTTCCATCGTTATGTCTCACTACCTTCCACTTGTTTGTCAAGCCTCCCAACACCTTTCCAGCAAACCTTTGTCTGGCTATGTTACCGCTTTTTAGTCCTTCTTATAGCGTTTCTAGCTGAAGGTGCAATTGCTTCCATGTGTCCACATGGACATTCTTTTGTTATCACAATATTATTGCTATTTAATTTAATGCACATATATACTTGGTAAAAGGTGGAAGGCTTGGCCTTTTGCTTGGTGTTTTGTTCCAATTTTTCCGCCCCTAGCGACTTGTGTACCGGTGTTATGTTCCATATTGAGCGCTCCTAACATGATCGGGTTTGTTATGGGGACCCCCATGATTTTCGTTTAGGGATAAAACTTATCTAGCAAGGCCCAACATTGGTTTTACCATTTGCCAGCCTAATAAAACTTGCATAGGGACTTTCTGGACCCCGTGGATAATCAAACCAGGCTAGTGCTCCTCAAGAGTGTTGGTCCACCTACCTAGCAGTCGGCAGTGCCACCTCACGGCAACTCCAGGCATTTTCAAGCTACTGTCCACTTCACACAGACGGATGATGCCAGTGGATAGAGAGGGCACGACTCTAGATGCAGATCTCGCTCACTGGTAGGCCTTGCTGGATTTGTTTTTACCTTTCTCGACTGTCTTGCGCGTGGGATTTTGACGACACTTCGCTCTATCTCGAAGTTGAGATTTTCGATCGGGATTCTGCAAATACTACGGGTGATTCCGCGGTTGAGGAATTCCAATGCGGTGTGTGGTTAATTTGTGATGGGTGAGTTGGAGCACCCCTGCAGGGTTATATCTTTCGAAAAGCCATGCCCGCGGTAATGTGGCAACTTCAATATTTTGTTTAACACCTGGTAGTAGCAAACTTGAAGTAAACTCTAATAAAATACACCAACTGTGTGCGTAAGCAAGACTGCCTCTTCTCGTGAGTCCTTATCCGAGAAAGAACATGGTGGGGTTATGTTTGACGTAAGTAGGTGTTCTGGATCACTTAGTGTTCATTACTAGTTCACGTCCGTTATGCTTAGACCACCCAGTTTACTTTCTGTATTCGTAAAGTTAGCCACTCAAACAAATGCTTAGTCGCTTGCTGTAGCCTCACCACTTAACCATAGCTCACCCATTAAGCTTTAGTAGTCTTGATACCCTTGTAAATGAGATTGCTGAGTCCCTGTGGCTCACATATTACTACAAAAACTGTTGCATGTATAGGTAATGCGATGATTTGACGTGAGCGGCGATGCTTGTTTGATTGGGAGTTCTTCTTCCTCTTCTTCTTCATGGATCTAGGATGGGTTCCTCGCGGCATCCTGGGATAGCTGTCATTTTATCGTTTGATTTTGTCCGTAGTCGGACACCGCTCTTCTATATGATGTTTGAATATGTTGTTATATTAATGTGATCTTGATGTAGCTTGTGGCAAGTGTAAGCCAATTCCATATACTCACCTCTTCTCCACATGTACTTGTAATGATATCCATTCTTGCAAAACGACGAGATGCGCTTCTATTCCTGTCGAGGCCCTCGAGCCAAAATAAGGATAGAATCGCATCTTGGGCATGACACTTCATTATCTTGCAAACCTATCCCGTCACACCTACAAAGTACTTCTAGTTTTATATTTGTTCTAGGTAAAGCAAACGTTAAGCGTGCGTACAGTTGTATCGATGGTCGATAGAACTTGAGGGAATATTTGTTCTACCTTTAGCTCCTCGTTGGGTTTGACACTCTTACTTATTGAAAGATGTCTCGTACATTGTTTGGTCACTTATTTGTATTTGACCCCCGAGTGAGTTTTTCTCAACTCACCCAGGGCTCGGGGGTTGCTATATATAACGATAGCACAAACCTAATAAATTAAAATTTCAGGAAAAGAACATTACATGGCTCACCTGGAAGCCCGACAAGAGACCACTGAAGGCCTCCTTCCATCCGTTATCAATGGACTGCGCTTCCTCCATGATAGGCCACCTTGTCATCGATGACACCCGTGGTGATCAGTTAGCCCGATCTCTAACCGGGAATTGAACCGATAGCTCCGGAGGTGTTGTGTGCTCGGGATATGACCTCGGAGGGGACTAGATATCCCTTTGTCCAGTCTCCTCTTTGGCCGGGAGGGGCTCTTCCCCCCTGTCTTCGGCGGCCGAGGCATTAACCTCGACCATAACATTGTCGTCCCCACCACCCGTGTTTAGCTCCAAAGGAGCATGGCAGGATTACACCTCCGCGTCATCCTTCGCGGGCCCTGGAGGTGTGGGATGCGATGAGGTCCCACTCTTCGCCAACTCAGCGGGTGGAGACTCCCTGTCCGAAACTTGCTCGATGGGGAGAACGCATGGTGGGCTGCGGATCAAAAGGCGCTCACACATTAATAACATTATTTTTTTAGCATAAATAGCTTAGGGAGTCTTTGGATTCTTACCTTTGAGCTTGGGGCTTGACCCTTAGGTTCCTTTGAGGAACCTCCTCGAAATCCTCGGACTCGGCGTCCGAGTCCAAGCTGTCGTCCGGAAGGATCAACCTCGATCGACATGCCCTCTTCGGGGCAGGAGGAGGTACCTCCTCCATGGTGTCCAGTGACACCGCCCTCTTTGTTGTGAGGGGGGAATCACCCTCCTCCTCGTCCTCATGCTCTTCCTCGTGGTTAGAGGAGGCATGGGTTTCCTCAGACGCAGCGTCCGGCTGGTCTCTTATGCGGAGACCTTCTCTGACCTTCTTCTTTCTCTTCTCCTTCTTCTTCGGTGTCGTGTACGACGCCTCGACGAGCATCTCCGCCAACAGCTCCGACTTGGGGTCTTCGGGCTGTGGTGTCGGGAGTTGATTCCCTCGGCCTTGCTCAACCATTTCTGAAAAATGAGCGGAAAGGTGTTTAGCTCTTTTTTTCCAACAAAACAGGGCTAGAGAATTACGATTATATCATACCTAGGTAGGAGGGTTATCGACGCTTAGGCGCGAATCCTCCTTCTCGACGGGCCAACTCTTTCAGGGCTTGAACAAGGCCTTCGACAGTTTCTGAGGAGTAGTGCGCAATAGTTGGTGTACGGTAGGCTCATCATCAATCTGATAAGCCCACATGGGGGAGTCTCGGTGCTGGCAAGGGAGGATATGACGTCGAAGCATCATCTGGACCACGTTTACCAGCTCAATCTTGGCCTTGACCATCACGGAGATGTGCTTCTGCAGCTTGTCCACCTTTGCATCCGACCCCTAGTCAAGACCCTTCGAGAGCCATGAGGTCAATCTTGTAGGGGGTCCAGATCTAAACTCGGCTAGTGCAACCTGGCCTTCTTCCCTTGGCTTGGTGATATAAAACCACTCCTTTTGCCAGATCTTGATGGTGTCAATGAAGGTGCCAGTTGGCCATCCGACGCTGGGGAGCTTGCTATTAACGCCCCTCCGCAGTCAGCGTGCTCGCCCGCGACGGTCTTCGGCTTAATGTTGACGACCTTGAGCCACAAGCCAAAGTGCGGTTCTACCCTAGGAAGGCCTCACAGACGATGATAAATGCTGATATGTGCATGAAGGAGTTTGGGGGAGGTCATGGAAGTCCAGTCCATAGAAGAACATGAGACACCTGACAAAGGGGTGGAGCAGAAAGCTCAGTCCCCTGATTAAGTGGGGTATGAACTCCACCCTCTCGTTTGGCTTAGGGGTGGGAACCACCTGGTTCTTCTCTGCGACGCGATGGTAGACGTTGGCGGGGAGGTAGCCGGCCTGCTTTAGGTCCCGGATGTCCTGGTCGGTGACCGTGGAGGCCTCCCACTTGCCATTGGAGCCTGAACCCGCCATGTCTAAGTTTGGAGGAGAGGTCGAGGAAGAACTGGATCTGGGATCTTGAAGCTTAGGGAGATTGAGGAAGCAGAGGATGCGAATGGGAAGCGTGAATAGGCATTGAGGTTTTCTACCTTTTATGAGGCGTGACGCCGATTAGCCTCCCTTTACTGTGCCGCAAATCCCTCCGCTTCCCAAGACGTGCATGCCATTATACACACATAAAGAAACTTGATATGATTAATCGTATCCCGTGTGAAATGGAGCATGATCGATGCATCGTGCTAATGTAAAAACGGCCTCGAACCGTGAATTGAATTTTCATAACTAGTTCAGTGGTCACGGTGGGTCGCGATCCTTCTTCAAAAAGGTTATTAGAAAACACTGTTTACACTTTGATGTTTGGCCTTCGAGACTAAGCGACTCACGGTGTTCGGATGATCATATGATCGGAAAAATTACGCGTCATCGGAGGCCGAGCTAGTCTCAGCCGATCATTAAATGGGAAGAAGAACTCACCCCGCAAACTGAAGACTCTAATCACGTGGAGAAGTCGGAGCTATGACCCTTGGTGTTGGGGGCTAGTACAGGGGATACTAAGGGAGTCCTGGACTAAGGGTCCTCAGGTCGTCGGCCTATCTCCTAATAGACCGGATTGTCGGGCCGTTCTCTGATTGTCGCGGGAAGGGCAGGATATATTGAGAGCCCACATTCTATAAGGAAGTCCCGAAGGTATGTCGTGCACTCCAAGTCAAGATGAGAAAATCAACATCTCCTTCCTCGGCAGGAGACCTACCATGTGTAAACCCTAGTACCCCCTGGTGTCTATATAAACCGGGAGGGGTTTAGATTGTAGGGCGGAGAAACTCATGTAGGGTTCTAGCTATTCGATCTTGATGTAGATCAACTCTATAACCTTCACACCATAAATATAATCAAGAAGGACGTAGGGTTTATCTCCATAGGAGGGCCCAAACCTAGGTAAACATCGTCTCCTTCGTGCCTTGTTACCATCGATCCTAGTCTCACAGCTCGGGACCCCATACCCGAGATCCGCCGGTTTTGACACTGACAACACCCGCTACACGCACGACCGCCCGACACCGAGTGGTCTCACCGTGTCCTGCTAGTAGTCGGAACTTGGAGTAGGCGTCATCTGCCTCGCCAGCCATGGCATGGAAGAAGTATGTGCTATGTTCGTAGTTCCACACGAGGTTGGATTGATGCTAGTTAGATATATGTGTGGATGTGGTAGAGTACGTGGTGTAGAGATAAGGCTAGATATTTTTCATGGCTGTGAAGTGTGGATGGATAGATTCATGTCATGTCATCAATCTCTCCACGAATAAGAATTTAGTACACATATGTATGCTTTCTTCCCATCTGATTTTTGCCCTTACACCATCAAAATAATCGTGAATCCTTCTCAATTTTTTTATTACGGTATACAGAGGTCTTATATTGACACCATGCCAAGTTTTGTATTTATTAGACATTATTTACATTTTTTAGAATTAAAATACCAATAAACTTCATATTCATGGTTGATTCTTGCCACATAGATATTTCAATTTTATATTTATTTCTTGTATGAGGCATGCACATATATTCACTGCCCCAAATATGATTTTTCAAATCAACTTTTTATACTTTTTTCTATACTCATGGTTCAAATTTGAATGTATCGGTTAAATGACTAGAAATGTAGTTAGTTACTCAAATATAGAAAATAGGCTCCCAAAAGTGCCAAATTTTAATATGAAGGATTCTATGGCGTATCTTAACCATAGGGAAAAAACATGGTCAAATGATAAAGGAAAACATAAGTTCACCACCAATTTGGTGTATTCACTCTCGAAACCATGATCATTCCTTGGAGGTTGTCAGATTTCTGAAGGATGTACATAAAAAAGAATGTGAAACCTTCTCAAATTTTTACCACATCATTGTGAGGTCATATCATGACACTATGCCAAGTTTCATATTTTTCAGACTTCATTTGCATTTTTTATAATTTCAATACCAATAAACTCCATGTCGCGGTTGAGTCTTGCCACATATGTATAATAAATTTATATTCATTTTTTGTATGAGGCATACAAATATACTCAATACCCTAAATATGATTTTTCAAATCATGTTTGCATACTATTTCATGCGTTCATAGTTCAAATTTGAATTATATCCACTAAATAACCGGAAATGCTGTTAATGACCCAAATATACCAAATGAGCTCTGAACAGTGCCGGATTGTAACCGAGAGGTTTCTATGGTGCATGTTAAGTGTAGAAAAAAATTACAAATCCAAAAATGAAGGAATGTGTCAGTTCGCCTTCAAACATATCGTGCAATCCATTATTCGTTAGAAAACTAATTATTTCAAGAATCACACACGGTTCCATTTATGAAAGTTTGTGCGATGACGCGCTACATCACACACACAATGTATGGAAAAAATATGTGCATGGCATCACACACGGTTGCAGTATAATAACTGTGTGCGATGATATAGTACATCACACACACATCATTTGAAAAAACACTGTGCAAAGCATCACACACATTTATTTTTTTTCAAACTGTGTGCAATAATAGACCACATCGCACACATATTATTTTGGACAAACTGTTTGCGCGACATCACACACAATTATATTTTCGATATGTGTGTGATGTTACGACATCACAGACGTTTTTTCTTGATGTTACATTGCACACGCTATGGTGTACATCAAAAATAGTTTTTTTCAAAGGGTCTCTGACTGATGCGTCGTCTTTGGACCATCCTCTAGTAGTGTAAGTGGTTGGATGTTTGGTGCTACCTATAAATACCCTACACATCCGCTCCAACCTTTGATCCTTGCTTTCTAGCCTCCCCAAGTTGCTTTCCACTCCAATCCTTATCTTACCACATCACCAAATCTGTGAGAGAGTGATTGAGTATTGAGGAGACTTTGTTTTGTAGCACAATAGCAAGGATTTCATCAAAAACAACATTCATTATCTGTTGGAGAGTGGCGTCTCCTGCTACTTGGTGCAGATGTTGGGTTTCCCCAAAGAGGAAGGGTGAATACATATAATAGAATATAGTATTTCCTTGGTTAAGAACCAAGGTTATCAAACCAAAAGGATATGACACACAAACTACATCAAAAATACCTGCACACACTCAAAGCAAATGCTTGCACCCAACGAAGGCAAGAGGGTTGTTAATCCCCTTGTACCCGCCAATTGCAATGACTAAATCTGGTAGTGATAGGCATATGAATAAAATGCAATAAAAGTGAATAAAATAACAAGCAATTGTAGGCTTTTATTAATATAGGTAAATTGACCCGGGGGCCATAGCGTTCACTAGAGGCATCTCTATCATAAGCATAACATCAGTGGGTAAACAAATTATTGTTGGGAAATTGATAGAATAGCGCATAGTTATGATGATTCTTCATAGCACAATTTATATATAGGCATTATGGCTGTGATAAGTAGACCATCATCCTAATGCATCTACTATTATAAATCCACCCCAAGACCACTATCCAGCGTGCATCTTAAAGTATTAAGTTCATGACAAACATAGAAATGCTTTAAGCAAGATGACATAATGTAGACAAAGTAAGATCATTCAATATGTTCTAACCCCATCATTTTATCTTAAGTAGAAGCAATACAATACGTGCCTTGTAACCCCTCCTATCACCGAGTAAGGTGTAGCGACACGACCTGAAATGGTCAAGTCTGGTGTTTCCGTACCATCCCAAAATCATGTTGGTACACACGGACTACATCAATGTATATATCCAAGGGAAATGACAACTACTTTATTAATTAGATCGCATATAGAGTCTTTATTACAATAAGTTCGGCCGAAGGCCAACTCATGAGATAAAACTAAATGCAAAAGACATAGATTCCAGTGAGTCCATCGGACTCCAAGCGCATTTCACCAACATGACACTCCTGGTCGGAAACATAGTCTGCAACACGACACGTTGCAGCCGTGTAGGTCAGCATATTGAATATGTCGACAAGTCACAAAAGAGAGGGGTGAAAATATCATCTACACTATATGCATATATAGCAGGTGGGGTTGTAAGTTCAAGTTTAGCGCAAAGGAATTTTTTCCTTCAACAAGAGAGGGTGTAAAAGCAAAATTGGTACTACATGGTTGGTTGTTTAATGAGAAGGTTCCACCAACCATTTCTCATACCCAAGTTAACAATAATACCCACATCATTAATATCATTTGTGTTGAGAGTTCCTGATAGTTTCAGTTCCTTTGGCTCAAGTTGTGCGTAACCGTGGACATGGCTAATCGATTAGGTTTGGTACTCTCCAGAGTCTTGAACACTTTTCCCACAAGGTATGATCGCCCTCATTGAAGTCCTCGCACTGCAGGGTGTTTGAGAACCGGATGACTAAAACATGGTCTTCCAAAGGGTTCCTTTGAGCCACTATCGGTGCTCATCCATTCCTACCGTTCTTCTACATCTTCTAGCACCAGCCATCTAGAGTCACCACGATGTCCAACCAAGCTAGAGCCCATAATGGCTTGTGGCTGTGCAGGAAAGCCTCGGGTCTTGAAGTATCCATCTGTCTCTTCGTGCCTAGGTGGAACTTTCCGCATGAATATTGGCGCTTCTCCAGCATCACCTAGGCTACCACTAGGTTCTGCAGGGTGCTGTTCAACAAATATCCACCTAGAGGTAACATCGCATCATGAAGTCTTGAAAATTCTTGAATTCTTGAGGTCTTGTTCATAAATTAATTCTCACAACTCTCATGACAAACACCCAACAAAACCCCGTATACTAAAAGCATAGCAAAATAAAATAACGTTTCCCAGGGACAAAGTTACAAGGGTATATGGGTGCCTACCACATGATACTATTCAGGAACCAAGTTTCCAAGTACCTAATTTTCATGCAATGGTGGAAAGGTTGAACTAATGCAATAAAAATCATAGTTAATACATGATCAATGTGAACTTGCCTTGCTAACGATCTTCGAACTCGAGTGACTCCAAGAAGCAAGCCTCGCACACCCGATAATCTAACAAAACAAACAATTCACACAATAAGCATAACCATATCACAACTTAGAATAACTGCAAGTAAAACTAATAATACTAAAACAATCAATAGCACAAACAAAGAAAAGAAAACAATACCAAACAATAATCTATACAAAAGTTCATTGCAAAGCTTTTACTAAAGTTAAACAAAATAATAATAGTTTTTTGGAACTAACAAAATTTTAACAAAAATAAAAGCTAAGTTTTATCAAATTAACAAAAAGTGTTTCACCTAAAATTTTCTATGCAAAAATAATTAATTTAAAACCTATTATAAAGTACTACATATGAACAAAAACAATGTTTCCTACTAAAACAAAAAACAATAGATTTATTTTAATTAACAGAAAAATATAACACATAATGCTAACCCACAAAAACTAACAAAAAATATATATAAACAAGTTAAAAGGAAACAAATTCAAAACCAAACTAAATCAAAAGAAAAGCAAATAACCTAAAGAGTTCATAATATTTGGGACCCAATGCAGAAAGAATCAACCAAAAACTCCAAATATTCTAGGAGATATCTAATTTGCAAAAAGAGAAACTATATTGTTTCATACCATAAAAACAAAAAATAAAAAAACCTAACGCACATGGGGCTATGTAGCAGCTCGTGGTTGGTTGTGGGTGTGCACATGTGGTTGCTAGTGAGCGAACGAGCGCTAAGTAGAAGAAAACGGATCGACCTAATGAAACTTCTAATCCAAGTCACACAATCTAGATCCAATGATTGAGAGGGGGAGGGGTGTGATCAAAGAGGGGGTGGTGGTGCTCCGGTGACTTCGATGGTGTCCGAAGCTCGGTGGTGGTCGGGGACGGCTTTTCGGTGGTTAGGGACGACAACAGAGTGGTCTAGATGATGGTGGTAATCCTTTGGCATCGGTTGGTGATGACAATGGGGATCGAGGGCGACAGGGGCGAGCGAGGCGAGCTCGTGGAGCTTCAGGAGGAGGGTGGAACTCTGGCGAGGTGGACACGGTGGTATGGGGTGTGAAGAGTGGGGTTTCGGCGACAGAACGGGTGTGGGAGCTCTCACGCTTTATAGCCATGGGGTCAGGGGCAAGGGAAGGAAAGAATCGAGGGGATCAGATGTGCTCTGGTGAGATCCGTGGCTGGAAGGAAAAGGAGAGAGTAAAGGAAGGAGAAGAGCGTCGGGCGGATTCGAGCGGCGGTGGGCCAGGGCGGCCAGTGAGAAGGATGGAGACCGCGGTGGATCGGTGGCCATTCCGAATCGTTTTCGGATCCAGCGAAAAGGATTTGGGCCGATTATTTCCATTTGGGCCGCGCTACGTTTCCAAACGGTGCACAGGGTTTTCCTTTTATAAAACCACATTTCCTTTTATCTAAAAACAAGAAAGTTAAACTAAAATAGGAAAATAATATAAACCCAAATATTGAAGTATTATATATCAAAATTATCGTAAGAAAATATGGAATCTATTTAACATTTTCCGCTGCCAAAATAATATTAATAAAAAGTTTTTGCAAAAAATGCTCAAATGGAATTAATTCCAATTTGAAATATTTTTCAAAGAACCCCTGGTTCAAAAGGTCAAACTACTTTCAAAAATACCCCTCACATGCAGGGTCATGTTTCTCCTCTAATATTTCCAAATTTTCAGAGGTTTCACTGAAATTTTAGTCAAATGCAAAGCAAAGTTGAAATGGGCTTTCAAAAGCAAACCATAAAGCTTTCATCATTCATTTCATTCACAAAGCAAAACCAAACAATATGTTGTGATGCATATCTATTATTATAACATGTCAAAATGGAATTATGGGATGTTACAAACCTACCCACCTTAAGATCAATCTCACCCTCGAGATTCGGGTTGGCTAGAAAATAGGTGCGGGTGGTCTCGACGAAGATCTTCTTCTTATTCCTAGGTGGCTTATTCCTCGGTGTGGTGATTCCATAGAAACTTGTAGAACTTGATGATCTTGCTGCGGGTAAATTTGTTGGAAGTCTCGAGGATTCTGATGGGCTTCTCCTCATACGTCAGACCACTATCAAGCTGTATGGCCTCTAAGGGCATCGTGTCTCTCAAAGGAATATCAACCATCTTAGCATGGCATTTCTTCATCTCGAAAACATGGAAGACATCGTGAACTCGAGACAATCCTTCTAGCAATTCCACCTTGTATGCAACTTCGCGACTATGTTCATGAATTCTGGAGGGCCCTATGAATCTGCGTGCTAATTTTCCGTTAACACCAAACCTCTTGATTCCTTGAAGTGGGGACACATGCAGATATGCTCGATCTCCCACTTCATATGACACCTCCTTGCATTTGCCATCAGCATAGCTCTTATGTCTGGACTGGGCTAACTTGAGTTGGTCACGAATCAACTTGACGTTCTCTTCAGAATCTTATACAAGATTGGACCAATTTTTTCAGTCTCAACACCATCCCACATCAATGGTGTTGTGCACCTCCTACTGTATAAAGCTTCGAAAGGGGCCCATCTTCAGACTAGTTTGATAAGTGTTGTTGTAAGAGAAGTCTGTATAAGGCAGGTTATCGTCCCAGATAGACCCATAGTCTAGCGCACAAGCTCTCAATATGTCCTCCAGAATCTAGTTGACTCTCTCGGTCTATCCATCTGTCCACAGATGAAAAGTTGTACTGAACTCCAGCCTCGTACCCAAAGTTTCATGTAACAGATGCCAAAACTTTGAGGTAAATTGTGTACCTCTATCTGACATGATACTCCTCAGAACTCCATGCAGACATATGACCTGGTCATATATATCTTGGCTAACATAGCACTGGTATAGGTGGTCTTCATGGGGATGAAGTGAGCTACCTTGGTCAAGTGATCGACCACTACCCAGATGGAATCATAACCAGAATGGGTCCTAGGTAATCCTATGATGAAGTCCATACCATGCTTCTCCCATTTCCACTCGAGTATCAGTAAGCGTTGAAGTAACCCAGCTGGATTTTGATGTTCTTCCTTTACTTGTTGACAAACATCGCACACTGCTACATACTCGACAATATCCTTCTTCATACCTGTCCACCAGAAACTTTCCTTCGTGTCTAGGTACATCTTAGTGTTTCCTAGGTGTATCGAGTATGGTGAATCATGTGCTTCTTGATGGAACAACTTCCTGAGCTCAGGGTCATTGGGCCATTGGGCACATAGATACGGTCCTCAAACCATAGAGTTCTGTGTTCATCCTCACGAAAGCCTTTAGCTTCCCCATCCGTCCTTCTTTGTTTTATCTCATCTATTTCCTTGTGCAACTTCTGGGCTTCACAGATTCTTCCAGTCAAAGTGGACCAAATCTCCAGTGTGGCAACATATGCTCTTGGAACGATCTCCAATTTGAGCTCTCTGAGGTCATCGGCTAACTCCTGGGGTAATCCTCCCGCTATGAGTGTGTTCACATAACTCTTACAACTCAAGGCATTTGATACAACATTTGCCTTTCCTCGGTGATAATGCAATCTCATGTCATAGTCCTTGATCAATTCTAGCCATCTCGTCTGTTTGAGGTTCAACTCCTTCTGCGTGAAGATATACTTCAGGCTCTTGTGATCAGTGTAAGTACCATAACTATTTCCTATAAGCAAGTGTCTCTAGGTCTTGAGTGCGTGCACTACGGCTGCTAACTCCAAATCATGTGTCGCATAGTTCAATTCATGAGGTTGTAGCTGCCTGGATGCACATGCAACAACTTTTCCCTCTTGCATTAGTAATCCTCCAAGTCCTTGACATGAAGCGTCACAATATACCTGGAAGTCCTTCCGAATGTTTGGCAAAATCAATACTGAGGCTATGACCAATCATTTCTTCAACTCTAAAAACTGGTTTCACATTCCTCGGTCCAATTGTACTTGGACTCTTTCTTCAATAACCCCATCATGGGCTTGGCAATCTTCAAGAAGTTCTCCATAAACCTCCGATAATATCCGCCAAGTCTGAGGAAACTGCGGACTTCCTAAACTAAGGTGGGTGACTTCCACTCAGTGACTGCTGCAACCTTAGAGGGATCCACTACTATTCCGTCTCCATAAGTAATGTCTTGAAGAAATCCGACTTCCGTCGACCAAAATTGAACTTTGCTGAAATTGGCATATAACTGATGCTCTCTGAGCTTCTCGAGAACTAAACGCAAGTGTTCCTTGTGTTCTTCCCCGCTCTTGGAGAATACTAATATATCATCAATGAACACCATGACATACTTGTCTATATATTCCATAAATACCTTGTTCATCATACTCATAAAATAGGGAGGAGCATTAGTCAAACCAAAAGACACGACTGCATACTCATATAGGCCATACCTTGTGGTGAATGCTGTTTTGGGTATATCATGTTCATGAATTTTCAACTGATGATACCTTGATCGAAGACCGATCTTGGAGAACACTCTGGCTCCCACTAGCTAATCAAATAAGTCGTTAATCATCGGCATAGGGTACTTGTTCTTAATAGTCACCTCACTCAATGGACGATAATCGACTACCATTCTCAAGGTTTTGTCCTTCTTTACCAAAATAACTAGGGCTCCCCAAGGTGATGCACTTGGGAGAATATACCCTTTGTCCAATAACTCCTTGATCTGCTTCTTGATTTCTTATAAATCATTTGCAGGCATCCGATAGGGTCTCTTGGATATTGGGGCTGTCCCTGGCAATAATTCAATCAAGAACTCAATCTCTCTATCCGGTGGCATGCACGGCAATTCCATCAGAAATACATCAGGGAAGTCTTGTACAACCGGCACTTCCTCCTGAACAACTCATGTGAGGGAATTTACCCGTGTACTCTTAGGTGTTTGTCGGGATACATACTTAATCCTCTTATGCTCCGGGGTGGTGAGAAAGGTCGACTTATGGGCATAGTCGATGTTTCCTTCATACTTGGTCATCCAATCCATGCCTAGGATCACATCCAATCTCTATGACTGTAAGACGATGAAGTTGGTGGGAAATACATGGTTTCCAACATTGAGGTTCAATGCATGGCATCCTATCCCTGCCGTCATCATGCCTCCCGGGGAATCGACCTTAATGGACTTAATAAGGGTTCTAGTGGGAAAACCATACTTTTCCACAATTACCCTTGATACAAATGAATGAGTAGCACCAGAATAAAAAAGTACCAATATTGGATGTGAATTTAACAAAACTTACCAACCACAATCTCGGGCTGATCATAGACCTCCACATCAATGTGGTTCACCTGAGCATGGGGAAAAGGGTTGGGCTTCTTTGATGATGAGTTGCCACTGCCATTGCCATTTCCATTGTTGGAAATATGCCCTAGAGGCAATAATAAATTAGTTATTACCATATTTCCTTGTTCATGATAATCGTTTATTATCCATGCTAGAATTGTATTGATTAGAAACTCAGTTACATGTGTGGATACATAGACAACACCATGTCCCTAGTATGCCTCTAATAGACTAGTTCATTAATCAAAGATGGTCAAGGTTTCCTGGCCATGGACATGAGATATCATTTGATAACGAGATCACATCATTAGGAGAATGATATGATGGACAAGACCCAAACTCTAAACATAGCATATGATCATGTTAGTTTATTGCTATAGTTTATTACATGTCAAGTATCTGTTCCTATGACCATGAGATCATGCAACTCACTGACACCAGAGGAGTACCTTGTGTGTATCAAATGTCTCAACAAAACTGGTTGACTATAAAGGTGCTCTACAGGTATCTCCTAGGGTGTCTGTTGGGTTGGCATGGATCAAGACTGGGATTTGTTACTCCGTGTGAACGAGAGGTATTTCAGGGCCCACTCGGTAATACAACATCACTATAAGCCGTGGAAGCAATGTGACTAAAGAGTTAACAATGAGATCTTGTATTACGGAACGAGTAAAAAGACTTGCCGGTAACGAGATTGAACTAGGTATAGAGATACCGCCGATCGAATCTCGGGCAAGTAACATACCGAAGAACAAAGGGAACATCATACGAGATTAACTTAATCCTTGACATAGAGGTTCACTGATAAAGATCTTCGTAGAATATGTAGCAACAAACATAGGCATACAAGTCCCACTATGGTTATTGACCGTAGAGGTGTCTCGGTCATGTCTACATAGTTCCCGAACCCGCAGGGTCTGCACACTTAACGTTCGGTGTCGTTTCAAAGTATTGAGTTATATGTGTTGGTGACCAAAGGTTGTTCAGAGGCCCGTATGAGATCCCGAATGTGACGACGAACTCCAGAATGGTTTGGAGGTGAAGATCGATATATAGGACGAAGGGAATTGGAGTCCGGAAGCGTTCTAGGGTTACCTGTTATGACCGGGAGTCCCAAAGGTGTTTCGGGGGCCCCCGACAAGTGTTGGGGGCCTCATGGGCCAAGTGGAGGGGGCACACCAGCCCACAAGGGAGCTGGGCGCCACCCAAACCCTAGACCACTTCGGCCAAGGGTGGGGGAGCCCATCTGAGGGGCTGCCACTAGGTAACATGGGGGCCAAGCCACCCTAGAGTTTCCCTAGGGGCGACCCCCTCTACCTTGGCCGCCACTCCCTAGATGGGATCTAGGACGCCCCACCTCCTCCTCTCCTCCTATATATAGTGGAGGGAGATAGAGGGCAGCCCACCTGCAAATCCACGTGTTGCCCTCTCTCCCTCTAGATAGCTTCTCCTCTAGATCTGTTCGGTACGGCTTAGCGAAGCTCTGCCGGATCAGCTCCACCACCACCGCCACCATGCCGTTGTGCTGTCGGAGAACTCATCTACCTCTCCACCCTCACTTTATCGATGAAGGAGGTGGAGATCGACATAGAGACCTACGTGTGCTGAACGCGGAGGTGTTGTCTGTTTGACGCTAGATCAGAAGGACCACGATTGGATCGCGGGACAAATCGTGATTGGATCGCACGACGGATCGTGATGGGATCACGAGATGGCTTGCGATTTGGATCGCGAAGATGTTCTACTACATCAAATGTGTTTCTTAACGCTTCCCGCTTAGCGATCTTCAAGGGTATGTGGATTCACTGTCTCTCTCATAGATGCTCATCACCATGGATAGATATTGCGTGTGCGTAGGGAATTTTTGTTTTCCTTGCAACGTGCCCCAATAGTGGTATCAGAGCTAGGTCTATGCGTAGATGAGATCACGAGTAGAACAGAAAGGAGTATGTGGGCTTTGATGCTCAGATTGCTTCCGCCCTTGGTCTTTTCTTAGTTCAGAGGTATTGTGGGATGAAGCGGTCCAGACCAACCTTACTCATCCATGTACGAGAGACCGGTTCCATCGACTGAAATGTGACTTTGTTGCATAAAGATGGTTGGCGGGTGTCTGTCTCTCCTACTCTAGTTGGATCAGATTCGACAAAGGCGGTCCTTGAGAAGGTTGTATCACCGTTGTGGTTTTGCGGAGGTAAGAATCGTTCTTGCTAGATACCCATAGCAGCCACGTAAAACATGCAACAACAATTAGAGGATGTATAACTTGTTTTTGCAGGGTATGTGGTGATTTGATATGGCTAATTACATGATGATATATATGTGATGTATGAGATGATCATGTTTTGTATAGAATATCACGACTTGCCTGTCGATAAGTACGGCAACTGATCGGAGCCATTGGGTTGTATTTAATTATTGTATGACCTGCGTGTCAATCATTAAGCGCTATGTAATGATTTACTTTATGGCTAAGTGGTAGCATTAGTAGCAGAAGCATGGTGGGCGCGACAACCCCGATGGCGACACGTTGATGGAGATCAAGATGATGGAGATCATGGTGTCATGCTAGTGATGATGGAGATCATGCCGGTGCTTTAAGGATGGAGATCAAAAGCACAAGATCATGGTCATATCATGTCACTTATGATTTGCATGTGATGTTAATCCTTTTGTGCACCTCGTTTTGCTTAGGACGATGGTAGCATTATAAGGTGATCCCTCACTTAAATTTCACGATAAATTGTGTTCTCCCTGAGTGTGCACCATTGCGAAAGTTCATCGTGTCGAGACAACACATGATGATCGGGTGTGATAGACTCTACGTTCACATACAACGGGTGCAAGCCAGTTTTACATGTGCAGAACACCCGGGTTAAACTTGACGAGCCTAGCATGTATAGACATGGCCTTGGAACACAAGAGACTGAAAGGTCAAACATGAGTCATATAGTAGATATGATCAACATGATGATGTTCACCATTGAAACCACCTCAACACACGTGATGATCGGACTTGAGTTGGTGTATTTGGATCATGTATCACTCGAATGACCGGAGGGATGTCAATTTGAGTGGGAGTGCTTAAGTAATATGATTAATTGAGCTCATTTGTCGTGAACATAGTCCAAAGTTATGTTGTAGATTGATAGCTCCTGCTATAGCTCCCCTGTGTTTTGAAATACGTTCCTAGAGAAAATAGAGTTGAAAGATAATGGTAGAAACTATGCAGACTAGGTCCATGATCAGAGGATTGTCCTCAGTTGCTGCATAGAAGGCTTATGTCCTTGATTCATCACTCAGTGCACCCGCCTCAAGCATCGTGTGTAGATGTTGTGAACATCTGATAGGCATGTTCCGATGAGTACTTGATAGTTCAGTGTGTCACGCATTACAACTTAGAATTGAGGATCAAAAACGTTTTGAACGTCACTGAACATATGCGATATTCTAAGAGCTGAAATTGGGTTCTCAGGCTCGTGCCCGTGTAGAGAGGTATGAGACATCCAACAAGATTATTTGCCTGCAAGATGAAGGAGAATAGCTCAATCAGTGAGGATGTGCTCAGATTATCTGGGTGCTACAATCACTTGAATCGAGTGGGAGTTAATCTTCTAGATAAGATAGTGATTAATATAGTTCTCCAAGTCACTGCCATCAAGCTACTAGAGCTTTGTGGTGATCTATAACATGCCAGGGATGGATAAGATGATCCATGAGCTGCCCAGGATGTTTCACACCGTGAAGGTAGAGATCAAGATGGAGCATCAAGTGTTGTTGGTTAAGTAAAACCACTAGTTTCAAGAAGGGCAAGGCAAGAAGGGAAAAACTTCAGGAATGGCAATCATGTTGCTGCCCTAGTGAAGAAACCCAAGGTTGAACCCAAACCCGATACTAAGTGCTTCTATTATGAGGAGAACGGTCGCTGAAGTGGAACAACCCTAGATACTTGGTACATAAGAAGGCTGGCAACATCAACAGAAGTATATTTGATATGCGTGTTATTGATGTGTTCCTTGCTATTACTCCTAGTAGCACCTGGGTATTAGATACCGGTTGGGTTGCTAAATGTTAGTAACTCGAAATAAAATCTATGGAATAAACTGAGGCTAGCTAAGGGTGAGGTGATGATGAGTGTTGGAAGTATTTCCAAGGTTGATGTAATCACCATCGCACGCTCTCTCTACCTTCGGGATTAGTGATGAACCTACATAAATTTTATTTGGTGTTTACGTTGAGCATGAACATGATTAGATGGTGTTTATTGCAATACGTTTATTCATTTAAGTTAGAGAATAATGGTTATTCTATTCACATGAATAGTACCTTCAATAGTCATGCACCCAATGAGAATGGTTTATTGAATCTTGATCGTAGTAATACATATGTTCATAACATTGATGTCAAAAGATACAATGTTAATAACGATAGTACCACATACTTGTGGCATTGCCGCTAAATGTCATACTGATGTAAAGCGCATGGAGAAACTCCATGATGATGGATCTTTGGACTCATTTGATTTCAAATCAATTGAGGCATGCGGAGCATGCCTCTTGGGCAAGATGATTGAAACCCCGTTTTGTGGTATGATGGAGCGGGGAAGTGACTTATTGGAAATGATACATGTTGATGTATGTGGTCCAATGAGTGTTGTAGCGTGCGGTGCATATCGTTATTTTCTTACCTTCACTGATGATTTGAGTAGATATGGGCATATTTACTTAATGAAACACAAGTCTAAATCATTTGAAAAGTTCAAGCAAATTCAGAGTGAAGTTTGAGATCATCATGACAAGAAGATAAAAATTTCCACGATATGATCGTGGAGGTAATATCTGAGTTACGAGTTTGGTATACAACTTAAGACAATGTGGAAGTCATTTCACAACTCACGCCACCTAGAACACCATGGTGTGATGGTGTGTCCAAACGTCATAGTTGTGCTCTATTGGATATGGTGCGTACTACGATGTCTCATCGTTTTTGTCACTATCATTTTGAGATTATGTATTGGAGACAACTATATTCACTTGAAATAGGGCACCATCTAAATCCACTGAGATGACACCGTATGAATCATGGTTTGGCAGAAACTTAAGCTCTCATTTCTCAGAGTTTGGGAATGTGACGCTTATGTCTGATGAGCTTGAACCCAAAGCGGAAAGGTGCATCGTCATAGGATACCTTAAGGTAACAGTTAGGTATACCTTCTATCTCAGATCTGAGGGCAAATGTGTTTTTTTGCTAAAAACGGGTCCTTTCTCAAGAAAGAGTTTCTCTCGAAAGAACTGAGAGGGAGGAAGATAGAACTTGATCAGGTTGTTGAACCTTTGTTTCAATCAGAGAGTAGCACAACGCAGAAAGATGTTTGTGTGGAACCTACATCAGTTGAAGAGGAAGTTAATGATGATGATCATGAAGCTTCAGATCAAGTTACTATCAAACCTCGTAGGTCGACAAGGACGCGTACTGCTCCAAAGTGGTACGGCAACCCTGTCTTGGAGGTCATGTTGTTGGACAACGATGAACCTACGAACTATGGGGAAGCGATGATGGGCCCGGGTTCCAACAAATGGTTAGAGGCCATGAAATCTGAGAAAGGATCCATGTATGAAAACCAAATATGGACTTTGGTAGACTTGCCCGTTAAACAACAGATCGTTGAGTACAAATGGACCTTTAAGATGAAGACAGACACTGATGGTGAATGTCACCATTTATAAAGCTCGACTTGTCGCAAAGAAGTTTCCACCAAGTTCAAGGAGTTTACTGCGATGAGACTTTTTCACCCATAGAGATGCTAAAAGTCTGTTGAAATTATGTTAGCAGTTGCTGCATTTTTCGGTTATGAAATTTGGTAGATGGATGTCAAAACATAGTTTCCTTAACGGTTTCCGTGAGGAAATGTTGTATGTGATACATCCGGAAAGTTTTGTCACTCCTAAGGATGCTAGAAGGTGTGCAAGCTCCAACAATCTTTCTATGGGCTGGAGCAAGTATCTTGGAGTTGGAATATATGCTTTGATGAGGTGATCAAACTTTTTGAGTTTGTACAAAGTTTATGAGAAACTTGTATTTAAAATAAAGTGAGTGGGAGAACTATAGAATTTTTGATAAGTATATGTGCATGAAATATTCTTGATCGGAAATTATGTAGAATTTCTAGCAAGCATAAAGGGTTGTTTGAAAGGTGTTTTTCAAAGGAAGACCTGGATAAGCTACTTAATTGTTGGGCATCGAGATCTATAGAGATAGATCAAGACGCCCGATGAGACTTTCAATGAGTACATATCTTGACAAGTTTTTGAAAGTGTTCAAAATGGATCAGTCAAAGAAGTAGTTTTGCCTGATTTGTAAGGTGTGAAGTTGAGTAAGACTCAAAGTTCGACCACGGCAGAAGAAAGAGAAAGGACGAAGGTCATGCACTATGCCTTAGCCACAGGATCTATAGAGTATGCCATGCTATGTACCACACTTGTGTGTGCCTTGCCATGAGTCTGTCAAGGGGTACAAGAGTGGTCCAGGAGGGGATCACTGGACAACGGTCAAAGTTATCCTTAATAACTAGAGGACTAACAAAATATTTCTCAATTATGGAGGTGGTAAAGAGTTCGTCGTAAAGGGTTACGTTGATGCAAGCTTTAACACCAATACGAATGCCTCTTAGTAGCAATCCGGATATGTATAGTGGAGTAGCCATTTGGAATAGCTCCACGTGGAGCATGGTAGCAGTGTCAACAATATGACACTGAGATTTTCAAAGTACACACTGATCTGAATGTCGTAGACTCGTTGACTAAAACCTTTTTCACATGCAAAACATGATTGAACCCTAGAACTCACTGGGTGTGAGATTCATAACAAATCACATAGCGATGTGACCTACATGATTGACTGTAGTGCAAGTGGGAGAGTCTTGGAAATATGCCCTAGAGGCAATAATAAATTAGTTATTATCATATTTTCTTGTTCATGATAATCGTTTATTATCCATGCTAGAATTGTATTGATTGGAAACTCAGATACATGTGTGGATACATAGGCAACACCATGTCCCTAGTATGCCTCTAATAGACTAGCTCGTTAATCAAAGATGGTCAAGGTTTCCTAGCCATGGACACGACATGTCATTTCATAATTGTATCACATCATTGATTAGGAGAATGATGTGATGGACAAGATCCAAACTATAAACATAACATATGATTGTGTTAGTTTATTGCTATAGTTTTTTGCATGTCAAGTATCTGTTCCTATGACCATGAGATCATGCAACTCACTGACACCGGAGGAGTACCTTGTGTGTATCAAACGTCACAACGTAACTGGGTGACTATAAAGGTGCTCTACAGGTATCTCCGAGGGTTTCTGTTGGGTTGGCATGGATCAAGACTGGGATTTGTTACTCCGTATGACGGAGAGGTATCCTAGGGCCCACTCGATAATACAGCACCACTATAAGCCTTGCAAGAAATGTGACTAAAGATTTAGCAATGAGATCTTGTATTACGGAACGAGTAAAGAGACTTTCCGGTAACGAGATTGAGCTAGGTATAGAGATACCGATGATCGAACCTTGGGCAAGTAACATACCGAAGAACAAAGGAAACATCATACGGGATTAACTGAATCCTTGAAATAGAGGTTCAACCGATAAAGATCTTCATAGAATATGTAGGATCCAATATGGGCATCCAGGTCCCGCTATTGGTTATTGACCATAGAGGTGTCTCAGTCATGTCTACATAGTTCTCGAACCCGCAGGGTCTGCACACTTAACGTTTGGTGTCATTTTGGTATTATTGAGTTATATGTGTTGGTGACCGAAGGTTGTTTGGAGTCGCGGATGAGATCCCGGACGTGATGAGGAACTCCGGAATGGTCCGGAGGTGAAGATCTATATATAGGACGAAGGGAATAGGAGTCCGGAAGCATTCCGGGTGTACCGGGTTATGCCCGGGAGTACTGAAAGTAGTTTCATCCCCCAACAAGTGTTGGAGGGCCTCAGGGGCCAAGAGGAGGGGCACACCAGCCCACAAGGGGGATGGGCACCACCCAAACCCTGGCCCACTTCGGCCAAGGGTGGGGGATCCCATCTAAGGGGCTGCCACTAGGTAACTTGGGGGCCAAGCCACCCAAGGGTTTCCCTAGGGGCGCCCCCTCTGCCTTGGCCACCACTCCCTAGATGGGATCTAGGTTGACCCACCTCCTCCTCTCCTCCTATATATAGTGGAGGGAGCTAGAGGGCAGCCCACCTGAAAAGCCACATGTTGCCCTCTCTCCCTCTAGATAGCTTCTCCTCTAGATCTGTTCGGTACGACTTAATAAAGCTCTTCCAGATCAGCTCCACCACCTCTGCCACCATGCCGTTGTGCTACCGGAGAACTCATCTACCTCTCCACCCTTTCTTGCTGGATCAAGGAGGTGGAGATCGACATCGAGATGTACGTGTGCTGAATGCGGAGGTGTCGTCCGTTTGGCGCTAGATAGGAAGGACCGTGATTGGATCGCGGGACGAATCGTGATTGGATCGTGGGACGGATCGTGATGGGATCGCGGGACGGTTTGCGATTTGGATCGCAAAGACGTTCAACTACATCAACCGTCTTTCTTAACGCTTCCCGCTTAGCAATCTACAAGGGTATGTAGATCCACTCTCGCTCGTAGATGCTCATCACCATGGGTAGATCTTGCGTGTGCGCAGGAAATTTTTGTTTCCCTTGCAACGTTCCCAACATCCATTTCCTTGCTTGACCTGGGGAGAATCAATGGCATTGTGCCCCATCTTCTGGCACTTGAGGCAGGTGATATGGCTCAAATCCTTTTGAGCTGGAGCGGGACGGTCCTGGTTGCCATTGCCTCCATTGCCGTTCTTGAAGTTGTTGTTGTTGGAATGATTATTCCCATTTCCTCCATGGTTATGTCCTCCATGGTTATGCATAGCATGAGTGTGTCCTCAATACTTACAGGACCCAAATATAGTATTCCCTAAGTATGGGGAGTAACGGGGCTTCTGCTGAGCTCCGGAGTTGGACTTCCCCTGTCCATAATTCCTCTTGCGGTTCTCAATCTACTGCTGCTTTCCCTCCAAGATGAGGGCCTTGTCTACCAGCTCCTGGTAGTTGTTGAAGGTAGTCACCATCAGCTGAATGCTCGACTCATTGTTGAGTCCCTCCATGAATTTTCCTGCTTGGCTGCATCATCAGCCACATCTCGTGGTGTATAATGGGTCAACATGCTGAATCCATCCACATACTGGGCCACAGAGCGATTCCCCTGGCGTAAGTTATGGAACTCATGCTTCTTTAGATTCATGGCTCTAGCTGAGACATGAGCGATGCGGAAAGCCATCCTGAACTTCTCCCAAGTCACACTAGCAATGGAGTATGTGGTGGTGTAGTTGTCCCACGATGTAACTACTGGTCCTTCAAGTTGATGTGAGGCAAAGGCACTTTCTCAGCTTCAGTACATCCAACAATGATAAGTTCCCATTGCATATTGTGGAGCCAGTCATCTGGCACAATGGGCTCAGTACTGCTGGAGAAGGTCGGCATATTCAGCCTCAGAAAACGGGTGAGGTTGTCGTCCTAGGGTGGAGGGTTGTTGTTGTTGTAGTTGTTGTTGGCCTCTGGTGGTTCTTTGCTCCATAATTTACCATACATTCCCAAAATAATTCACAAAAAGTTTGCCCAATTTTGAGAACTTTTATTTCTGCATGAAAATAACACCAAGGTAATTACGCCGAAAACAACGTCAGTACGGGTTAGTTCCATTCAAATCCTGGAAATTAGAGTCCAAAACCAGAGAAAAAGTGTTTGGAAAAGTAGATATGTTGGACAAGTATCAACTGCCCCAAGATTAACTCATTGCGTCCGCAAGCAATTCAGTTGATAAACTAAAAGTGATAAATAAAACTTTTACAAACTCCGAGATGGTACTCCGCTAGCCCTTTTTGAGACCGCAAAATATAAATGTAGAGCACGTCCGAGATTAAAGCAGTGACTAAACATTATAATTCAGGGTAGAAAAGATCTAGTCATTCTAACATCCAACATTAACTAGACTTAGTGCATAAGAATGACAATATTGCACTCCGGTCTGATGCTTTTAGTGAGAGTATGATGCCACAACATAAAAGTAATTAGATATTCCTTTTGCAGAGGTAAGCATCGATTTGCAGAGGTGCTAGAGCTTAGAGTTTAAAACATGATTGAAATCATAGTTTTTGGGGTGGTGCACTTTTCTTGTCAATGTTACGACAAAGGTTTTCTATATCTTCCATGCTGAACTCATTATTGGCGGTTCCCAAACAGAATGTAAAGTTTACTCCTATGCACCATCCATAAACAAACCATGCCTAACCGAATCCAAGGGTGCCTGCCAACATATCATGTGTCCCAAGTAGTTTTGTTTAATTAATTTTGACTTTGCAGGACTGGGCATCCTTTTTACCAGCCTCTCTCGTGCAATCAGCGTGAATAAACGGTTGCCTTGAGAATAACTCACTTACCATGGAAGCTACCGACCACGTCGTCGCTCCATGAGAGGGATGAGTGCACAAAATAGATGGTTATTTGCATATTAGAGGTGGCACATTCAAATTTAGTTGGAACAACAGGGTAATACCATATATAGTTAGGTGACACTCGTGATCTGCGTTCGAATTTCTGTGAAGAGGAACAGGTTATCGCAACACAAAGTGGGTAAGTATATCCCTCGGTTATGAAACCAAGATTTATAGAACGAATAGGAATACCAATCCTCAACCATCTTTAGCGGCTGCACACAAAAGAACAAACAACTTGCACCCAACACCGACAAGTGTGTTGTCAATCCCCTTGATCTCGTTAGTTGCAAGCAAGTGAGTTGTGTAGATAATTATAGATAATTGTGAAGTGCAAAACAAATAAAAGCAAATAAATAACAACAAGGTAATGATAGAGTTTGTGAATATATAAGTGAATAGACCCAGGGGTCGTAGAGTTCTCTAGTGGCATCTCACATAAGCAAAGCATACGGTGGGTAAACAAATTACTGTTGGGCCATTGATAGAAAATCGAATAGTTATGCGATTTTCACAACAATGATCGTGCATATATAGGCACCACGTCCATAAGCAAATAGGGCGACTCCTGCCTGTACATATTACTATTACTCCACCCCTCGACTGCTATCCACCATGCATCTAGAGTATTAAGTAAAATAGAGTAATGCTTGGAGAACATTGACATGATGTAGACAAAGTAAACTCAATCAATATGAATAAACCCCACCATTTTATCCTTAGTAGAAGAAACACAAAGATGCAACTTATCCCCTTCTATCACTGGGATATAGAATGTTGCCAGGTTGAACCTACTACAACGCACCACTCCCACCGAAGAAATATCAATCTAGTTGGCCAAACTATCTCAATAGATTAGACAACATTACGAAGCTATGATGACCGCGCAAATAAGAATCATAGTATTCAGTTTTGACTCAAACACTTTTCATGAATAATCTGAACATAATATCACAATTCATCGGATCCCAACAAACACACCATACAAAGGGATTACATCGCATAGATTAAGGCAAAGATGCAATGAACATTGTATTTAAGATCGAGAGAGAGAGATTTCCATCTACTTAACCTACAGACCGGTAGGTATATGGTGAACTACTCACAGATCATGGTGAGGGCAGCAAGGTTGATGAAGAGGTCCTCCGTGATCAATCTCCCCTCCAGCACGGTGCCGGATCGGAGGTGTAGATGGCCTCCTGTCGGAACAGAAACTTGCGGTGATGGAAAAAGTGTTTTGGGAGCGCTCCTGGAGTTTTTAGGGTATATGTTAATTTATTGGCCAAAGAACGACAACAGGAGAGGTGCTAGGGGCCCACCACATATCAGGGCGCACCCTTGGAGGCGTGCCCTGATGCATGGTGGGGCCCTGGTGTAGCTCCCGGCCTTCCTCCGAAGCTTCTAGGTCTTGTATTTGTCCAGAAAAATCGTCAAAAAGTTTCGTGGCAATTGGACATCATTTGGTATTGTAACTTTCAAAAGGTAAAAACATGCAGAAAACAACAACTGTCACTGGGTCAACAGGTTAGTGCTCAAAAATATAAAAAATTTGTAAATAAATACCCAAAAGGCATCCTAGAATGATAATATATTAGCATGGAACAATCAAAAATTATAGATACGTTGGAGACGTATCAGTAGGTATGGTGGACTCATGTGGAATAACTTGGTTTAAGGATTTGGATGCACAAGTAGCATTCCCATTTAGTACATGTGAAGGTTAGCAATAGATTGAGGAGCAACCAGCTAGAGAGCAAAAACGGACATAAGCATGCATTGTGAATAACTAACATTGCACATAGCATGAGTAGGATATGAACACTTTGAATTTAAATACCATAAAGGCTACATTGGTTTTGAATCAACTACATGTTTGCACATGGGCCAAGTCAAGCGACTCGAATTACTCAGGGGGAAATACCATACTACCATACCACATCATAACCATTTTAATGCATGTTGGCACACAAGATAACTCATTATCCACTCCTAGCGATTTAAGCATGGCATGAGAAACTATAATCTATAATTGTCATCATAAACATGTTTACTCATGATAAATGAAGATTGAACGGGCTAAACACATTTACAAAAATGGAAAACAAGAAGAGTTCATACCAGCGTCCTTTACCATGATCACTTCATCAAATATCATCATTATTGCCTTTCACTTGCACGATCGAATTATGTGCAAGAATGCTGTGGACTAAGATGGAATTTGAAGGGTAGTTTTAGACAAAGAAGAAGATAATGTAATAATGGCTCTCTATTAGATCAACAATAAGCCATATAGGAACCACTCGGCATTTTCATCGTGGTCTTCTCCTTTCAATGACTTAAGAAAAATAAAATAAATTCAAAGAAACACACTGAAATATTTTTGGAGTTTTAGTTTTTTCTTAGGAAAGAAAACGAACTAATGGAAAACAAGAACGAGAAAAACTATTTACATGGGAAATCTCCCAGCATGAAAAGGAAATTTTTTTGGGTTTTCTTTTTAGTACTACAACTAATTGAACGAAAAAATAGGAAACCAAAAAGAAGCAGAAATAAAGCTAACATGGATATACAATGAAAGAGGATGAACACCGACAATTTATATGAAGTGTGTGATCATGAATGTAATGTTGGTGAGAAATATGTACTCCCCCAAGATTACGCATTTGCCTAGCTTGGTGATCACCACTGTTGGTCTGGGTAATAGTTGAAGTGAAAGCTCGTGGGGGCCTCCTCTGCCAAGCGAGCGGTCTCCACTTCAGCTTTGTAATCCTGCACCTCGTCCTCAAGAACATACTATATGTGTCGAGTGTGAAAATCAAAGAGGATAGGTGCAGACAAAGTGACAAAAACAGGCATATATTTATTAAATGTTAAGTTGTACTGATAACTCCAAGCATTGATCATGAGGAATTCATGACGATGAGTAACCTCATGGTCCAAATATCTCTTATGTAAAATAGGATCATTCGGTTGAGGTGACACTCTCAATTGTGCGGCTACACGTGAGGCATAAATTCCTCCATAGAAATCACCGCTACCTATTTGAGATTGCAGCCCGCGGGCAACAATTACACCAAGATTATAATGTTGTTCAGCTGTCACAATAGTGTGAATAAGGCTCAAACAGGGGCACATAAGGCACTGCAATCCTGTTTTCCTACTACGCATTTCCCATTAAACAGTGCAAAGTTACAAATAGAGGGAAAATGAATGCCTTTTATTCTAGCTTGCGTCACTCCTCTATCTTCTCCAACGCAAAGACTCCTAAGGAACATATTATAATCAGTTTTTGACTGTTTCTCAAGTGAACCCCGAAGTGGGAGCTTGCATGCAACATATAATTCTTCAAGGCTCATGCTAAAGGCTTTACCATAGAGTTCAGATAGCACTCTAGAAGTATTAGATTGATAACGAATCCATGCGTGAATGTATGGGTATGGTTATAGTGTTGGACACACTTATCTGCAAGGAAGTCAGTGAGGCTGGTATTATAAATGAAACGATCAAATTCCTCATTGATACCTGCATCTCTCATGAACTCATCGCTTGGCCACTGACACGAGTTGGCGTCGGCCATGACTATCTGGTTGACCCTGGGCTGAATGTAAACTTGTCGTATAGAGCCTCTGCTCGATCACTCACCCAAAGTATGCCTCTTTGAGGGGTTCCTCCGAAAGAAAATCATCTTCCTAAGCACAAATTTCTGAAATTTTTGACCCACAAATTTATGTCAATAAAACTATGTAAGAATGATAGAAACTATTCATATGGGTGCATAGAGGCCATATCAAGCATTCATACTACTTAGGACTCAAAGAATTCAACATGCAAGCTCATTTCCTATAGTACCAAGTGTAGCAAAATATGCAAACTATAAACCACTAAAGCAAAAACTAATTGAAGGAATGGAGGAGTCACACACCAAGGAACAATTCCTCAAAACAGTTTCAGAAACGTGGTTCCCAGCAAAGATATCGAAAATTTCAGGTTTAGGAGGAAGAACACGGGAGAGAGAGAGAGCTAGAGAATTTTTTTCTGGAGGTAGACGATGAAGTGAGCCAAAGCGATAAGGCAGGGGGCTTGTGGGCCTCAAAAGCCATCTGCGCGTGGCTAGGGTGGTGGTCGTGCCCTGTTGGCTTGTGGCCCACAGGTGCACCTCCCTATTGTAAATTTTTATGCAAAAAATTATTATATATTCCAGAAAATTTCATGTTAAAATTTTGAGGCATTTTGAGAATTTTTATTTTTGGGTCCTTTTTTATTGCACAGGAAAATCAGAAAACGGGAAAATCAAACTATTTTTTTCTTAACTAAAAATAAGAAAGGATAAACTTGTGATACAAAGAGTTGTGAATAGTGAATTCACCAATCACATGCCTTCGAAAAAGGATCCATTAATAAGTTTGATTAAGTCTTATTAACAACCTTTGTTGATTGGCATGAAACCGAAGAATTTTCGTACAACACTAAGTTACCTCAATGAGGATTTGCATCCCCCCAACAATAAGATTATACTATTTCCTCTTGGCAGTAGATAAAGGGATTTTAAAATCTCTAATGATAACCATGGCACTAGGCTTAATGACATTAATATTATTAACCAAAGTTTGCTTCTTCGGAAAATGCGAGGTATGTTGCTTGCCATTGACATGAAAAGTAACCTTGCTTTTGTTGCAATCAATAACAACCCATGTAGTATTTCGAAAGGGTCTACCAAGGATGATCGACATACTGTCGTCCTCGGGCATATCAAGAATAATAAATTGTGTTAAGATAGTAACATTTTCAACCACAACATGAATGTCCTCACAAATTCCAATAGGTAAAGCAGTGGATTTAACATCCATTTGAAAAGATATCTCCGTAGGTGTATGCTTATTCAATTCAAGTCTTTTATAAAGGGATAAAGGCATACCACTAACACCAGCTCCTAAATCACATAAAGTAGTTTTACCATAGTTTCTTTTAATAGAGCAAGGTATTCTGGGTATACCCGGATCTCCTAACTTCTTAGGCACTCCACCATCAAAGGAATAATTAGCAAGCATAGTAGGAATTTCAGTTTCAGGAATTTTCCTTTTGTTGGTAATGATATCCTTCATATACTTAGCATATGGAGGCATTTTGAATATATCTGTTAAGCAAGTGCGCAAAAACACGGGTCTAATTATTTCAGCAAAGCCATCAAACTCTTCATCATCCTTACTTCTAGTAGACTTACGAGGGAATGGAATGGGTTTTTGAACCCATGGCTCTCTTTCCCTTCCATGTGTTCTAGCAACAAAGTCTATTGTATCATAACGTTTATTTTTAGGCTATGGGTTATCAAGATTTTCAGCAGGTCCAATTTCCACATCATTATCGTTTTCTTTGTTATCATCTAGTTGAACATCTGTGTGAACATCATCATTATTATAATTTTCATTATCACTATGTGTATGTTCACTACTAGATTGTGTCTGAGCATCGGAAATAGAGACTTCATTATGATTCTCAACATTTTTTCTATGACAGGTTCACTAGAAGCATGCAAGTTCCTATCATCTTTCTTTTTCTTCTTCTTCTTAGATAGACCATGTGCATCTTCATTAATTCTCTGAGAATGTTGTTCAATTGTTTTAGGCTGACCTTCAGGATAAAGAGGTTCTTGAGTCATTCTACACCCTCTACTCACTACTCTAACAACATGATCATTCATATTATTATTTATTTCAGCAAGCAAATCATTTTATGACTTAGCTACTTGGTGTAGTTGGGTGTGAACCATAGGAGCGTTTACCTAGACCCTTCACATCATTAGCAATTCTATACATCAAGTCACTTAAGCGGTCATTCAGTATGGCATTACATCTTAAAAGATCTTTAAAATAATTATTGAAGTGCTCTTGCTTAACAATGTAATTTTCAAATTCATCCATGCATTGACTAGGAGTCTTACTATAAGGTATATCACTTTCATCAAAGGAACAAAGAGAATTTACCTCTACTACCTGTGTCGGGTGTGAAGTTCATGTATTTCTTCAATAGGTTGTAATTTCTTGACATCTTCTGTTTTAATACCTTTCTCTTTCATAGACCTTTTTGCTTCTTGCATATCTTAAGGACTAAGGAATAGAATACCTCTCTTATTTTCAATAGGTTCTGGAGGTTGTTCAGGAAGTCTCCAATCATTGATGTTTTGCAATAAATTATTCAATAGTTCTCCAACTTGTCCAACAATTGCTTCCCTGAAAACACAACCAACACAACTACTCCCTCTATCCGGAAATACTTGTCCTAGAAGTGGATGTGTCTAGGCTTTTTTAGTTATACATCCATTTTATTCATTTCTAGGAAAAGTACTTCCAGACGAAGGGAGTATCTAGGAAGTCCCTAGAAGCATTGGTTAGTCCATTATAAAAGATATCAAGTATTTCATTTTTCTAAAGAGAATGATCAGGCAAAGACCTAAGTAAGTTGAGAAGCCTCCCCCAAGCTTGAGGGAGATTCTCTTCTTCAATTAGCACAAAGTTAAATATTTCCTATAAGGCAGCTTGTTTCTTATGAGCAGGAAAATATTTTTCAGAAAAATAATAAAGCATATCCTGGGGACTACGCATACAACCAGGAGCTAGAGCAAGAAACCATTCCCTGGACTCGCCTTTGAGGGAGAAAGGAAAAAAGCTTAAGGATATATTAGTAGCATATCTTTCCATCATTGGTAAATAAAGCAGCAATATCATTCAGTTTCATGAGATGTTCGACAACAGTTTCAGTTTCAGAACCATGGAAAGGATGAGACTCTACTATAGGAATCAATTTAGGGTCTATAGAGAATTCAAAGTCCTTATCAGTGACAAATATTGGAGAAGTAGCAAATTTAGGATCATGTTTCATTTTTCTCTATCATAGATTTTTTTTCTAGGTTGCATAGTAGTTTCTTCAAACCATATCTATTTTCACAAGCAAGAAAGTTCCTAGATACCTCACCATCCATAACACGACCTTCAGGTACACAAGGCAATTCATATCTAGTAGGAGAGCGAGGTGTAACAGGTGATTCAAAATCTTCATCAGTTTCAGCATTTCCATGTTCTCTAGCTTTAGCAGTATGAGCATCAAGTAATTCACTCAGCGACACAATTTCAATTTCAACATGTGTATAAATAGTACATCATTAATTTCAGAAGTAGCATCGAGTTAATGTGACATATCAAGATGATCAACAGGTGGTGGTGTAACAAGCTGATTCAAAAGAGTAGGTGAATCAAAAGCAAAGCTAGATGGTAGTTCCTTACCTCCTCTCGTGCGAGAGGGGACGATCTTAGTTTGATTATATTTCAGATTCTTTATAGTGGCAATTGGATAGCCTTAAGTTAACACAATTAATAAAGCTATGATCCCCAACAATGGATCCAGAAAAAGGTCTTCATAACCCACAAGTATAGGGGATTGTGACAGTCTTCACGGTTGTCGGTGCGGGGACGTATCTATGGGACCTTCAGGGCCCCTTTTCAGTTTTGCAGGGGGGTTACAACATCACCAAGAGCATCAGTCAACAAAACTACATGCAATGATTTATACAGGTTCGAGTCGCTCAGAAGCGTAAAACCCTACGTCCTGTCTATGGTTGGTTGGCTATGTTAATTCAAATACAAACGAGCTGCAACCCTACAAGGACGCCTGGGATGTGTAGTGGCTCGTGTAATTGAACAGAGTGTCAACCTTTGTGAAAGTAACCATGGGCCTCCTTTCATAGTTCAAGGGGACACCACAATGGCTATAATGGTCTTTTACTAGGCGTATAGTATGTATTGTAGCTACAAAGACTGCTTGTCAGGAGAGGTGGTAGGAAATACCTAACTCTGATGGACTAGGACTGGCACATTGAATGCCCTGTGAGGTGGCGTGTTGGCAATGTTCCACGGCAAGGATTGCCTCTCCTTCTGTGTCGTTTACCCAGCTACCTCCTATTCTTCCGTCACATCGCGGGACAGGTGTCATGAAAGCTGTCATAGGTCCACCGCAGGGGCCATGTGCCCCGGCGAGCTCCGCCAGTCTGCTTGTCGTCTCAACACCTCAGCTAATGTAGACAATGATCCTCCCTAGTGAGGTGGAGTGGTGGCTTGGCTAGCCGGGATCTTGCCATGCGCCGCTTGTGGGTGCCTTCTCTACTTGAGGGGCTTGCCTCTTGCCCGCTTTCGTCTCTTGGTATTCAGTCATGAGCCTGGCAAGGACTTGCCGGTCCGCGGGCAACGGTTGCCTGTGCACATGTCTGGGGTATGAAGAGTCCCCAATTCTTAGTACACCGACAACGGGGAGTATTTCACCCTAATTTATTGAATCGACACAAGGGGAGCCAAAGAATATTTATTTGCCTTGACAATTGCGTCGTTAATTCAACCGCACCTAGGATATCTCTTGTCAAAGGTTTAGTAGCACGACAAGTGATAGTAGTAGCAATAATTTTGGTAACAGTAGTAACAGTAGCAATTGAGTAACATGTGTGATAGTAACAGTAGTAATAGTAACTTAGCAAGATTTAGTATATGTAAAGTGTGTGCACGTGGACCGATGTGGACAATGATTTAGATGACATCAATCATTTAATAGTTACATACTTGGGCGACACAGAACTAGCTCCAATTCATCAATATAATGTAGGCATGTATTCATATATATAGTCATACATGCTTGCGATAAGAACTTGCAGGACATCTTTTGTCCTACCCTCCCGTGGCAGCGGGGTCCTATTGGAAACTAAGGGATATTAAGGCCTCCTTTTAATAGAGAATCGGAACAAAGCATTAACACATGGTGAATAAATGAACTCCTCAAACTACGACAATCACCGGAAAGAATCCCAATTATTGTCATCTTGGGGTATGCGGATCAAGACAGGGAATAGGTGCATACAACTTGTGAGATAGGATCCAAATCAATCTTATATTCGTGAAAACACAATATTTTCAGATCTGAAATCATGGCACGCGTGCCCTAGTGACAAGCATTAAGCAGAGCAAAGTCATAGCAATATCAATCACAGAACGTAGTGGACACTAGGGATCAAGCCCTATCAAACTTAACTCGATTACATGATCAATCTCATCCAATACCACCATCGTCTAGCAAGCCTACAAAGGAATTACTCACTCTCGGTGGTGAGCATCATGGTGGTTTTGATGAAGGGTTGGTGATGACGACAACAACAATTTTCCCTCTGAGGAGCCCAAAACGAATTCCAGATCAACCCTCCCGAGGAAGAATAGGAGGTGGCGACAGAACCGTCTCGTGAAACGCGATGAAAACTTCTCTCTCATTTTTCTCTCCGAAGATGTGCGTTTATAGGACTGGAATTAGGGTCGAGGGAGACTCGTGGGCCCCACAAGTCATTAGGGGGTGGCCAGGGGGGTGGTCCCGCCCTGTTGTCTTGTGGCCCACAGGAGCCCCCCTCTGATGGTTCTTTGGTCCATAATTCATCATATATTTCCAAAATAATTCACAAAAATTTCCGTCCGATTCCGAGAACTTTTATTTCTGCACAAAAATAACAACAAGGTAGTTCTGCTGAAAACAACGTCAGCCCGGGTTAGTTCCATTCAGATCATGCAAATTAGAGTCCAAAACCAGAGAAAAAGTGTTTGTAAAAGTAGGTATGTTGGATACGTATCAAGTTACAAGTCAACAAAAAGTTGGAGATGGGGAAAGGCATGGCACCGGTGATGACGAGGGCACCGGCCGGAGGCCGACACCAAAAAAATCGGGGTTACAAAAAAAAGTCTTTGATTATGAACTTCCTCTTCTTCTTCTTAGTAGAATATCATAGTTGCAAATATACCCACCATGATATTTTATTTCGATGGCCACCGCACGATACATCTTAGTAAGTATGACAGTCTCTTTATTGGCTTGAACCTGTTTAATTTCATTAAGTAACATCTAGCACATGTGCATAAAACGTATTATAATGTTTCCTTGGTGTCATCACTCTCACAACCATTCTTGTAAGATGCAATGATCTTGTCATGAGAAACTACACCCTAGAATTCAAGGTGGATCTTACCATTACAACTTTTACAACAAACTAGATATGAGGAACATCACATAAATCTACATATATCCAACAAGTTAATTAATTTCCTCATATCCATAGTAGCCATACGTTCATGAGTGATCACTTCAAATAATTGAATAAATCTCTATCAAAATTAATAGTTGTGAGAAGGCAGTCAAACTGTTCTTGCTTGCTAGATTCTTCCTATGAGCTCACTTATTTTCTTGTAAGCACACTTGTTCATCCAAGTTCAGTTGTTCTTTAGGATCCCCATTATTTTGCTCCAAGTTAGTTTCATAATTATTTGATTCATGATCTCTTACCATTTCTGGCAGCAATTTATCAATGGGGTCTTTTGCTCTTCATTTTATGCATCCTTTCCTTCATCCTTATGTGGTTTCTCCAAGAGTTTTTCTATTTCCGGAATACGATGCAATCGCTCTTGTTCATTGACAACTAATGCATTATCTTAGAAATTATTTAGGCAAAGAGTATTGATTAGTTGCAACTCAATGTAAATTGTATCAAGGATAGCATCTCTTATATCCAAACTTAATGTATAATGTAGAACCTCATCAGCACCCGCAAGAAGCACGAATGGCAAGACATCGACACTAGCATGTGTTTTACTTGGAATATAATATCTTGCTAATGCGGAGCGATATTTGATACGTCTCTAACTCATCAATAATTTTTGATTGTTCCATGCTATTATATTATCAATGTAGGATACTTTATATACAAGTATATGCTATTTTATATCATTTTTGGGAACTAACCTATTAACCCAATGCCTAGTGTGAGTTGTTGTTTTATCCCTATGTTTGGTTTTCTAGGAAATCAATACCAAACGAAGTACAAACACTACGAAACTTTTTGACGATTATTTTCTGGACAAAATAGAATGTGGAAGATTCGGGAGGAGACCAAACATGAAGCAACGAGACGTCAAGGCAACAGGGCGTGCCCAGGAGGTAGTTGCACCCTCTTATCTTGTGGGCTCCTCGTGGCTCCATCTAGCCTAAGTACACCTCAACAAATTCTCTAAAATCAAGAAAGCAACAAAGAGCCACCCGAAACACTTTTTTCGCCAACACAAGTCTTTGTGTCGACGGGAACCCATCTGGAGACCTTTCTCGGTACTCTGCCGGAGGGGGAATCAATCCCGGAGGCCTTCTTCATCAACCTTTCTGCCACCTAATACGTATGCATCGTATCTATAATTTTTTATTGTTCCATGCCAATATTGTTGGGTTCTACCGTAGGTGCATCGCATGCAAATTAAAAATTTCCTACGGGTAGAACATCCAAGAACATGCTACGGACATGGATCACAGTTCGTTACCACTAGACGCATAGTGTCGTGCAGCCGAAGTAGAGTTGGGGCCGTGCGTTCGTGTGGTCCGTATCCTCCTCGTCCGATCTCCCTCAAACAGCCATTCCGATCTCCCTCGAACAGCCGGTGGTCAGATCCCATGTACAGGTTCACCGGATCAGCGCAAGTGCACCGCCTCTAACGGTATCTGCTCATGAAGGAGGAACACCCGTGCAGCGGACTGCTAGGTCCGATCGCACGGTCGGTGGCGGCGAGTGGAGGTGACTATTAGCAACACATGCAAACCCTAGTGATGACGCTGAAGCGATCAACTGAATGGGTGTGCCGCACCTCCACTATATATAGGCATCCGGCACGGGCTCAACTCTTGGGCCTCGCATGGATCCTAAAGCCCACGTGTTCCTTCCCTTAAGTGGGCGACCCTTTAGGTTCTCGTCCACTTGCTCGCGAGACAGATAACATCCGACTCGACCGGTCGGTAGCGGCCTCTAGCAAGACGTGTCGACTCCAAGTGTTCGATGAAGCTGGTTAGGCAAACATCTACTTCACACTTCTATTCCGTTTGCCACATGATATATGTTGTCATGCACAAGGCAACATGGTCATCCTTGTTGTAGCACGACCTCTTTCTCATTCTGGTGAATCCGACCAACACTTCGAATTATCTCATAAACTCGGCGCATGTCCATGCTTATCCAAGTCGGATCACCCGAGAGGGCCCAGAGTATATCTCTCCTGGTAGGAGGGACAAATCCCATCTTGCTCGACCATGTCTCGCGGCATGGGTCTGGACAAGCCCGAATCCTACCTTTGTAACTACCCAGTCACGGAGTAGCATTTGGTCGGCCCAAAGCAAGTTTACTACCATCTGGAGTACATGCGCGAGCTCAGGTCTTAGGACATAGAATGTATGTTGTACTAGAGACTCACAGTTGACCTATCGTTGCGTCTCATAGTTGGGTTTTTCCAACTCAGACCTTATCTTGACTCGAATCCGACTATGTCAAATCCGACCAGACTTTTCTGAGTCCATATTATCCGGCTAGCATCCAATTCTACATGGTCAGTGAGACCGAAACATCCACCGTGTCATATGCTAGTATGATTAGTTGCGCGTCCACACAACCCTTTTGACTATGGACCATTTAGGACAGTTATCATACAATGCATACTCTCACAAACAAGTCACGTACTTATTAATACACATCACTGATAATGTCCAAGGACTATCGTTATTCATAAACTGATAGGAAATATCATCATACATGATTGCCTCTAGGGCATATCTCCAATAGTCTCCCACTTGCACTAGAGTCAATCAAATAGACATCGAATGCCCATAGCTCTAACGTGCCCCTCATTCTTGGGTTGTGGAAGTGGCTTAGTCAACGGATCGACAACATTTTCATCCGTATGAATCTTGCACAAATTGGTATCACCTTTCTGTACGAGCTTTCGTATCAAGTGATATTTTTGGTCTATGTGCCTGGTCTTGTGGTGTTGTCTCGGCTCCTTGGACATTGCGATGGAACCTAAATTATCACAATAAATGTCCAACGGATTTGACCAGCCTGGGAACACACCAACATCTTCCAGGAACTTCCAAATCTAAACACCTTCCTTTGCGGCTTCACAAGCTGAAATGTATTCGGCCTCTGTTGTGGAGTCGGCCACCGTATCTTGCTTGGAACTCGTCCAGCTCACTGCTCCTCCATTCATGACATACACGAATCCAGTTTGCGATCGACAATCATCTCTGTCAGTTTCGAAACTAGCATCAGCGTAACCCTTTACACAGAGCTCCTCCTCACCTCCATAAACTAGGAACATCTCTTTAGTCCTTTTCAGGTACTTCAAGATAGTTTTCACCGCTGCCTAGTGACTCTCACCTGGGTCGGCCTTGTATCTCCTTGTTAAGCTTATTGCATAGGCAACATCAGGCCGTGTACACAGCATGTCATAGATGATGGATCCAGTTGCCAAGCCATATGGAATTCTACTCATCCGGTTTCGCTCATCAGAAGTCGTAGGACTCTAAGTCTTGCTTAGCCTTATACCATGTGAGACGGGCAAGAACCCTTTCTTAGCCTCACTCATGTTGAACCTCTTCAACACATTGTCTATGTACGTGCTTTGGCTTAAGCCGAGAAGCCTCCTCGATCTATCTCTATAGATCTTGATGCCCAAACTATACACTGCCTCTCTGAGGTCTTTCATCGAAAACTTGCCATTCAATGATTCCTTGACTGAGTTCAGCATCGAAACATCATTTTCGATCAGCAGTATGTCATCCACATACAAGATCAAAAATACTACCGAGCTCCCACTAGACTTCTTGTATAAACAATAGTCCCCTTCGTTCTTGATGAAACCAAGGTCAACGATGACTTCATCAAAACGAATGTTCCAACTCCGAGCTGCTTGCCTCAATCCATAAATGGATCTCTTGAGCTTGCATACTTTAGCAGCGTTAGTTGGATCAACAAAACCTTTGGGCTGTATCATGTATACATCCACTTGTAAATTTCCATGAAGGAAAGCCGTTTTGACATCCATCTGCCATATCTCATAATCGAAATATGATGCTATAGCCAGTATGATCCTCACCGACTTTAGCATCGCTAGCGGCGAGTAGGTCTTGTCATAGTAAATTCCTTGAACTTGTCCATAACCTTTAGGTACAAGACGAGCTTTGTGGATCTGACCATTTCCATCCACATCGGTTTTCTTCTTAAAGACCCATTTACAACCAATGGCTACTATGACAGGTGGCGGATCAACCAAGTCCCAGACTTGATTGTCATCCATGGACTTTAACTCGGATCTCATGGCCTTGGGCCATGCCTTGGAATCTAGGCTGACCATCGCTTCCACATACGCGGCCGACTCGTCGCTTTCCAGCAACAATATATCGCTCACTCTGCGCAATCTTTCTGACCTCCGTGGCTTCGGTGCCAACTCCACTATGGGGTCCCTGATCAACTCCGGTATGATCTCATCACCAGCCGAGTCGTCCCTGAGTGGCTCTCGAATTTATTCTAGTCGCACCATTCTCCCACTGGCCTCCTGATTGAGAAACTCTTTCTCTAAGAAAACCCTGTTCTGAGCAATAAAGACATTGTTCTCTTCTCAGTTGTAGATGCTGTATCCCAAGGTTTACCTCGAATATTCCACGAATATGCATTTATCCGACTTGGGTGTAAGCTTGTCTGACATGAGTCGCTTGACAAATGCTTCACAACCCCAAATCTTTAAAAAAGACAAACTAGGAGTCTTCCCAATCCACATCTCATGTGGTGTCTTGTCAACGGATTTTGATGGTACCCTATTAAGTGTGAAAGCTATAGTTTCTAGAGTGTATCCCCAGAATGACAAGGGTAAATCCGATTTGCTCATCGACCGGACCAAGTCCAACAAGCTTCGATTTCTCCGTTCTGACACACCATTTCTCGGCGGCGTACCGGAGGTGTGAGCTAAGGTACTATACCTCGGCTTTTCAGGATGTTATCAAACTCCTGGCTCATGTACTCACCTCCACAATCTAATCGTAGAAGTTTTATCGTCTTGCCGAGCTGATTTTCAACCTCGTTCTAAAACTCTTTGAATTTTTCAAAAGTTTCCAACTTGTGCCTCATCAAATAGATATATTCATATGTGGGGAATCCGACTCATAAGTCGTGATCACCGAATGCACGTGTACAGTGATCCCAGAGATCAATGCTCACTGAACACACAGAAGCTGAATAACAAGAGTCTTACATCCGCATTTAGCCTCTTACACAAATAAAGACCATGAAGGTCTAGTCTTACATAGATAGGGCCACAAGGGCCAAACACTTAAATAGAACAAGCAGTGGAAATCTTGATCGAAAGCGTGAACCCATGCCATCTCCCTTAAGCCATACAGGCATTCTAACTGGGAAGCGTCCTAGTTCGCATGTTCGTCACCAACGAACTCTTCAACATACTCCTGTTTTTCCATGTCTGGCCAATTAAATAACTAGTGGAAAGCTAATGAGTACTTTGAATGTACTCGCAAGCAACCCAAGTTATGGAACAAGGTAATAAAGATGCATGATATAGCACTAAGTAGGTAATTTGTGGAAAGCTAATTTTTAACGCAATGATATGATCAAGTGCTAGGTAAGCATACATCAACAGTTGGCAGATATCCATATGAACAAGTTACAGATATCATCATAAGCAGGGTTCGAACATATCGTGTTCATTTATCACATCAAGTCTTCAGACCCGACTCAAGAATCATTCCTCTGTCACCCACCCACACTCACACCAAGTTTTGCAAAAACATCTGGACATAGTTTAAGAAGGACCTCCAACTCTCCATGACCGCGGACATGGCCATTCGAATAGTTTTACACTCTGCATAGGTTGCACACTTTACCCACAAGACTCGGGGAGCTTATGTGTCACCCACGACTCGCGGTATATAACATACCCGGGGTAAGCACCCGAACAAGGCCTTTCCCCTGGCGATACTAAACAAAGAGTCCACTCGACTGGTACCTAGCCCACATGATGTACATCACTTGTAGCATCCATGCGGTGACCAACGGTGTGCCCGGTGCCTGTGAAGATAGCGCATGATCGTCCATACCGGCACGACCCCGTGTTGAGAGTGACCACGCCACTCCCGCCACTAGTAATGCGGGCTCCCTGCCAGTACCCACCAAGGTAATCAACAGAGCCCCGTCCCATAAGGGGTATTGTGGTTGCGCATGTAAGGTTGGGACGGTCAGCAAACCTTAAATCTAATCCGTTTTCAAAAACACACACTCACTTGCTCCGGTACACCACTTCTTTCTCAAGTGGTCACCCAACTCATCATCATCTCCCTCGGGCCTTAGTGGCACACGACGGGGTTTTCGAAAAGTCTTTGAGATCATTTCTTCCTTTCAATCACTATGCATGAATCCCATCCCACTTTCATAGCATCTATTAGCATCCTATCTACACCCACCCGCATAACCCTCATAAGGTGGTAGGGTCATGCACGATGCAAGTGTCAACGGTAAAAGTATCGGAGGCAACCCACCGAAGGGGGGAGCACCACATCATGATCAATCATCGGAACAACAAGTGCTATATGTCATGCATGAAAAGTTTCTTAACATGGTCAAAGGGCTGCATTCCTGGCTCAACAAAGTCTTCGGGGTCTTCAAAGTCTTCGGGTCCAACTCCCTCGTCAATAGCGCAATCTATCGTCATGGATAAAAGCGATAAAAGTAAGCATCACACAAAAACAGAACACACAAGCTATTATTAAAAATGCTACCCTACTTTGATAAATACTAAAAGCTATATTAAAAATATTTGTCTAGGGTTTTGAAGTTCATAAAAACAGGGGCTAATAATGCCAAATGTTTTTTGAAATAAAACAGTATATAAAAGATTTTCAAAAAGTCACACAGAAGGCACTATTAAATTCTAGGGAATATACTAAGATTTTAGGTGGAAAAATCATGGTCATTGGATTTTATTTAATCCTGTGGAATTTTTGGAAATCAACAAGAAAAATAAAAAGAAAAGGGATCCTGTGCCCTGGGCCAAATGCCCAGCCGCACTGGGCCAACCGGCCAGGCCGGCCTGGCTGAGCTACAGGCGCATGCGTGGCCAGGTTTGAACCTGATGCACGGGCCCCAGCATCAGCAAGAGAGAGGGAGAGGAAAAGGGGTGTGGCGATGACAGGTGGGGGTCACCTGCCATTTCCGTCCTCTTGATAGGAAGGGAAGGGTGATCACCGACAGTGAAGGAGGGCACGGCGAGGGGAGCTGAGGGCAGGGATGGACTCAGAAGGCTGCCGCCGTTCCCCTGGAGGTGGAGGGAGAGCTGGGGGTGGTCGGAGTCGCCGGCGGCGAGCACCCACGGCGGATGGAGCTTCGGGAGGGATCATCGGGGCTTCCCCGTGCTGCAAACAGGACGGGACGAGGGGGAATCGCGTGAGCGGCGGGAGAGAGGACCAGCCGAAGAGGAGAGAGGGTCGGATGGGCTCTATACCCGAAGATCGATGATGAGGTGGCTGCGATGGTCCTCAGCTCGATCTCGTGCACAGAGGCGTCGGGGGCTCTCTAGGGGGCATAGGAGGTCTGCTGGGGAGTGGAGAGAGAGACCAGAGGGGGGAGAGAGAGAGGCCTGGGAGGCTCTTATATGGGCGCCCGATGGTCCACTGAGTTTGGGTGCGCTGGCGATCTTGGGGCCGGGGCCAGAGTCGAGCAGAGGGGGCGAGGGTACGTTTGTGGTGCTCGTGGGGTTGGTCTAGGCTGAGGGGGAGAGGAGAGAGATGCAGGGAAGCACACGCGTGCGAGCCCCGCGGCTGGCCGACTCGGGCGGCCGCTGCGCGTGCGAGAGGGGACAGAGGAGGGAGATAGAGGAAGGGGCCGACAAAGCGGCATGGTGCGGACGCAAAGGGGACCAAGTGGCGCGCGGGGGAGGCCCGAGGCTGCCGGAGCCATGTAGTGGGCAATGGCTACAGTGCCTATTGGCACTGTAGCGTGTTCCAGAGAGAGTGTTTGGCATGCCACGGCGTGCCAATGACGTCTTGTGCGTTTCCAAGGGTGTTTAGGGGAATCTAGGGCATCCAGGATAAAAGAAAAATGCCTTGGATGCCCGAGGAGAAGAATAGAGTAAGAGGGGAGGGGAGAGAGAGAGCTCCTGCCAGGGCTTTCCAGGGGTAAAAAGGGGGGTTTTACCCCATCTCCCAGAGTCTTAAATACCTAGGACTTTTACTCGGGGCTCTTGGGCACTACTAGAGGGTGAGGTAAAAATTTGGAGGCAAGGGAAATAGACAAAGGGGTGAAAACAAAGACTTTACCATTTCACCAGAAGGTGTTTGATGGGTGTTTGGGCAAGAAAAACCTACCCACTTACTGTGATATTCAATAGGGTCAAATGTTAGGTGAAATGAGATGGATCACCAAATTTGACCTCAAATGGGCAAAGTTGACAATGGAAACTTTGTGAACGCTAGAAACTAACAGAATCATATTTCTGTAGATCTAGTTATGCTAAGCTATTACCCTTGATGCACCACTTAGTGTAGCACCATCATTTGGTCATTAGAGCATGTCTACAAAGTTTGGGGTCAAGGGGAGAAACTTCACAATGTAAAGTTGTTCAAATTTGAATCTGGACATGAAGAGGTTTGGAATAGTTTGATGCACCAAAACAACTTGGATTGAGATGAAACATTTCAAGATCATTACCTATCATAGTGTTGACTTGCTGGAATTTTCCTAGAATTTATTGCGAATATTTCTTATAGAAATATTCCAAAATCTTGATTTGGACAGAAAGGGTTTAGAGGGTTTTTGCCCATGATCTGAACATGCCCATATGTTGAAACTCATATATATGGAAAATATATGTCCACTGAGTTTCCCTAAATTTTCTCAAATGTTTTGAAAGCATTTAAATAATTTTTCCCCATGAAAAACCATTTCTAGTCTTAATAAAAAGCCTTTAAATAAAATATTAAAATAATCTTTAAAATTAATATTTGGTGGTTTTGGGAAGTCATAAACATAGTAGGTTTGAAGTAAAGCCTTTGGGGAAGAAGGATCCACCCAATTTGAGGACTTGCAGTGCAAACCTCAACTCAGGGTTTTTTGAAAACCTAATTTGAATAAATCCTTTTTGTCAAAATAAAAGTTGATAAAAATAGTTTTGGGCACTATTCATATGGCATGATCATTAGGCAAGAAGTTTGGGTCAAGGAAGATGAATATGAAGAGGGATAGAATCTAAGAGTGTCATATACCACACTTAACAATCAAACAAGCAACAATTCAAACAAGCACAAGGATTGAAAAGGTTTTAATTGGCTCCAAAATTTATAAATCCAAGCATAGCAAGTGATACAAACACAGGGTGTGATACCATATCTACTCAAGTCGTCGGTAAAAGTCACAAAGTAGTGATAGCCGCCTCTGGCCGTTCTGCTCATTTGACCACACACATCACTCTATATAGGCTCCAACAGATTGGATGCCCTCTCGCAACTCTTTGCAAAAGGATACTTAGTCATCTTGCCTAGCAAGCATTATTCACATGTCTCGAACGACCTGAAGTCGGACGAAGTTAGGAGTCCATCATCATGGAGCTTCTTCATGCGTTTCAGACATAGTGTCCAAGCCGGCAATGCCAGTGGTATGTCGGATTTATCTCATTAGGCTTATGCCTCTTGATATTCACATTATAGACTGGCTTCGTTTCTATATTCAAAATAAATAACCGATCTACAATGGATGCATAGCCATGGAACATTCCATTCAAAGAAAATGAACCTTGACTCATCAAGCATGAGGTAGAAATAATGTTCCGACTAAGTGCAGGAATGTAATAATAATTATTCAATTTCAAAATAAATCCAGAAAGAAGCTTGAGCTGCATCGTGCCGACCTCCAACGCAGCAACTCTTGCTTTGTTGCTGACCCTGATGTCAATCTCCCCTTGTGCCACACGCCTAGTTCTTACCAGCCCCTGCATCGAGTTGTAAATATGAACAACCGATCCGGTATCAAATACCCACTACTTGGAAAAGGGCTATAGCTAATATAGACATTAGTGGCCCACTATGTATGTGGTGCGCCACTGCTATATAGCAGTGGCGCACCAGATACTGGTGCGCTATTAATGGCCATATTACTAATGGCGCACCTGGTGTGTGGTGCGCCATTACTAGTTGTGTCCGGGCCCCACACCCCTCCCGAGACTTAGCAGTGGCGCACCAGGTGGAAGTGCGCCATTACTAGTTTTAACTATTAATGGCGCACCACACCCACGGTGCGCCACTACTAACAATTTTTTTAGTTTTTTTTCAAAACTAGTAATGGCGCACCATGCACCAGGTGCGCCATCAGTAACCCTGGTTACCAATGGCGCATTCTTAGGAGGTGCGCCATTGGTAACCTGAGAGCAGCTAGATATTTAATTTTTTACAGCCACCTCTAGCTACCAAGCTTGGTCTCGGCTGCCTCCTCCTCCTCACCTTATTTGCACCATAGATTCACCCAAATTAAGTGGTTAAATTTCCTTTTTTTGATAGGTAATTAAGGGGAAGGCTTTCTTTATGTTCTAGATGTACTTTTTTCTCCCTCCAACGTACACACTTTTTATGGCCTAGATCTACGTATGTTTGTGGTGCGCCATTGTTTGTGGTGATGACCCTCCCCTAAATGTTGCCAATATTTTGCCGGAATGTTGATTCATTTCCGTTTCGGCGAGAATTTGGCACTATGCATTCTTTTTGGTCCTATTTTTAGGCAAAGTCATGCCAAATTTTTTTTTGGTTCTAAAATATCGTTTTGGTCTACTCTACAGGCGACCATGGTCCGCACGATGACCGAAGGCATCGTGAATAGGTTTTTGATCTCCGCGAAGGACGAGATGCTTCAAAAGAACAAGACGGAGATAAGATGTCCATGTCAAAGATGCAAGCTGAAGAGCCTTATGGACCCAAATTCCAGACAGGTGCGGGAGCACCTGCTCGTGCGTTATTCATGGATGGCTATCGGTGGCAAGGTGATGAAGATGATTATGAAGTCGTCCATGGGGCCGGGCAAGAAATAAGGAAGGGCAGCAAGACAATAGCGGCGAGGGTGGGCGAGAAGACGAAGAATCTCCAAGACATGATCACGAAGTAGATGCAGGACACAGTCATCATGTAGAAGGTGCCGGACATGATGATGAGGAAGATCAAGACGAAGGGCATGATCATGAAGATGAAGATGCTGGAGCAGACGACGATGGACCATCGATAGGATGGGTGCAGGACCCTCATATTCAAGAGCTGCTTCTCAAGCAGACGGGTAACACAAGAGCTGTCGCCCGAGAGAAAGCCAAGCTAGATCAACTGGAGATATACGCGGTTACTCCATTGTATGAAGGATGCAAGCCCAAGGATACCCGCCTAAAAGTAACGCTCATGGCTCTGGAGATGAAGGTAAAACACAAAATGACCGACGCATGCTTCGACGAGAACATGTCATTCTGGCACGAACGTCTTCCCAAGGAGAACAAGTGCCCGACCTGTTTGGGGGAGGCGAAGAAAATCGTGTGTCCTCTGGATTTACCGCACGTGAAATACCATGTGTGCATGAACTATTGCATCATTTATCGGGACAAGCACGTGGAGTCTACCATATGTCCGGTGTGCGACATCACTCGATACAAGAAGAGGAAGAAAGCTCCTCGAAAAGTGGTGTGGTACTTTCCGATCACTCCTCGTCTGCAACAGTATTTCGCGGACCCTAAGCTAGCAAAGCTCCTGCGTTGGCACACGGATAGGGAGGAGAAGAAGCGAGAAGATGACGGAAATGATCCGAAGATAAATAAAAAAGACAAGATGCTGAGTCACCCTAAGGATGCGAGCCAGTGGCAAGCGTTAAACTTCGAACACCCAGAATTTGGGGACGATCCAAGGAACATCATGCTGGGTGCGAGCACCGACGGATTCAATCCGTTTGGCAGCCAGAGAAGCACACATAGCACCTGGCCTGTGTTTGTGTGGATGTACAACCTTCCCCCCTGGATGTGCATGAAGAGGAAGTACATTCACATCAGTATGCTAATTGAAGGGCCAAAACAACCAGGGAACGACATCAATCTGTATCTGGGGCTGCTGAAAGAGGAGATAGACATGCTGTGGAAAACGCTAGCCAATACGTGGGACGCCGCAGCGAAACAATATTTCCCTATGAGAGCCACACTGCTCACGACGGTGCATGACTTTCTCGGTTATGGATATGTCGCGGGGCAATTGGTCCACAGATTTAGTGCATGCGTCAGGTGCATGGATGACACAACGTATCGCCAGCTAGGTAGGGCTCCTAAGTCTTTGAAAACCGTGTTCATGGGACATTGAAGGTGGCTTCGCGACGATGAAGCATGGAGAAAACGCAAGGATCTATTCGATGGTGAAACCGAACCCTGAAGACCCCCACGTACGAGGAGCGGTGAGGAAATAGTCGAGCTGTTGAAAAATTGGAAAGAGTGCCCACCACCGGGAAAGAAGCGAAAGGCGCCAGAGCCACTGCTTGAGGTATGGAAAACGAGGTCTGTTTTCTAGGACTTGCTGTACTGGAAGATCCTCCGTGTGCCTCACAGCCTTGATGTCATGCATATCACGAAGAACATGTGCGAGATTCTGCTTGGTACCCTGCTCAACATGCCAGAGAGGACCAAAGATGGGCCGAAAGCAAGGGCAGACTTGCACTCAATGGGCATCAGGCAGGAGCTTCACGCAAAACGCCCTAATGATGATGATGATGATGATGATCAGGCGAAGGACACGGAAAGTCGTCGCAACAAAGGCAAAAAGGCCAAGAAGATCGAATATGAATGCCCTCCCACGTGCTTCACTCTAAGTCAGAAGGAGATCGAGCAGTTTTTCACCTGCCTCGTAGGAGTAAAACTTCCTTACGGTTACGTGGGGAAGATAAGCAGATACCTCGACTCAATGAAGCAGAAATTCAGCAGGATGAAGTCTCACGACTGTCACGTGCTGATGACGCAGATACTTCCAGTTGCAATCTGTGGGATCATGGACGTGCACGTTCGTGAAACGCTATTTGGCCTATGCAACTTTTTTGATGACATCTCTCGGAAGTCGGTTGGCGTGAAGCAACTCAGAAGGCTACATGAAGAGATCATGGTGATACTATGCGAGCTTGAGATGTAGTTCCCGTGCGCATTCTTCGATGTTATGGTGCATCTGCTGGTCCATATCATGGAGGATATCATCCAACTCGGGCCGACGTTCCTGCACAGCATGATGCCGTTCGAAAGGATGAATGGTGTCATCAAAGGATACGTTCGCAACAGGGCATGTCCAGATGGAAGCATAGCCAAGGGCTTTCTGACCGAAGAGTGCATCTCCTTCTGCATGAATTATCTAGGCATCGAGAACCCCATTGGTCTGCCCGTCAACAAGCACCTCGGCAGGCTCGCTGGATGGGGTCACCGCAAGGGTCGCCGCGAAATGCATGTCGACTTCAAGGGTCGACTCGCCGACTTTGAAAGAGCAAACCTAGTCGTGCTACAACACATAGATGTGGTCGATCCTTGGGTGGTAGAGCACAAAACCTTTATTGAGAAGACGTACAATGACCGAGGCCAACAGAGGACGGACAGAGATATAATCAAAGAGCACAACTCATGTTTCACACGTTGGTTCAAGGACAGGCTTCTGTCGTACCCTTTACATGAGGATTCTTCCGCGGAAGAAAAACTCATATTCGCCTTGTCGTAGGGCGCCGAGCATAACCTGATGACCTATGAGGCATACGATATCAACGGCTACACATTCTACACCGAGGAAAAGGACATGAAGAGCGATTATCAGAACTCCGGGGTAACGATGGAATCCTACACCGGTAACGACAAGTACAGATACTACGGAAGGATCGAGGAGATCTGGGAGCTGAGCTACGCCGGAGAGAAGGTCCCGATGTTCCATGTCAGATGGGCCAAGAGCGTCCTAAAAGAAGACCGGTATTTCACCACCATGGTTATACCCGAAGCCAAATCCAAGACCATGGGCGCAAACGTCACAGCGAAAAATGAGCCATGGGTACTGGCTTGCCAAGTGGACTAATGCTTCTTCCTTATCGACCCGTCAAAGCCTAGTCGTGTTGTCGTGAGGAGAGGAAAAAGGAACATCATCGGAATGGATGGACTCGCCAATGAGCAAGACTTCGACAAGTACGGCGACCCGAAGATGGAAGATGACGACAACGATGAAGTACCATACACCACAAGAAGAAGCAGGACCACCCTACCTAAAGGTTGTCCGTTCAAGAGAAAAACTCAAGGGGTTCCAGGGCTAAATTATTCAACCGCGAGAAAGAAGGGCAAGAAGATTGTGAAAATATAGCGAAGATCGAATCACAATGCTTTTGCATGTGTGCAAAAAACCCTACTCTTTTTAACTAAGTAGCACCTGACCATAAGGATTCTACATGTGGTTCCTACGCAATAGATAACTTTGTATCATAGTGAACCAACTACACAACAACCACCAACATACACACTTTGTATCATACCATGTCATATAATTCTAAATTATTACATGCAAACTAACATCCAAAAAAATAAAAAAGTTAGTAATGGCACACCAGGAGAAGGTGCGCCATTGCTATCACTGTTTCTATGGTGCACCCCTAAAAGGTGCGCTAGTGATATACCAATAAAAAATGTTAGTAATGGCGCACCAGGAGGAGGTGCGCCATTGCTATCACTGTTTTTATGGCGCACCCCTGAAAGGTGCGCCATTGCTAACCCTCCCCCCACTACGGCCTTTTCCCTCCCTTCCTCCCCTTCCTACCACTATTTCACAACTGGCCGGCCCTCCCACCCCCACTCCGTCGTCGCCTCCCACCCCTGCACTCGCCGCCATCGACTGCGTCTCCGTCGCCAGATCCCCCGCCGCCGCCCACCGGAGCCCACCTTGGCGCCTAAGTACCTGCTCCCTCCCCCCACGGTAAGCGCCTCTCTACCTGCTCCCTCCCCCTTCCAGCGTGCTCTTCCCGTCCGGCTCCGCCGTCGCGACCGTCGACGACAGACTAACTCATTGTTAATAAATCTACAAGTTCCCAAGTGTGCCCCCTTCTTCCAGTTTGCTATGACTTCTAACTGATTATTAATAAGCTATGCATCGAGTTAATTAATTCATGATTTCCTTGCTTCTTTATGATATTCGTGTTTGGAGTGAGTGTATATACAGTTATACGCACCTGCAGAACTCTTGAAACAAATGAGTCGCAACAGATTGATTATTAAATGCATGGAAAACTGCAAGAAAACCAAATGTCTAGAAATCTGTAGATGTGAACATAGACTGCGTGCAAGGATCCTTTACAGAGAGCTTCATGTCATGACTAAATTCTTGGCCTAATCCAGCATATCTATAAGCTATTGTTCAGTTTTGCTTTTAGTACTGAATGGAACTTTTTTTCCACGATATCGTCATTTGATTGTTGCTATTGCTCTATACAAATGTTTTATGATTACCTACCCCAAATAAAGTCGAACTTCAAATGACTAAAATGATTAACCCGTGTAACAACCGCTTTGTCCCCATTAAAACATAGTTTCAGATGATTGAATTATGTTACAGTGTCTCTGTTCCATGATTAGAAAAACGCTTCCGTGCCTATCCTGACATTATCAGTTTTGACTTTCAGTAAACTACCATAAAGAGATGGATCATGAGAATGTTTTTTTTGCTTCTAAGCTAACTGATGATCTAGCGGTGGAGATCCTCTCCCATCTACCCTTCAAGTCTTTTTGCTGCTTCAAATGTGTCTGCAAGGCCTGGCTTGCCTTCTCCTCTAATCCAGACTACCGGAAGAAGCTTTTGAAAATTCCGATAGGTCTTCTGTATCAACGCAGTTATAACGTATTTGATAATGACTAGCACAAATGCCCGTGCATTGCAACGGTTACAAAATAAATAAACTTGTTCTTAGATTTGAAATAAAAAACCGAACAAATTTGAAATTAGCAAAACATTATTAGAAGTATTGAAAAGTGCACTTTCTATGCCATGTTGAAGGACCAATCTCATAATTCACAAATAAATATTTTCTAATAATTAGTTCATAATGAAAAACAAAAAAAATCTATCAATTTTCTACAAAAAACTAAAAGGCAGTGTGGGTGCAAAGTTGAGCATCACCGGCATAAAACTAAAAGGCCCCACTAATCACAGACAGGTTTTGGTAGCACTAATCCCAACCCGCAAAGAAGTAATGGGAAATGAAATTAGAGCTGCTTTCTCTGTGAGTGTGCAGCTGCTTTTGGTTCAGTCCTTGGACCAAAAGAAGAGGGAGGAGGCCTTTCCAACGTGGCTTCCAATTGGAGAAGATGATAATAAAAACAACACTGGTTTGTTCCAAGCAGAAAAAGGTTGAGGAAAAGAAGACAAGTGAGCCATGGAATATGTATGATGAAACAGGTGCCTTGGAAATTGTGCATGTGGTGCCTCCACCATCATTTCGGTTTGAGAGCCTATTTGGCCATTGTTGCTTACCATTTTTTTTGAATTGTTTGGATTGCTCACCACATATGTCACATGGTTGCTGCTTACCATATTGCTTAAGTTCTTTCCGAGTTGAACCCTTTTTAATACTGGAATCTTGTTTAATTATGGGACAACTTCACCAAAATAATGTTGCTTGGTCGTTGGAACTAAGACTAGTACATACAGTATAAATGGTAAGGAAGCTTGTTTCTCTTCACTTTTAATACTGGTCGAGGCAGGAGCTTGTTTCCCTCTATTGACGTGAGGCAGGAGCCCTGGCTCTGACAAATGACGTCCACGACGGTGCTCTTTTCTTTTCAAAAGAGCCAGCCAGACAAAATCATGTTAACTAATCTCTACACTTCGAACTAATTAGAAACATAATGTGCAACCGTGTCAATCCGAGGTAGGATGAGGGAACATGTAAAGTTTAAACGGTAAAGACGCTGACCAACAACATGAAGTACACAATTTTTTTCCGTTTTCATGGCCTGCTATGAGGTGGTTATTTTACATTTTTTGATCTGTAAAAGGACAGATACTTTTTTATATATGGTATCATAACTACATATTGACTAGTTTCTTCAAAAGTCATATCTACAAGATTCAACCCCAGAAATGCGGAAGAAATGCATGCATGTAACCTATATATTGACACATATGCATGTTTTTTATACATGTGAAATTTGGTAAGGAAAGATGATAATTTGGGTTCCTATATGCACATCAACCTTACGATCAGCTAGGCATGACACATTGAAGCTACAGATTAAGTTGAATGTTGCCATTGATAATTTGGCTCAAGCAGGTCACTGGCCTGAGCTTGATGATCACTTGTTCAGGGGCGCCACAACTGAACTGAGGCTCCTTCAGTTCAATATTTTGTGCAGAGAGAAATAGTTACCCCTTTCTCCTGAAATGTTGATTAATTTCCGTTTCGGTTGAGAATGGGGCACTCCTAGGTCAAGAAAATTAGCAAAGGTCATGCCCAATTTTCTTGACCTAGAAGGTGCCTGATTCTCAACCGAAACAAAAATTAATCAACATTTTGCATGTTTTATTCTCAGTTTTCCTCTAAATATGAGAAGAATAGATACTACCCTGATCTCATCCAATAACTCTAGTAGCCTTTTTTTCCTATTTAGAGCGAACATGGCCAACAACGATGAGGCCGGCGGTTCGGGCAAGCCATTCTGGGAGCTGTCCCAAGAGATGGAGGAAGAACCTCACAGCTATGAGGACGCCGCGAAAGACACCGATACCGACTACACAACCCCTAGTGGTGTCGGGGATGACATCACTGATGGTGCCCTCGGGGATGCCACCACTAATGATGGCAGCGAACGCACAAATGGTAGCCAACTGAAGAGGCAACGGACGGACCAGCGCCCGAACGTGCTCGGCACCGTCAAGGAGGAATTTACTGAAGTGTCCTCGAGTGGGCATCCAACGGCGCCCAAAGAATTAGTCCGTGGGTACGCGGGACAACTCGGGTGCATTCTCCGGAGCACTGTCTCGATCAACACCGAGAACCTAAGGCATCCTGACCGAGGGAATTTGCGCAACCTCCTCTTCACGAAGCTGCACGAACGATACAAGTTCCCCGGTGACTTTGCAAACACACGCCTCTCAGGGAATAAAGTGAACAATGCCGCCCTCACGAAGATGAGCACGGCCCTGGCTACTTGGAGAGCCGCAGTGAAGAGAAGGATTCTAAGTGGTGATAGTTATGAGAAGATCAAGGCGACAAATCCTTCGATCAGCAAAGAGGACTACCTGGAGTTCAAGATCAAGTGCGAGAGCAATGCATCCGCGGAATCAAGTCATTGGGGGAAAGATATGCGGGACTTCAACTTAGGGGTCCACAAACTTGGTGCCGGCGGTTATAGAGTGGCGGAATCTAAATTGGACAAGGAGGACGCGGAGCGTGCCGCGCAAGGCCTACCGCCCCTCTTCGATAAATACCATGAAAAGTAGACCAGGAACTATGTCAGGGCCCGGTACAAGGTGGACCCGGTAACAGGGGAGCTTACCACGGATCCGAAGGTGAAGGAGCTTGAGCGTGTTCTGGTAAGGAATACACCCCCGCGTAATTACCTCCATATGGTTGCATTCTAATTAATGAAGGCAAATTTCTAAATGGTTCACGTTCCTTCCGTAGGAAACTAAAAGTAGTAGCATGGGGTCTCAGAGCTCCCCGCCTACTGCCCCTTAGGACACCTCTCTAAATAGGGCGTTGAACGTTCTGAAACAAAAGGATAAGTTCAGTAAGCCATCGTGAGCTGGTCGTGTGGCTGGCGAAGGCTTGTCCATGAAATGGTCGGAATACTATAAGGCTAGGCGAAAGGAGAGAAAGACCAGCTCGAAAAGCCAGGAGTGCGAGGTTAAAGAACTCAAGGCACAAGTGGCGCGGATTCCAGAGATAGTCCAAGAGCAAGTGCGAGACCAACTGGGAGCGACGATCACCGTTGTTAAGCCTTCCTTGCTTGAGGGGTTGCGGGGGTGGTTGCGGGCGGCCAACAGGGGCCTCCCCCAATTCCAAGCTTCACGGGCAGCAACTCGCACAACGCGCTGACAATGGTGTCTCTGACGGAGGCGACATTGGTGTCTCCGGCGTCAGCGCTGGTATTGGACCTTAATGCACCCGGGTGTGGGAAGAATACGCCGGACGGCACCTCAGCAGGAAGCGGCCCCTCCGTCACTTGCACGCCCGCCGTTGGCGGTGCCTCGACATTAGCGATCTCGACGCCATCATGGTAACTAAGCCTCGGCCGATGACTACTTCATCTCCTTGCCTTTGACTGGTCATCCCTGACGCCCTACATGTTTTCGTAGGGCACCGCCAACATTCCATGCACTCTCCTGCACTTCGTGGACGGCGAGTTGATCGATGTCGCCAAGGCCAAATTCGTTGAACCGGGCAACCGCGTGTTCCACAGTAATCTGATACCACCCACTGTGTATAGGGTTCAACTGGTTCGGGTGCTGCGGGGCTGCGATGACTTGTTACCTCCATATCGAGCCCCTGGGCCGATAAAGACGATGTGATGACCCTCAGTGCCTGCTTAAACTGGTCCATGCTTTCGCCGAAGAGCCAGATTCGTTTGGGGGCGGGGGACACCACCCCACAGACAACACCGCCAGTCGTGCCGGCACCAAGCCATGGCAAGACCGCCGCAACGCTACCGCCGTCAGCTGATCTAGACATGCATATGGCACAGGATCCGGACGATGACGACGGTACATTTTTCAATGTCGATAAGTACATCAACGAAGATGAGTACGGTGACGAATTCTTGGGGCCTCCTTCTCAAGAATCCAACCCTGCAAAAGATGATCGAGATCTAGCTGGTACCGCGGAGAAACCCAATTGCAACAGGCGTCGTCTGTTCAGTTCTCAAGAGATGCCTCTAGCTGCCACCTTCACCGAGACTCAAACAGCCGAGGTGCGAAATATTATCAGCCCCAACACACTCAAGAAGGTGGTCTCTGAGTAGAACTCGATCCCATTACAGCAGAAGAAGCAGAAGGCATGGAAAAGAAAAAATAACAAGGGTGCGGGCCAACCGACACCGAGTACGATCCGTGCTCAGGACGGGCCACCAATACCGAAGGATATATCGAGGAGGGTGCATGTGGCAGGTAGGCCGATGCTACCGACTAATCTGCTCAATGCTGCAACCGGTGCTATGCGGAGTCTACATGACGGTGTTCTTACTATGGAGAAGCGGCGTCTCACCGAGAATGATGTGGCATACCCGGTTTTCGTGGCCAAGGTGCCAGAGGGCAAGGGCTTTGTCGAGAGCACCGTCGGGCGTATGATCGTCCTGCGGATTGATGACATCTTCACTATGTTTAACCTTTATCCGCTGCACTACACCTTCGTTCGCCTATTTTCGCTCAGTATGGAGATGCGGATCATTAGAGACAAGACCCCGGACATCGTGATAGTCGACCCCTTCTACATACGTGCCATGATCTTGGGCAGCGCTGGGGACCGGCAAGTCGCGAGTTCATACCTCAAAGGCGTCATTCTGGCGAACCCAGATAAGGATAACTTCCTCGTGCCTTCCTTTCCCGAGTAAGTCATCCCCTCACCACCCCGTAACATATGATTTCTTAGATTTCGATCGTTCGTTTTTTTCTAACATTCCGTGTTTTGTGCAGTGACACACATTGCACACTCATCCTCTTAAGCCCGACATATTCCAGGGCCACGCATTTCGACTAGGACCGTCAGTCGAAGAAAGACTACACAAATATCAAGAAAGTTCTTGATGATGCTCTCCCCGGCTACGCCAAATCTGGAGGCACCTTCAGGAGGCCAATTTATAGGTATGGCAAGCACGTGTTCACCCACGTAACGACGTTCCCCTGCATCAAGCAGCCTCCTGGCAGTCAGAAGGATGCCTACTATGCCCTCCATCACATGCGGGCAATCGTACGGGACCTTCATCACCTTATGCTACCAAGTAATCTCAAAGATTGGGCCGCACGCTTGTCAGAAATCCAGGACGCGGACATCAGACAAGAATTCTTTCGCATCCACTCGGATATTGCGGAAATCATCTATCAAGATGTCCTGCGTACCTCGGGGCAGTTCTACCTCAAATATCAACCGTCCAAGAGTGAACTAGAAACAACGCTACAAATGCAGGCTGACAACGACCACACATTCATGACCATCATGAAAGACGGCGGCTTCATCCATGCTTCGGTCCCTGAGCCGAGTCAAAAGTATTGATGCTATGTAGTTCTGAAAGAAGAGTTTAGCTCATGTTGTAATTAAACTTTAATGAACTTGTATGTCTCTTTAGTTTGGATAGTCGTTCAACTTATATGTAATCGATTCTATTTATAAGTAGGACCATGAATCGTGCTATTAATGTGTTGCTTTTCTCTTCTGATCCTTTTGTTGCATACCTATATATTGCTTATATATTATCTGTGAATTGCTACTAACGTTTTGTTTGTCTAGTGCATAGAGATGTCGTCGTATGTCGTGTACAAGGGTAAGGTTGCCGAAGTCTACGACGATTGGGAGGAGTGTCGGAGACAGGTTCACCGTTTCAGCGGTAACACTTACAAAGGGTACACCACTAGGGCAGAGGCGAAAGCTAGATACGCGCGCTATCTAGCGGGAGAGAGGAGGGAGCGGAGGAGGAACTGGATGAAGACCAGTTTCATTACGATGATGCTCATCATGACCGCAACTCTCTTCTATGTGATGGTAGTTTAGATGATCGATATCGACTTTGTAATGTGACGATAAACTCGGCTAATACGATGAACTTTGCTAATGTCTCAAGACCTAAACTTGGCTAATGTTTGAACTTTGTTCGCTATTTCGAATTTGGAGAGTAATATGATGAATTCTATCGTGTGATGTTTATATTCTATGCTGCAACGTATTTTGTAACCCGTGCAAATACCAGAAAAACAAAAAATAATAATTCCTAATATTCATAGTAGTGGCACACCATATTGAGCATTAGTGGCGACCAAGGCCAAATACCAGTGGCGCATTATGGGGCATAGTAATGGCGCACCTGGGGGCATAGGTGGAGGCAAATATGCCCCCTAGGAGGCATATTAATGGCGCACTATTGGACATAGTAATAGCGCACTCTATGGTGCGCCACTATTATGTAGGATACTAATGGCGCACCAGAGGTGCGCCATTACTATTTGTTACTAGTGGCGTGTTAATAGTGGCGCACCCATAGTGCGCTATTAATATTAAAAACGGGTGCGCCACTAACAACATATTTTTTAGTAGTGACCCAAGAGCTACTAGGTATGTCAGCAAGGTAAATGTCTACAACATATGTAACAAGATTACCTTTGCCTGAAGAAGCACCTACGACCTTCTTGCCATGCTCAGGAAGCCACTTGCTACAGTTCCTCTTCCAGTGACTAGCTTCCTTGTAGTGAAAGCAAATGGTCTTTGAGTTCGGTCCGGACTTTGGCTCAGCGGTGAAGACATCCTTCTCCGTGCCCTTTGCCTTACCCTTTTTCTTGGACAAACTCTTCTTAAACTTAGCCGAGTTCTGCACCATCAACACTTGATGCATGCCTTTCTTAATATCTTGCTCTGCCACCTTGAGCATCCCATGCAATTCAGTGAGCTTCTTATCCATGCAGTGCATATGATAGTTTGAGATGAATGTCCCATAACTAGCTGGAAGAGAACCTAGAACTGCATCAGTCGCCAGCTCATCCAAGAGCGGGAAATTCAACTGATCCAAAGCTTGCGCGTATCCGATCATTTTGATCACATGTGGGCTTAGTGGATCACCTTCCTTCAGCTTACAATCCATCGAGGATCACCAGATATTGAACCTTTCGGTCCTAGCCTGCACCTGAAATATGCTGTTGAGACCCTCGATCATCTAGACAGCCGCAATGTGTTCGAAATGATGTTGCAAATCAGGCTCCATACAAGCCAGCATGAGGTAGTTGATCTCGTTCGATTCATCAACGAGTTTCTGGTAGGCATTCTTAGTTGTGGCATGAGCATTATCGGCAGGTGCCTCTAGAAGTGGATCCTCTAGAACATGTTCCTTTTTATCATGCTTGAGAACAATTCTCAGATTTCTATACTAGGTGGTAAAGTTTGTTGCATTCAGTTTATCCTTTTCTAGAATTCATTTCAATGCAAAGTTCTGAGCAGGTTGTGACATTGATCTACAACCGAAAATATGCAATCACTAAGTAATGTGTTTATGTAGAGTAATTCAAGCCTTAAACAGAACTACTCCCACGGAAGTCAGCATCCCTCCACAAACACTTAGTGATTCAGGACCCGTGTAGTGCGAACAACTAGTGAGCTTTAGGATCACTGCTAGCCAACTTGCCTATTCGGTAAGCAACTCCTTGCTAATCGTATCTCTATACGACTCATGTCGGTCGGGTAGGTATCTTATACCCCGGCTCCCAACCTTCTTTGCACAAGGCCCAAAACCATTTTGATGGACTTGTCAAGTTAACCTGATGTAGTGCATGTCCGTGTCCGACGCGAACCCTCCATGTCAAGGACACCCAGTAGCACCTCAATTTTCTGAGCCCACCACTAGATGTACTTCACGTGCGAAGGTGCAACATCCGGAATGGCAGTATGCTTGATATTAATGAGGGATCTTTCTAACATACTAACATGCATAGAAACAAGAAGCCATCTCAATCACATCTAACCATAAATATATGAAATAGTATGGCTCCTTCATGGACATCCTTGTAGGTCGGCTCCAACTGCGATGACTAGGGAGGAACTCCATCTTGCCTGTCTTGCCAGGATGCCAAAGCCTCGAACTTGATCTCTCTCCAACTACTACAACTAGTAATGAATTTAAAAAATCACAAGTCGACACGCATGTCGTTATACAATATACGATCAACACTTTGGCTCCTGCCGACTGACAATCATGACACGCAGGTCATGTTAAGTTACACACATGCATCACATACAGATGAGCCATACTATTCATATCAAACCTGCAAAACAAACTTATGCATAGAATCGCATTCTACCGGTTTGTGTCATCGTGTACGAAATACAAGGCGCTACACACACGGCGGTCCCGAAACTCATCGATCACATATCACATCTACACTCCGATGAGCCATACTAGCGCCCAACATTTTCGAAAATCATAGATCACATCTGCACTCCGATCATGCCGAATTTTTTGATATGACCGATCTCATCGATCATCATGACCCGATTCGGATTTGCGTTTCACGGTTAACCCCGATGGCGGATACCGACAGTTAGGGGTAGGTTGTGTCATGACCTCATCGATTCCAATTGACAGAAAACATAGCCTAAATCTATCCTGATGCGCAGCTGATCTCATCAACCATGCACATAGCCGATCTCATGAACAACGACGGATCTCATCCACCGCCGCCGCATATCACATATGCATCTGATCTGAATCCGAATCCTATAACAGAGGCTTTGATACCACTGTTGGGTTCTACCATAGGTGCATCGCGTGCAAATTAAAAATTTCCTACACACAGAACATCCAAGAACAAGCTGCGAATATGGATCACTGTTCGTTACCACTAGACACGTAGTGCCGTGCAGCGGAAGTAGAGTTGGGGCAGCGCGTTCGTGTGGTCCATCTTCTCCTTGTCCAATCTCCCTCGAATAGCCGTTCCGATCTCTCTCGAACAGCCAATCGTCGGATCCCACGTACAGGTTCGCCGGAGCGGCACAAGTGCACCGCCTCTAACGGTATCCGCGCATGCAAGAGGAACACCCATGCGGCGGTCTTCTAGGTCCGATCACATGGTCGGTGGCGGCGAGTGAAGGTGGCTATTCGCAACACCTACAAACCCTAGTGACGATGCCTAAGCGATCAACCGAATGGGTGTGCCACACCTCCACTATATATAGGCATCCGGCACGGGCTCAACTCTTGGGCCTCGCATGGATCCTAAGGCCCACGTGTTCCTTCCCTTAAGCGCGCGACCCTTTAGGTTCTTGTCCACTTGGTCGTGCGTCAGATAACATCCGACTCGAATGGTCAGTAGCAGCCTCTAGCAAGACGTGCCAACTCCAAGTGTCTGATGAAGCAGGTTAGGCGAACCTGTACTTCACACTTCCGTTCTCTTTGCCACACGATATATGTTGTCGTGCACAAGGCGACATGGTCATCCTTGTTGCAGCACAACCTCTTTCTCGTTCCGGTGAGTCCGACCAACACTTCGGATTATCTCATAATCCTCATAGCATGGCCATGCTTATCCAGGTCTGATCACCTGAGAGGGCCCAGAGTATATCTCTCCTGGTAGGAGGGGCAAATCCCATCTTGCTCGACCATGTCTCGCAGCATGGGTCTGGACAAGCCCGAAACCTACCTTTGTAACTACCCAGTCACGGACTAGCATTTGGTCAACCCAAAGCAAGTCGGTCACCATCCCAAGTACATGCGTCAGTTCACGTCTTAGGACATAGAAACTATGTTGTACTAGAGACTCACAGATGACCTATCGTCGCGTCTCATAGTTGTGTATGTCCAACTCAGACCTTATCTCGACTCGGATCTGACTATGTCCTATCCGACCAGACCTTTCTGAGTCCATATTATCCGGCTAGCATCCAATGCTACATGGTCAGTGAGACTGAACCATCCACCATGTCATATGCTAGTCTGATTAGTTGCACGTCCACACAACCCTTTCGACTAGGGACCATTTAGGACAGTTATCATACAATGCATAGTCTCACAAAAAAGTCACGTACTTATTAATACACATCACTAATAATGTCCAAGGACTATCTTTATTCATAAACACATAGGAAATATCATCATACATGATTGCCTCTAGGGCATATCTCCAACAAATATTCTACAACTTTCATGTACTTTTGGCAACATTTTATATTATTTTTTGGACTAACATATTGATCAGGTGCCGAGTGACACTTCCTTTTTTCCATATTTTTTCTTTCATAGAAAATCCATAAAAATTTACTGGGATTTATTTTGGAATATATGGGATTTTTGGGAGGTGGAATCAAGGCAAGACGGTGTCCGAGGTGGCTACAAGGAAACATGGCGCGTCCAGGGGGTATGGGCATGCCGTGTTACCTTGTGACTGCCTTGTAAGTCTGTTGGATCTCTACTTTCGCCGCAAGAAAGCTATTTTACCAATAAAACACCCCTCAAAATTTCAGCCCAATCGGGATTATAAAAAACGATGAAATACCAGAAAATAAGAACATGAAACAGAAGAGAACGGAGAGAGAGAGATCCAATCTCAGAGGGGCTCCTATCCTATGGGATCCATGGCAGCCACGGAATGCAGGGAAAACTCTCCTCCCATCTAAGGGAGTCCAAGGAATAAGAAGGAGGGGGCTCTCCCCCCCTCTCTCCCGGTGGTGCTGGAGTGCAGCTGGGGTAACTAGTATGGCGACGATCTACACAAACAACTCTGCCGCATTCTTCACCACCACCATCACCTTTCGTCATCTTATAGTGGTCCACTCTTCTGCTACCCGTTGTAACCCCTACTTGAATATGGTGCCTTATGCTTCATGTTATCATCCAATGATTTGTTACTATCCTATAGTGTTGGAGTAGATCATTTTTGTCCTATGGGTTGATTGATGATCTTGATTGGTTTGAGATGCATGGTTTATTTTGGTGTTTGATTCGTCCATGTTGCATCATTCTTTTATATTGACATTTATTGCATTATGGGCTGTTATTACACATTTTGGTACAATACTTATGCCTTTTCTCTCTTATTTTACAACATTTACATGAAGAGGGAGAATGCCGGCAGCTGGAATTCTAGACTAGAAAAGGAGCAAATATTAGAGACCTATTCTGCACTACTCCAAAAGTCCTGAAAAGTTACGGACAATTATTTGGAATATATAAAAAATACTGGCTGAAAGTAATGCCAGGGGGACACAACAGGAGGTCACAAGCCTGGGGGCGGGACCTACCCCCTAGTCGCGCCCTTGTGGCTTGTGGGCCCCCCTCGTAGCCCTCCGGTGTCCATATTATGCTATATGAAGGGTTTTGACATAGAAAAAATCATAAGAGAGTTTTCGGGACGAAGCGCCGCCGTCTCGAGGGGGAACTTGGGCAGAACCAATCTAGTGCTCCAATGGAGCTGTTTTGCCGGGAAAATTTCCCTTCTGGAGGGGGAAATCGAAGCCATTGTCATCACCAACGATCCTCAAATCAAGAGGGGGTCAATCTCCATCAACATCTTCACTAGCACCATCTCCTCTCCAAACCCTAGTTCATCTCTTGTATTTGATCTTTGTCTCAAAACCTCAGATTGGTACCTATGGGTTGCTAGTAGTGTTGATTACTCCCTGTAGTTGATGCTAGTTGGTTTACTTGGTGGAAGATCATATGTTCAGATCCTTAATGATAATTAATACTCCTCTGATTATGAACATCAATATGGTTTGTGAGTAGTTATGTTTGTTCCTGAGGACATGGGATAAGTCTTGTTATAAGTAATCGCGTGAATTTGGTATTCGTTCAATATTTTGATGAGATGTATGTTGTCTATCATCTAGTGGTGTTATGTGAATGTAGACTACATGACACTTCACCATTATTTGGGCCTAGGGGAAGGCATTGGGAAGTAATAAGTAGATGATGGGTTGCTAGAGTGACAGAAGCTTAAACCCTAGTTTATGTGTTACTTCGTAAGGGGCTGATTTGGATCCATATGTTTCATGATGTGGTTAGATTTATCTTAATTCTACTTTCCTAGTTGCAGATGCTTGCGAGAGAGGTTAATCATAAGTGGGAGGCTTGTCCAAGTAAGGGCAGCACCCAAGCACCGGTACACCCACATATTAAATTATCAAAGTAACGAACATGAATCATATGAGCATGATGAAAACTAGCCTGACAAAATTCCCATGTGTCCCTGGGAGCGCTTTGATTTATATAATAGTTTGTATAGGCTTGTCCTTAGCTACAAAAAGTATTGGGCCACCTTGTTGCACCTTTGCTACATTTATTACTTGCTACCCTTTATAAATTATCTTATCACAAAACTATCTGTTATCGAATATTTTAGTGCTTGCAGAGAAAACCTTACTGAAAATTGCTTGTCATTTCATTCTGCTCTGCGTTGGGTTCAACACTCTTACTTATCGAAAGGATTATGATAGATCCCCTATACTTGTGGGTCAGCAGTGTTGTCATAAAGAGGGCTTGTTACTTAATGCTATGGTTGGGTTTTACCTTAATGATCTTTAGTAGTTGCGCCCGGTGGTGCCGAAGTGCAGCCATGGTAACTAGCATGGTGACGATCCACACCAACAACTCCGCCGTCTTCTTCACCACCATCATCACCTTCCCTTAACTATTTATAGCGGTCCACTCTCCCGCAACCCGTTGTACCCCCTACTCTAAGAAAGTGCTTTATGCTTTATATTATGATATTATGATCCAATGATTTGTTGCTCTCCTATGATGTTGGAGTAGATCCTTTTTGTCCCATGGGTTGATTGATATTCTTGATTGGTTTGAGTTGCGTCGATTATTTTGGTGTTTTCCTAAAGGGGACTTGTTACTTAATGCAATGGTTGGGTTTTACCTTAATGATCATTAGTAGTGGCGGATGCTTGCTAGAGCTCCAATTATTGTTGGGGAATGTCGCATGGGAAACAAAAAAAATCCTACGCATACGCAAACGTATCCATGGTGATGAGCATCTACGAGAGGGAGAGTGGATCTACGTACCCTTGTATATCGCTAAGCGGGAAGCGTTAAGAAACGCGGTTGGTGTAGTCGAACTTCTTCGCGATCCAAATCGCCGAGCGTCCCGCGATCCAATCACGAACCGTCCCGCGAACACATCATGATCCGTCCCGTGAACTCATCACGATCCGTCTCACGATCTTGATCACGATCTGTCCCACGAACTCATCACGATCCGTTCCGTGATCACATCACGAACCGTCTCGCGATCTTGATCACGGTCCATCCAATCTAGCGCCGAATGGACGGCACCTCCGCGTTCAGCACATGTGCAGCTTGATGATGATGTCCACCGTCTCGACTCAGCGAGAGGAGGTGGAGAGGAGAGAGAGTTCACCGGCAGCGTGACGGTGCTCCGGTGATGGTGGTGGAGCAATTCCGGTAGGGCTTCGCCTAAGTGCTGGAGAAAACCGATCTAGAGGAGAAACTATGCACCGGTGGAACGGGTAGCACGTGGCCGGAAATTCTGTCCAAAAACCACCCAATACACTAGTATATATAGGAGGAGAGGAGAGGAGAGGCAGCCAAGGCCTTTGGGTCGGCCGAAATAGGAGGTCGGAAGCAATCCTACTTCACCTCCAATCCTAGTTGGAGTAGGATTGCCTCCTATTGGCTGATTTTCCACTTTTTGCTTTAGGACTTTCTCTCCTGTGCCATGGGCCTTTGTGGCTGTTTTCCCAGCCCACTAAGGGATGGTTATTATTATCCCACAGCCCATGGACCTCTTGGGGTGGAAATACCCCTCCCGGAGGCCTCCCGGTACACTACCGGCACTCCCGGTACACTACCGATGAGCCCGAAACTTTTCTGGACACCAAACTGGGACTTCCTATATATGAATCTTTACCTACGGACCATTCCGGAGCTCCTTGTGACGTCCGGGATCTCATCCGGGACTCCGAACAAACTTCGGTCACCACCATACATAACTCTACACTACCGAAACGTCACCAAACCTTAAGTGTGCAGACCCTGCGGGTTCAAGAACTATGTAGACATGACCGAGACACCTCTACGGCCAATAACCAATGGCGGGACCTGGACGTCCACATTGGTTCCTACATATTCTACAAAGATATTTATCGGTCGAACCTCTATGTCAAGGATTCAGTTAATCCCGTATAACGTTCCCTTTGTTCTTCGGTATGTTACTTGCCTGAGATTCGATCGTCGGTATCTCCATACCTAGTATAACCTCGTTACCGGCAAGTCTCTTTACTCGTTCCATAATACAAGATCCCGCAACTAACAATTAGTCACATTGCTTGCAAGGCTTATTGTGATGTTGCATTACCGAGTGGGCCCCGAGATACCTCTCCGTCACACGGAGTAACAAAACCCAGTCTCGATCCATGCCAACTCAACAGACACCATCGGAGATACCTGTAGAGCACCTTTATAGTCACCCAGTTACATTGCGATGTTTGATACACACAAGGCACTCCTCCGATATCTGTGAGTTGCATGATCTCATGGTCATAGGAACACATACCTGACATGCGGAAAACAGTAGCAATAAACTGACACGATCATATGCTACGTTTGTAGTTTGGGTCTTGTCCATCACATTATTCTCCCAATGATGTGACCCCATTATCAAATGACATCTCATGTCCGTGGCTAGGAAACCTTAACCATCTTTTGATCAACGAGCTAGTCTATTAGAGGCATACTAGGGACATGGTTTTGTCTATGTATCCACACATGCATCTAAGTCTCCGATCAATACAATTATAGCATGGATAATAAATGATTATCATGAACAAGGAAATATGATAATAAATAATTTATTATTGCCTCTAGGGCATATTTCCAACAGTCTCCCACTTGCACTAGAGTCAATAACCTAGTTCACATCACCATGCGATTCGCATTGTTATGAATCTAACACCCAACGAGTTCTGGGGCTCGATCATGCTTTGCATGTGAGAGAGGTCTGATAGTCAACGGGTCTGTAACATTCAGATCCGTGTGCACTTTGCAAATACCTATGTCAAACTGTAAACACTGCTACCACACTCCGCTCGGTACTATTCCAAATGGCTGCTCCACTATACGTATCCAGATTGCTACTACGAGTCATCCGGATTAGTGTTAAAGCTTGTATCGACGTAACTCCTTACGACGAACTCTTTATCACCTCCATAATCGAGAAACATCTCCTCAGTCTCTTACTTACTGAGGATAATCTTGACCGCTGTCCAGTGATCCACTCCTGGTTCACTCTTGTACCCCCTGACGGACTAATGGCAAGGCACACACAGGTGCGGTACACAGCATGGCATAATATAGAGCCTATGGCTAAGGCATAGGGGACGACGTTCGTCCTTTCTCTTTCTTCTGCCGTTGTCGAGCTTCGAGTCTCACTCAACTTTCACACCTTACAAATCAGGCGAGAACTCTTTCTCTGACTGATCCATTTTGAACTCTTTCAAAATCTTGTCAAGGTATGCACTCATTGAAAGTCTCATCGAGCATCTTGATCTATCTCCATAGATTTTGATGCTCAACAATTAGGTAGCTTCATCCAGGTCTTCCTTTGAAAATCACTTTCCAAATAACCATTTTATGCTTTCCAGAAACTCTACATTATTTCTGATCAACAATATGTCATCCACATATACTTAGCAGAGATTCTATAGTGCTCCCACTCACTTTATTGCAAATACAAGTTTCTCATAAACTTTGTATAAACATCAAAACTTTGATCACCTCATCAAAGCGTATATTCCAACTTCGAGATGCTTGCTTCAATCCATGGAAGCATGACCGAAGCTTGCACACCGTTTAGCATCCTTAGGCCTGACAAAACCTTCTGGTTGTTCACATACAACCTTTCCTCAAGTAAACCGTTAATGAAACGATGTTTTGACATCCATCTGCCAGATTTCATAATTAAAAACACAGCAACTGCTAACATAATTCCAACAGACTTTAGCACCACTACGAGTGAGAAAGTCTCATCGTAGTCAACTCCTTGAACTTGTCACAAACATCTTTGTAACAAGTCGAGCTTTACAAATAGTGACATTCACCATCAGTGTCTATCTTCATTTTAAAGATCCGTTTGTACTCAACGACCCGCCGTCCAACGAGCAAGTCTACCAAAGTCTACACTTGGTTTTCATACATGGATCCTATCTCGGATTTCATGGCCTCGAACCATTTGTCGGAATCCGGGCCCATCATCGCTTCTCCATAGCTCGTAGGTCCATTGTTGTCCAACAACATGACCTCCAAGACAGGGTTGTCGTACCACTTAGGAGCAGTACACATCCTTGTCGACCTACGAAGTTCGATAGTAACTTGATCCTGAAGCTTCATGATCATCATCATTAACTTCCTCTTCAACTAACGTAGGCTTCACAGAAACAACATCCTGCGCTGCGCTACTCTCTCGTTGAACAAAGGTTTAACAACCTCATCAAGTTCTATCTTCCTCCCACTCAATTCTTTCGAGAGAAACTTTTCCTCGAGAAAGGATACGTTTTAGTAACAAACACTTTGCACTTGGATCTGAGATAGAAGGTTCACCCAACTGATCTTAGGGTATTCTACGAAGATGCATTTGTCTGCCTTGGGTTCGACCTCATTAGGTGAAAACATTTTCCACACAAGTGTCGCAGCCCCAAGTATTAAGAAATGACAGCTTAGGTTTCTATCAAACCATAATTCACATGGTGTCATCTCAACGGATTCAGATGGTGCCCTATTTAAAGTGAATGTAGTTGTCTCTAATGCATAACCCCAAAATTATAGTAGTAAAACGATAAGAGACATCATAGCACGCACCATGTCCAATAGAGCATAACTATGATGTTCGGACACACCATCACACTATGGTGTTCCAGGTGGCGTTTAGTTGTGAAACAACTTTCACATTGTCTTAAGTTGTATGCCAAACTCGTGACTCAGATATTCACCTCCACGATCGTATCGCAATCATTTTTATCTTCTTGTCACGATGATCTTTAAACTTGACTCTGAATTTGCTTGAACCTTTCAAACGATTCAGACTTGTGTTTCATTAAGTAAATATACACTATATCAACTCAAATCATCAGTGAAGGTAAGAAAAAAACGATATCCCCTGCACGCTACAAGACTCACTAGATTGCATACATGAACATGTATCATTTCCAATGAATCACTTGCCCGCTCCATCCAACGGGGTCCTTTAGTCATCTTGCCCAAGAGGCATGGTTCTCATGTCTCAACCGATTCAAAATCGAATGAGTCCAAATATCCATCACCATGGAGTATCTTCATGCGCTTTATACCAATATGACATTTTGCGGCAGTGCCACAAGTATGTGGTACTATCATTATTTAACCCTGTATCTTTTGACATCAATGTTATGAACATGTGTATTACTACGATCAAGATTTCAACAAACCATTCTCACTGGGTGCATGACCATTGAAGGTATTATTCATGTAAACGGAATAACCATTATTCTCTGACTTAAATGAATAACCGTATTGCAACAAACATGATCTAATCATGTTCATGCTCAACGCAAAACACCAAATAACATTTATTTAGGTTCATCACTAATCCTGAAGGTAGAGAGAGCGTGCGATGTTGATCACATCAACCTTGGAAACATTTCCAACACACATCGTCACCTCACCCTTAGCTAGTTCTCTGTTTATTTCGTAGCTTTTATTTCGAGTTACTAACATTTAGCAACTGAACCGGTATCCAATACCCAGGTGCTACTAGTAGTACTAGCAAGGTACACATCAACAACTCGTATATCAAATATACTTCTGTCGATGTTGCCATACTTCTTATCTACCAAGTATCTAGGGTTGTTCCGCTTCAGCGACCTCTCACCTCATAATAGAAGCACTTAGTCTCGAGTTTGAGTTCAACTTTGGGTTGCTTCACTGGAGCAACAAATGACTTGCTATCCATGAAGTTTCCCTCCTTGCTCTTTCCCTTGTCGAAACTAGTGGTTTGATTAACCATCAACACTTGACGCTCCTTCTTGATTTCTACCTTCGCGGTGTCAAACATCGCGAACAGCTCAGGGATCAATACTTCTATCCCTGGTGTATTATAGTTCATCACTAAGTTCTAGTAGCTTTAGTGACAGTGACTTGGAGAACTATATCAATCACTATCTTATCTGGAAGATCAACTCCCACTTGATTCAAGCGATTGTAGTACCCAGACAATATGAGTACATGCTCAATGATTGAGCTATTCTCCTTCATCTTACAGGCAAAGAATCTTGTTGGAAATCTCATATCTCGCAACACAGGCACGAGCCTGAGATCACAATCTCTGCTCCTAGAACATCTCATATGTTCCGTGACGTTCAAAACGTTTCGGAACCTCAATTCTAAGCCGTAATGCATGACACACTAAACTATGAAGTAGTCATCGAAACGTGCATGTCAGATGTTCACAACATCTATAGACGACGCTAGAGGGGGTGGCGCACCGAGTGGTGCATTAAGGACATAAGCCTTCTGTGCAGCAATGAGGACAATCCTCAGATCATGGACCCAGTCCGCAATATTGCTACCAACATCTTTCAACTCTATTTATCTAGGAACATATAAAAATTTAAGGGAGCTACAACGCGAGCTAGTATTCTACAACATAATTTGCAAAGACACTATTGACTATGTTCATGATAATGAGTTCAATTAATCATATTACTTAAGAACTCCCACTCAAATTGACATCCCTCAGGTCATTCGAGTGATACATGATCCAAATTCACCAACTCAAGTCCGATCATCACGTGAGTTAAGGTGGCTTCAATGGTGAACATCATTATGTTCATCATATCCACTATATGACTCATGCTCGACCTTTCGGTATCTTGTGTTCTGAGTCCATGTCTGTACATGCTAGGCTCGTCAAGTTTAACCTAAGTGTTATGCGCGTGCAAATCTGGCTTGCACCCGTTGTATGTGAACATAGAGTCTATCACACCCGATCATCACGTGGTGTCTCAACACGACGAACTTTCGCAACGGTGCACGCTCGGGGAGAACACAGTTCATCTTGAAATTAAAGTGAGGGATCACCTTATAATGCTACCGCCATACTAAGCAAAACAAGGTGCATAAAAGGATTAACATCTCATACAATTCATAAGTGACATGATATGGCCATCAACTTGTGTTTAAGATCTCCATCTTCGGAACACCAGCATGATCTCCATCATCACTGGCACAACACCATGATCTCCATCATCTTGATGTCCATCAATATGTTGCCATTGGGGTTGTGGCGCCAGCCCTGCTTCTACTTCTATTGCTACCGCTTAGCGATAAAGTAAAGCATTACATAGCGCTTAAAGATTGACACGCAGGTCATACAATAATTAAAGACAACCCTATGGCTCCTGCCGGTTGCCGTACTCAATGACATGCAAGTCGTGAAATTCTATACATCACATGATCATCTCATACATCACATATATCTCATCATTTAATTGGCCATATCACATCACAACATACCCTGCAAAAACAAGTTAGACGTTCTCTAATATTTCTTGCATGTTTTACGTGGCCGCTACGGGTATCTAGCAAGAACGATTCTCACCTACGCATAAACCACAACGGTGATACATAGATTGCTTTTCAACCTTCTCAAGGACCACCTTTGTCGGATCCGATCCAACTAAAGTGAGAGAAACTGTCACCCGCAAGCCATCTAAGCAACAAGTTGCGTCAAGGGAACCGGTCCCTCGTAAGCGTACGAGTAATGTTGGTCCGGGCCGCTTCATCTCACAATCCCGCTGAACCAAAATCTGACCAAGGGAGGAAGCAATCTAAGCATCAACGCCCACAAACCTTTTGTGTTCTACTCGAGATCTCATCGAACCATCAACCTAGCTCATGATGCCACTGTTGGGGAACGTCGCATGGGAAACAAAAAATTTGCTACGCACACGCAAACCTATCCATGGTGATGAGCATCTACGAGAGGGAGAGTGGATCTACGTACACTTGTAGATCGCTAAGCGGGAAGCATTAAGAAACGCGGTTGGTGTAGTCGAACTTCTTCGCGATCCAAATCGCCGAGCGTCCCGCGATCCAATCATGAACCGTCCCACGAACACATCATGATCTGTCCCGCGAACTCATCACGATCTTGATCACGATCTGTCCCGCGAACTCATAACGATCCGTTCCATGATCACATCACGAACCGTCTCGCGATCTTGATCACGGTCCTTTCGATCTAGCGCCGAACGGACGGCACCTCCGTGTTCAGCACACGTGCAACATGATGACGATCTCCACCGTCTCGATCCAGCGAGAGGAGGTGGAGAGGAGAGAGAGTTCACTGGCAGCGTGACGGTGCTCCGGTGATGGTGGTGGAGCAATTCCGGCAGGGCTTCACCTAAGCGCTGCAGAAAACCGATCTAGAGGAGAAACTATGCACCGGTGGAACGGGTAGCACGTGGCCGGAAATTCTGTCCAAAAACCACCCAATCCACTAGTATATATAGGAGGAGAGGAGAGGAGAGTCAGCCAAGGCCTTTGGGTCGGCCGAAATAGGAGGTGGGAAGCAATCCTACTTCACTTCCAATCCTAGTTGGAGTAGGATTGCCTCCTATTGGCTGATTTTCCACTTTTTGCTTTAGGACTTTCTCTCCTGCACCATGGGCCTTTGTGGCTGTTTTCCCAGCCCACTAAGGGATGGTTATTATTCTCCCACAGCGCATGGACCTCTTGGGGTCTAAATACCCCTCTCGGAGGCCTCCCGGTACACTACCGGCACTCCCGGTACACTACCGGCACTCTCGGTACACTACCGATGAGCCCGAAACTTTTCCGGAAACCAATCTAGGCCTTCCTATATATGAATCTTTACCTCCGGACCATTCCGGAGCTCCTCGTGACGTCCTGGATCTCATCCGGGACTCCGAACAAACTTTGGTTGCCACCATACATAACTCTATACTACGGAAACGTCACCAAACCTTAAGTGTGCAGACCCTGCGGGTTCGAGAACTATGTAGACATGACCGAGACACCTCTACGGCCAATAACCAATGGCGGGACCTGGACGTCCACATTGGTTCCTACATATTCTACGAAGATCTTTATCGGTCGAACCTCTATATCAAGGATTCAGTTAATCCCGTAAGATGTTGCCTTTGTTCTTCGGTATGTTATATGCCCGAGATTCGATCGTCGGTATCTCCATACCTAATTCAACCTCGTTACCAGCAAGTCCCTTTACTCGTTCCATAATACAAGATCCCATGACTAACACTTAGTCACACTGCTTGCAAGGCTTGTTGTGATGTTGTATTACCAAGTGGGCCCTGAGATACCTCTCTGACACACTGAGTAACAAATCCCAGTCTTGATCCATGGCAACTCAACAGACACCCTGGGAGATACCTGTAGAGTACCTTTATAGTCACCCAGTTACGTTGCAATGTTTGATACACACAAGGCACTCCTCCGGTGTTAGTGAGTTGCATGATCTCATGGTCATAGGAACATATACTTGACATGCAGAAAACATTAGCAATAAACTGACACGATCATATGCTACGTTTGCAGTTTGGGTCTTGTCCATCACACCATTCTCCTAATGATGTGATCCTGTTATCAAATGACAACTCATGCCCATGTCTAGGAAACCTTAACCATCTTTGATCAACGAGCTAGTCTATTAGAGGCACACTAGGGACATGGTTTTGTCTATGTATCCACACATACATCTAAGTCTCCGATCAATAAAATTATAGCATGGATAATAAACGATTATCATGAACAAGGAAATATGATAATAACTAATTTATTATTGCCTCTAGGGCATATTTCCAACAGTCTCCCACTTGCACTAGAGTCAATAATCTAGTTCACATCACCATGTGATACGCATTGTTATGAATCTAACACCCAATCAGTTCTGGGGCTCGATCATGCTTTGCATGTGAGAGAGGTGTTATAGTCAACGGGTCTGCGACATTCAAATCCGAGTGTACTTTGCAAATCTCTATGTCAAACCATAAACACTGCTCCCACACTCCACTTGGTACTATTCCAAATGGCTGCTCCACTATACGTATCCAGATTGCTACTACTGGTCATCTAGATTGGTGTTAAAGCTTTCATCGACGTAACTCTTTATGACGAACTCTTTATCACCTCCAGAATTGAGAAACATCTCCTTAGTCTTTTAGTCACTAAGGATAATCTTGACTGCTACCCAGTGATCCACTCCTGGATCACTTTTGTACCCCTTGACTGACTCATGGTAAGGCACACACCAGGTGCGATACAGAGCATGGCATAATATAGAGCCTATGGCTAAGGCATAGGGGACAACGTTCGACCTTTCTCTTTCTTCTGCTATTGTTGAGCTTTGAGTCTCACTCAACTTCACACCTTTCAAATCAGGCGAGAACTCTTTCTCTGACTAATCCATTTTGAACTCTTTCAAAATCTTGTCAAGGTATGTACTCATTGAAAGTCTCATCAAGCATCTTGATCTATCTCTATAGATCTTGATGCTCAACAATTAGGTAGCTTTATCCAGGTCTTCCTTTGAAAAACTCTTTTCAAACAACCATTTATGCTTTCCAGAAATTCTACATCATTTCCGATCAACAATATGTCATCCACATATACTTATCAGAAATTCTATAGTGCTCCAACTCAATTTATTGTAAATACAAGTTTCTCATAAACTTTGTACAGACTCAAAAACTTTGATCACCTCATCAAAGTGTATATTCCAACTCCGAGATGCTTGCTTCAGTTCATAGAAGAATCACTAAAGCTTGCACACCTTTTAGCATCCTTAGGCCTGACAAAACCTTCTGGTTGTATCACATACAACCTTTCCTCAAGTAAACCGTTAAGGAAACGATGTTTTGATATCCATCTGCCAGATTTCATAATTGAAAAATGCAGCAACTGCTAACATAATTCCAACAGACTTTAGCATCGCTATGAGTGAGAAAGTATCACCGCAGTCAACTCCTTGAACTTGTCGTAAACTTCTTTGCAACAAGTCGAGCTTTACAAATGGTGACATTTACCATGAGCGTATGTCTTCATTTTAAACATCCATTTGTACTCAACGACCTGCCGTCCAACGAGCAAGTCTACCAAAGTCTATACTTGGTTTTCATACATGGATCCTTTCTCGGATTTCATGGCCTCTAACCATTTGTCAGAATCCAGGCCCATCATCGCTTCTCCGCAGCTCGTAGGTTCATCATTGTGCAACAACATGACCTCCAAGATAGGGTTGTCTTACCGCTCAGGAGCAGTACATATCCTTGTCGACCTACGAGGTTCGATAGTAACTTGATTTGAAGCTTCATGATCATCATCATTAACTTCCTCTTCAACTAACGTAGGCTTCACATAAACAAATTCCCGCGCTGCGCTACTCTCTGGTTGAACAAAGGTTCAACAACCTCATCAAGTTATATCTTCCCCCCACTCAATTCTTTCGAGAGAAACTCTTTCTCGAGAAAGGACCCAGTTTTAGCAACAAACACTTTATGCTTGGATCTGAGATAGAAGGTTTGCCCAACTGTTCTTAGGGTATTCTATGAAGATGCATTTGTCCGCTTTGGGTTCGAGCTCATTAGGTGAAAACATTTTCCACACAAGTGTTGCAGCCCCAAACATTCAAAATGATAGCTAAAGTTTCTATCAAACCATAATTCACACGGTGTCATCTCAACGGATTTAGATGGTGCCCTATCTAAAGTGAATGTAGTTGTCTCTAATGCATCACCCCAAAACTATAGTAGCATCATGATAAGAGACATCATAGCACGCACCATATCCAACAGAGCATGACTATAACGTTCGGACACACAATCACACTATGGTGTTCCAGGTGGCGTGAGCTGTGAAACAACTTTCACATTGTCTAAAGTTGTATGCCAAACACGTAACTCCGGTATTCACCTCCACGATCATATCGCAAACATTTTTATCTTCTTGTCATGATGATCTTAAACTTCACTATGAATTTGCTTGAACTTTTCAAATGATTCAGACTTGTGTTTCATTAATTAAATATACACTTTCTCTACTCAAATCATCAGTGAAGATTAGAAAATAATGATATCCACTTCATGCTACAAGACTCATTGGATTGCATACATCAACGTGTATCATTTCCAATAAATAACTTGCACGCTCCATCAAACCGGAAAACGGGGTTCTTATTCATCTTGCCCAAGAGGCATGGTTCGCATGTCTCAACCGATTCAAAATTGAATGATTCCAAAGATCCATCAGCATGGAGTTTCTTCATGCGTTTTATACCAACATGACATTCAGCGACAATGCCACAAGTATGTGGTACTATAATTATTAACTTTGTATCTTTTGGCATCAATGTTATGAACATGTGTATTACTACGATCAAGATTGAACAAACCATTCTCACTAGGTGCATGACCATTGAAGGTATTATTCATGTAAACAGAATAACCATTATTCTCTAACTTAAATGAATAATCGTGTTGCAATAAACACAATCTAATCACGTTCATGCTCAATGCAAAACACCAAATAACATTTATTTAGGTTCGTCACTAATCCTGAAGGTAGAGAGAGTGTGCGATGTTGATCACATCAACCTTGGAAACATTTCCAACACACATCATCACCTTACCCTTAGCTAGTTCTCTGTTTATTCCGTAGCTTTTATTTCGAGTTACTAACATTTAGCAACCGAACCAGTATCCAATACCCAGGTTCTACTAGGATTACTAGCAAGGTACACATTAATAACACATATATCAAATATACTTCAGTCGACGTTGCCTGCCTTCTTGTCTACCAACTATCTAGGGTTGTTTCGCTTCAGCGACCGCTCTCCTCATAATCGAGGCACTTAGTCTCGGGTTTGGGTTCAACTCTAGGTTGCTTCACTGGAGCAGCAACTGACTTGCTATCCATGAAGTTTCCCTCCTTGCCCTTGCCCTTCTCGAAACTAGTGGTTTTACTAACCATCAACGCTTGATGCTCCTTCTTGATTTCTACCTTCGCGGTGTCAAACATCGCGAACTGCTCAGGAATCATTATTTCTATCCTTGGCGTTTATAGTTCATCACCAAGTTCTAGTAGCTTAGTGACAGTGACTTGGAGAACAATATCAATCACTATCTTATCTGGAAGATCAACTCCCACTCGATTCAAGCGATTGTAGCACCCAGACAATCTGAGCACATGCTCAACGATTGAGCTATTCTCCTTCATCTTAGAGGCAAAGAATCTTGTTGGAGATCTCATATCTCGCAACACGGGCACGAGCCCGAGATCCTAATTTCAGCTTTTAGAACATCTCATATGTTCCATGATGTTCAAAACGTTTCAGAGCCTCAATTCTAAGCCCTAATGCATGACGCACTAAACTATCAGGTAGTCATCAGAACATGCCTGTCAGATGTTCAGAACATCTACAGACGATGCTAGAGGGGTTGGCGCACCGAGCGGTGCATTAAGGACATAAGCCTTCTCTGCAGCACCGAGGACAATCCTCAGATCATGGAGCCAGTCCGCAATATTGCTACCATCATCTTTCAACTGTATTTCTCTAGGAACAAATAAAAATTCAAGGGAGCTACAACGCGAGCAAGTAATCTTCAACATAATTTACGAAGACACTACTGACTATCTTCATGATAATGAGTTAAATTAATCATATTACTTAAGAACTCCCACTCAAATTGACATCGCTCTGGTCATTCGAGTGATACATGATCCAAATTCACCAACTCAAGTCCGATCATCACGTGAGTTGAGGTGGTTTCAATGGTGAACATCATTATGTTGATCATATCTACTATATGACTCATGTTCGACCTTTCGGTCTCTTGTGTTCCGAGGCCATGTTTGTACATGCTAGGCTCGTCAAGTTTAACCCGAGTGTTCTGCATGTGCAACACTGGCTTGCACCCATTGTATGTGAACGTAGAGTCTATCACACCCGATCATCACGTGGTGTCTCGACACGACAAACTTTTGCAACGGTGCACACTCGGGGAGAACACAATTTATCTTGAAATTAAGTGAGGGACCACCTTATAATGCTACCGTCGTCCTAAGAAAAACAAGGTGCATAAAAGGATTAACATCACATGCAAATCATAAGTGACATGGTATGGCCATGAACTTGTGCTTTTGATGTCCATCATGAAAGCATCAGCATGATCTCCATCGTAACTGGCACAACACCATGATCTCCATCATCTTGATCTCCATCAACGTGTCGCCATCGGTGTTGTCACGCCCAACATGCTACTACTACTATTGCTACCGTTTAGTGATAAAGTAAAGCATTACATAGAGCTTAATGATTTACATGCAGGTCATAAATAATTAAAGACAACCCTATGACTCCTGTCGGTTGCCGTACTCATCGACATGCAAATCGTGATAATCTATACATCACATGATCATCTCATACATCACATATATCACATCATGTACTTGGCCATATCACATCACAACATACCCTGCAAAAACAAGTTAGACGTCCTCTAATTGTTGTTGCATGTTTTACGTGGCTGCTACGGGTATCTAGCAAGAACAATTCTCATCTACGCAAAAACCACAATGGTGATACACTAGTTGCTTTTCAACCTTGTCAAGGACCGCCTTTGTCGAATCCGATCCAACCAAGGTGAGAGAAACTGGCACCCGCAAGCCATCTATGCAACAAGTTGCGGTCGAGGGAACCGGTCTCTCGTAAGCCTACGAGTAATGTTGGTCCGGGCTGCTTGATCTCACAATACCACAAAACCAAAACGCGACCAAGGGAGGAAGCAATCTAAGCATCAACGCCCACAAACTCTTTGTGTTCTACTCGAGATCTCATCTACACATAGACCTAGCTCATGATGCACCTATTGGGGAATGTTGCATGGAAAACAAAAATTTTCCTATGCGCACGCAAGATCTATCCATGGTGATGAGCATTTACGAGAGGGAGAGTAGATCTACATACTCTTGTAGATCGCTAAGCGGGAAGCATTAAGCAACGCGGTTGGTGTAGTCGAACGTCTTCGCGATCCAAATCGCCGAGCGTCCCGGATCTCATCATGATTCGTCCCGCGATCCAATCACGATCCGTCCCGCGAACTCATCACGATCCATACCGAGATCCAATCACGATCCGTCCCGCGAACTCATCACGATCCGTCATGCGAACTAATCACGATCCGTCTCGCGATCTTGATCACGGTCCTTCCAATCTAGCGCCGAACGGACGGCACCTCCGCGTTCAGCACACGTACAGCTCGATGACGATCTCCGCCTTCTTGATCCAGAAAGAGGGAGCGGAGAGGTAGATGCGTTCACCGGCAGCGTGACGGCGTCGCGATGATGGTGGTGGAGCAATTCTGGCAGTGCTTCGCCTAAGCACTGCAGAAATCCGATCTAGAGGAGAAACTATGCACTGGAGCAACGAGCAGCACAAGGCTAAATTTTTTGTGCCAAAACCCTAAAACCTCTAGTATATATAAGAGGAATAGAGGAGGCTTGGCGCAAGGGCAAATCCTACTAGGAGGCTTCGGCCGAAGCTAGGGAGGAGAGTCCTCCTCCTCCTCCAATCCTAGTAGGATTAGGACTCTTCCTTTTTGCCTTTTTGCCTTTTTTCCACCTTTTATCTTTGGGCTTTTCTTCCCTAACCGCATGGGACTTGTGTGGGACTTCCACCAGCCCACAAAAGGCTGGTATTTATTCTCCCACAGCCCATGAAGCCTCTAGGGTCGAAATACCCCTCCCGATGGTCTCCCGGTACATTACCGATGAGCCCGAAACTTTTCCGCCGACCAAAATAGGACTTCCTATACGTCAATATTTACCTCCAAACCATTCCGTAGCTCCTCGTGACGTTCGGGATCTCATTCTGTAGCGACCCGACTCAAAACGAGTCAAGCCTCTGTGTGTTCTGTGCCATCCCTGGATCAGTATGCTGGCACACACAGTACATCAATGTATATATCAAAGTGCAATCACATGTAATTAACGTAAAACTGATATATACCTTAAAATCTCAGCAGAAACAGTCAACGGGAGTGGAGTCCCAATAACACCAACGGCAGGTTGAGTCTAGACCGTAACCCTGAATCGTACTCTTACCTGTCGTAGAGCTTATCTGCAACATAAGACGTTGCAGCCGTGTAGGTCAGCATTTTGAATATGCCGGCAAGTCACAACAGAGGGGGTGTAAAGTAATCATCTATTCTACATGCATATATGGCAAGTGGGGTAGTGGGTTTTGCATAAAGCCAAAATTTTCCTACAACAAGAGAGGGCAAAAGCATAATTACTACAATGTTGGTTGATTAATGAGATGGTTCCACCAACCAATTCTCATACCCAAGTTGTCATTAATAAACCCACATCAATACAATTAATTGTGTTGAGAGTTCCAGATAGTTTCAGTTCCTTTGGCTCAAGTTGTCCATGACCGTGGACACGGCTAATCGATTAGGTTTGAGTACTCTGCAGAGTTTTGCACACGTTCCCCACAAGATTTGATCACCTCCGTTGGATTTATCGCACTTCAGGGTGTTTGAGAAACGGATGACCAAAACATGGTCTTCTAAAGGGTTTCCCCGAGACTCTGTCGGTGCCCATCCTTTCCTACCGTTCTTCTGCATCTCGTAGCACCGCCTGTCCAGGGTCACCATGATATCCAACCAAGCCAGAGCCCATAATGGCTTGTGGCTGTGTAGGTAAGCCTTGGGTCTTGAAGTATCCATCCATCTCTTTGTGCCTGGGTGGACCTTTCCGCGTGAATACTGGCACTTCCCCAGCAACACCTAGGCTAACCACTGGTTTCTCCAGGGCGCCGTTCAACCATCATCCACCCAGAGGTAAGTTGAAAACTCAGAGTCTTGAAGTCTTGATCATCTTGCAGGTCTTGAAATTATTACCTCACAACTCTCATGAATCACACAACCAACCCCGTCTACTAATAGCATAGCAAAATTAAATCAACGTTTCCCAGGGCCAATGTGTCAAAGGGTTGAGGGGTGCCTACCACATGATACTACATCAAGTAACCAAGTTTCCAATTTACCTACTTTGCATGCAATTGGGGAGATGGTTGAACTAATGCAATAAAAACATAGGTATAAATGGTCAAAGTGACTTGCCTGTACTGTTGATGAAGAATAATATCGCTCTCAGAAGTAACTGATAGACTATTCGTCACTCTCCGATGAAAATCTATCGTAAGAAAATAGCATTCAATAAACATTCATGCCAAAACAAAGAACTGAAAAACGCAAGAACAAAACATGTCTTGGTGCAAAAATAACAACATACTAAGGTTAAATAAGAAAAGATAGGTTCTAGCTATGTTGTAAAGTGAAAGTGGAGGAATCAACTCAAAAGAGTTAATGGATGATGAACTATTGCTATATAAGCTGAGGTTGGAGAGACTACAAAAGATGATCCAAAGTACGGGAGAACAACATGAATGTTGTTTGACAAATAGTATAAGGCATAAGAATTTATTTGTAGAAAGAATTTAATTGAAAAGGTCAAAAGAAGTTGAACTGTAAATTCAAGTATGAATTGAATCTGAATTCACAATGGCCAAACGAAGTTCAACCGACGTATGATGGTTATGAATAGAAATATATGACACGAGTATTTAGGGGCAAAAGGAATCAATTGAAAAGGTGTTACAGTTTGCAACATATGATCAAATGAAGGTTCGGATTCAAATTGAATCGCTCCAATATGAAAGGTTCAAAGATTGAAACTAATAATGTTACTATATATGGGAAGTCAATATGAACACTAATGATGTGAATGAAAAGATTACTTTGATACGGATCCGACGCAATTGGATTCATTGGAAACGGAGCTACGGATAAAAAGATATGATCAAAAGAAGTTTGAATATAAATCTGAATAAATTTCGAAATTTGAAAATTTGAAAAAGTTGACGTGATAGGTTGATTGGATAGGTGAAGTCAAGACCAAAATCTAGGCGTTGATTTCATCTAATTTTGATAAACGAGTAGAAAGTTCTGGCTATTTGAAAAATCTGGGCCAAGTTGTTTTACGGAAGAAAATGCTATGTCTAAGAGAATTGTAGGACTAATGAGTAAATACAGAGACTAATTAATAATCTAATTACTCTACCGTATATTAGTATAGAAATACTAGTCTAGGGATATTAAACTATAGAAGTATAAAAGAAAATACGAAGAGAATACCTTTGGAATGCAGAGAGGATATAAATCCAAAGAGGAGACGACTTCCAGAAATCCCGCCGGAGAGAAGAAAATATTTTTTTAAAGCTAGTCAAACCGAAACTATTCGATTCAACCTGAAGTGGATGACTTTTGAGTTCACCTATGGGTCTACATTTATAGGTGAGAGGGAGGTACAAAGGTTTAAAGCTAAGCGAGGTAGGACTAAAATCATAGACAAAGAGGAAAAAAGAGAAGAAGAAGAGCCACATGGGCTTCGATGGCTAATGCCTTCGGTGGCTGCAGATTTTTTTTCCTTTTTTTTTGTCCCGGATGAACAGTATTCCACCATGAACAGTGTTTCCTGGTTTTTTTTAAACAGCAAAGAAAAACAAATAAATAAAAATAGAAAAACATTTTTATATAGGCATATTATATATCAAAATTTTCAGAAAAACATTTGCTAAAAGATGAACATTTTTGCAAGGCCGAATGAAATAATTTGACTATTTTTTTTGCAATAACTCCAAAATGTAAAGAAACTTGAATTGCAAATAAATGGCAGATAGTTTTTATTTGAAAATTTGAGTCAAAACATTGTATCTGATTTTTGAGTGTCATTTACCTCCTCTCATTTGATATTTTTTTATAAGAGGGTTTTTGAAAATATTCGAACTCAAAATTGAATAGGGATCTGAAATAGAAAATTTTGGGAAAGTCATTTTATTCCCTCTCATTAAAATTTCAAAAGTTTCAAAATTCCACTCAATTTCACACAATCAATCACACAACATTCAAGCAAACAATCCTACTTATTTATTTAATATAACATTCCAAAATTTAGAATTTTGGGATGTTACAAACTACCACACTTAAAATGAATCTCGTCCTCGAGATTCGAAAGGGCTAGAAAGAAAAGGTTAGGGTTTGGGGTCTTCTAGCAAATCCATTGTCCTGGAAGGTGTGGGGTCTACCACACTTAAAATGAGAGTTACTGGCCCTCAAAATCATGGCAGTCCTCTGGGTGCATCTGTCTGTTCACATTCTTCACGATGGCTCCTTCGGTGGTGCTCGTCCCTCTTAAATCAAAATCTCGTGTTCTCATAATGAGAATGTATCTCCACCGATACTGGGTCTTCTTACCTGACAGGTCTCGTGATCATTCTAAATAACCTATCGAAGATCTCATGGTGATCTACCATTAGTGGTTATCCTGCAGTGAAATGGGTCCTGGCTACATTCCTCACCGTAAAATTCCTACCTGTGACAGCAACTGACATGTACAAGGGGTTTTCTTCATACCATTCTAAGGCTTAAACAAAATCTTCAAAGAACGTCGTCTCTTTACTATGGGTAAGTCACTCAGATTTACCATTCCAAATAGCAAGAGAACGATAAGAGTAAGTCGTCATGGTGGCAAAGCCATGTCACACTGAAATCATTACCTTGTATAAGGTTTAGTGAATCTCGTATTCTAACACTTGGGCTTCCTCACAAGCATTGCAGAAATTTCTCTTGTCAATGAACAAAGTTCGGATAAATCCATCTATTCTGCAAGCCGAACAAAAACATCTATCGTTTCTTCACAACTCTCAGGTTTTCGTATACTCCTAAGAAAAACGTGGGTTGATCAGTCGTAGCTTCTTCCAAGTTTCTTCCTTCACAAAGGTGGGGCTTGATCCTTATCAATCCTGAGGTCAGTAAGTTGTGGGTTTACTTGAATACTTGAACAGCTTTAACTCACTATTGGGGTTACTATCGTTTCATATTCCAACATTACCTTCAGTTCACTCCATCATACCCTTGAGGTAACCAATCATAGACTTATTCTTTTCTAGATTCCACTCTACGGAGTTCATTTTTCCTTTCCATTGGTCTGGTTAACCTTGGGTATGGTTTCATCACAATCATTCGTTTTCTCAATATTCCAACTTCAAAATCACTTTTTCACAAAGGTTATCATCCAGATAGTTTGAGGTGGTTCCATATTCTCTTCACCTGTATTCAGTTATCCAAACTCCTTAATATGAATGGTATTTTCTTCATTCTTTTGTCCCTGTGGTTGCTACCACACTTAAAATGAAATGCACGCATGCCTACATAGGCCATATTTTCTCATATCCTAGAAAATAGTCGGAGATCTTTGTTCATGGGGTACAACTCATATAATTCAACCTAGGAGAATCATGACACCATAAATTCCATTGATCTCATGAATTTTTTATTACAACTCCGAGACTTCCGTTACATAACTTCAAAATGATATGAGTGCTACCTATTACATTTATTACTTCCAAAATCCAAAACTCAAACTACTCGTGTTTAGCCTTCTTCTCCGGGCAGGTATAGGAGTAATGTCCTGTCTTCTTGCACCGGAAACACATGATCTGACTCAGATCCTTCTTTGCAGAAATTGGGTTGTTCTGAGAATGTCTTCGGTTTCTCTTCTTGGGCTCCTTTGTTCCAATCAAACTTTCAATTTCCTATGGATCAAACTCCACTTCTTCTGTCGGAAAGTTTCCCAGATACTCTTTTCTTTCCTTCGTACAGTCCTGTGAGAAATGTCCTTCCTCTCCACATGAATAGCAGGCATTGGAGTAAAATCTGGTTAGGCCTTCTCCATTAGGGTCTTCAACATATTCCTTCATCACAAGTTCTCCTCAATTTTCTCTGAAGGCTTCCTTCATGGCTTCCTTCTGCTGCTTGATGACTTCTTGTACCTTGGGGTACATTTGGCATTGAGCCGGGTAATGCGTAGTTCCTTCGCACAAGAAACATGTCACCTGCCTAGTTGGGCATTCCTCAGCTCGGTGATTTTCTTCACAATGAGGGCATCCTTCCTTGTTTTCTACCTGGGTGTGTCCTATCTCTCCACATATCCTGCATCCACAAATCTTCTTCACATCTTTGCCACGGGGCTTCTGGGTGTTGGTAACAACATGAGATCCTTGCATACAGAATACTCCAGTCGCTTCCACCTAGCTACAAGAGCTTTGTCATGAACTTAAATATGCAAAGGATGGAGAAGTCCATTCCTGAGTTATATTCGATGCTGAAATCAGCGGAGGTGGAGATCAAAAAGGAACATCAAGTGTTGATGGTGAATAAGATTGCCAGTTTCAAGAAAGGCAAGGTTAAGAGGAACTTCAAGAAGGACGATAAAATAGTTATCGTCCCCGGTAAATCAGTTGTCGGGAAGAAGCCCAAGAATGGACCCATGCCTGAGACTGAGTGCTTTTATTGCAAGGGAACTGGTCACTGGAAGTGAAACTGCCCCAAGTACTTAGTGGATAAGAAGGCCGACAACGTCAAAGGTATATATGATATACATGTTATTGACGTGTACCTTACGAGCGCTCGTAGTAGCTCCTGGGTATTTGATACCGGTGTGGTTGCTCACATTTGTAACTCAAAACAGGAGCTGTGGAATAAGCGGAGACTGGCGAAGGACGAGGTGACGATGCGCTTCGGGAATGGTTCCAAGGTCGATGTCACCGCCGTCAGCATGCTACCTCTACATCTACCTCCGGGATTAGTTTTAAACCTCAATAATTGTTATTTATTAACAGCTTTGAGCATGAACATTGTATTTGGATCTTGTTTGATGTGAGATGGCTACTCATTTAAATCTGAGCATAATGGTTGTTCTATTTATATGAGAGATACGTTTTATGGTCATGCCCTGCTGGTCAATTGTTTATTTTTATTGAATCTCGGACGTGATGTTACACATATTCCTAGTGTGAATACCAAACTATGTAAGGTTGATAATGATAGTCCCACATACTTGTGGCACTGCCGCCTTGGTCATATTGGTGTCAAACGCATGAAGAAACTCCATGCAGATGGACTTTTGGAGTCTCTTGATTATGAATCATTTGACACGTGTGAACCATGCCTCATGGGCAAGAGGACTAAGACTCCATTCTCCTGAACAATGGAGCGAGCAACCAGTTTGTTGGAAATAATACATATCGATGTATGCGGTCCAATGAGCATTGAGGCTTATGGTGGCTATCGTTATGTTCTCACCCGCACTAATGATTTAAGCAGATATGGGTATGTCTACTTAATGAAACACAAGCCTGAGACCTTTGAAAAATTCAAGGAATTTCAAAGTGAGGTAGAGAATCAACGTGACAAGAAAATAAAGTTCTTACGATCTGATCATCGAGGAGAATATTTGAGTCACGAGTTTGGCACACAGTTAAGGAAATGTGGAATTGTTTCACAACTCATGCCGCCTAGCACACCTCAGCGTAATGGTGTGTCCGCACGTCGTAATCGCACCCTATTGGATATGGTGTGATCTATGATGCCTCTTACTAATTTACCGCTATCATTTTGGGGATATGCATTAGAGACTGCCACATTCACTTTAAATAGGGCACCGTCTAAATCCGTTGAGATGACACCGTATGAATTATGCTTTGGGAAGAAACCTAAGCTGTCGTTTTTGAAAGTTTGGGGATGTGATGCTTTTGTTAAGAAACTTCAACCTCAAAAGCTCGAACCCAAATCAGAAAGGTGCGTCTTCGTAGGATACCCTAAGGAAACTGTTGGGTATACCTTCTATCTCAGAACCAAACGCAAGATCTTTGTTGCCAAGAATGGATCCTTTCTAGTGAAAGAGTTTCTATCGATATAAGTAAGTGGGAGGAAAGTAGAACTTGATGAGGTAATCATACCCCCTCTCGAACCGGAGACTAGCGCAGCGCAGGAAAATGTTTCTATGGTGCCTACACCGACTAGAGAGGAAGTTAATGATGATGATCATGAAACTTCGGATCAAGTTACTACTAAAATTTGTAGGTCCATGAGGACACGTTTCGCATCAAAGTGGTATAGCAACCCTATCTTGGAAATCAACTTGTTAGACAACGGTGAACCTTCGAACTATGAAGAAGCCATGGCGGGCCCGGATTCCAACAAATGGCTTCAAACCATGAAATCTGAGATAGGATCCATGTATGAGAAGAAAGTATGGACTTTTGTGGACTTGCCCGATGGTTGGCAAGCCATAGAAAATAAATGGATCTTTAAGAAGAAGATTGACACGGATGGTAATGTGACCGTCTATAAGGCCCGGCTTGTCGCTAAGGGTTATCAACAAGTTCAAGGAGTTGACTACGATGAGACTTTCTCACCCGTAGCGATGTTGAAATCTGTCCGAATCATGTTAGCAGTTGCCGCATTTTATGATTATGAGATCTGGCAAATGGATGTCAAAACGACATTCCTTAACAGTTTCCTTAAGGAAGAATTGTATATGATGCAGCAGGAAGGTTTTGTCGATGCTAAGAATGCTGACAAGGTATGCAAGCTCCAACACTCCATCTATGGGCTGGTGCAAGCATCTCGGAGTTGGAACATTCGCTTTGATGAGGTGATCAAAGCATTTGGTTTTGTACACACTTATGGAGAAGGATGTATTTACAAGAAAGTGAGTGGGAGCTCTATAGCATTTCTCATTTTTATATGTGGATGACATATTGTTGATGGGAAATGATATAGAACTTTTGGAAAGCATAAAGGCCTACTTGAATACGTGTTTTTCAATGAAGGACCTTGGAGAAGCTGCTTACATATTAGGCATCAAGTTCTATAGAGATAGATCGAGATGCCTCATTGGTCTTTCACAAAGCACATACCTTGAAAAGATATTGAAGAAGTTCAACATGGATCAGTCCAAGAAGGGTTTCTTACCTATATTGCAAGGTGTGTGATTGAGCACAACTCAATGCCCGACCTCGGCAGTAGATAGAGAAAAGATGAGTGTCGTCCCCTATTCCTCAACCATAGGCTCTATTATGTATGCCATTCTCTGCACCAGACCTGATGTGAACCTTGCCGTAAGTTTGGTAGGGAGGTACCAAAGTGATCCCGGAATGGAACACTAGACAGCAACCAAGAATATCCTTAAGTACCTGAAAAGGATGAAGGATATGTTTCTCGTTTATGGAGGTGCCGAAGAGCTCGTCGTAAAGGGTTACGTCGATGATAGATTTGACACAGATCCGAATGACTCCAAGTCACAAACCGGATACGTGCATGTTTTGAATGGTGGGGCGGTCAGCTGGTGGAGTTGCAAGCAAAGTATCATGGTGGCATCTACATGTGAAGCGGAGTACATAGCTGGTTCGGAAGAAGCGCAGGAAGGAGTCTGGATGAAGGAGTTCATCACCGACCTAGGAGTGATTCCCAATGCATCGGGCCCGATGACTCTCTTCTGTGACAACACTAGAGCTATTGCCATTGCCAAGGAGCCCAGGTTTCACAAGAAGACCAAGAAAATCAAGCACCGCTTCAAATCCATTCGTGCTTACATTCAGGATGGATATATATATATATATTTGTAAAGTACATACGGATCTGAATGTCATAGATCCGTTGACTAGACCTCTTTCACGAGTGAAACATGATCAGCACCAGAACTCTATGGGTGTTGGATTCATCACAACGTAACTAGATTATTGACTCTAGTGCAAGTGGGAGACTGTTGGAAATATGCCCTAGAGGCAATAATAAAATGGTTATTATTATATTTCCTTGTTCATGATAATTGTCTATTGTTCATGCTATAATTGTATTAACCGGAAACCTTAATACATGTATGAATACATAGACCACACCATGTCCCTAGTGAGCCTCTAGATGACTAGCTCGTTGATCAATATATGGTCATGGTTTCCTAACCATGGACATTGGATGTCATTAATAACGGAATCACATCATTAGGACAATGATGTTATGGACAAGACCCAATTCTAAGCATAGCACAAGATCGTGTAGTTCGTCTACTAGAGCTTTTCTAATGTCAAGTATCATTTCCTTAGACCATGAAATTGTGAAAATCTTGGATACCGTAGGAATGCTTTGGGTGTATCAAATGTCACAACGTAATTGGGTGACTATAAAGATGCACTACATGTATCTTCGAAGGTGTCTGTTGGGTTGGCACGAATGGAGACTGGGATTTGTCACTCTGTGTGACGGAGAGGTATCTCTAGGCCCACTCGGTAATACATCATCATAATGAGCTCAATGTGACTAAGGAGTTAGTTGCGGGATCATGTGTTACAGAATGAGTAAAGAGATTCCCGGTAACGAGATTGAACAAGGTATAGGGATACCGACGATCGAATCTTGGGCAAGCAACATACCGATGGACAAAGGGAATTGTATACATGATTAATTGAATCCCCGACATTGTGGTTCATCCAATGAGATCATCCTGGAACATGTGGGAGCCAATATGGGTATCCAGATCCCACTATTTGTTATTGTTTGGAGAGGTGTCTCGGTCATGACTGCATGGTTCCCGAACCCATAGGGTCTAGACACTTACGGTTCAGTGACGCTAGAGTTGTAATGGGAATTGTATGTGGTTACCGAAAGTTGTTCGAAGTCCCGGATGAGATCCCGGATGTCACGAGGATTTTTGAAATAGTCTAGTGGTGAAGATTTATATATGTGAAGTTCAATTTCAGTAACCGAAAAGGTTTCGAGGTTTATCGGTATTGTATTGGGAGCACGAAAATAGTTTCGGGGTCCAGCGGGAGGGTCACCTTCCCCGGAGGACCACGTGGGCTGAATATGGGTGCGAACTAGTTTCCTAGTGGGCCGGTGCACCCCGAGGGCCCAAGGCGCCTAGGATTGGGAACCCTAAGGGTTGGGGGCACCTCCCACCAACTTGGGGGGCAAGCTTCCCCCCTTGGCCGCCCCCCCCTCTAGATGGATCTAGGGGGTCGGCCCCCTCTCCCCTTTAGCCTATAAATAGAGGGGAGGTGGGAGGGAAGCCGCACCCCTTTCCCTTGGCACAACGCTCCCCCTCCTACACCTCCTCCTCCGTAGTGCTTAGCGAAGCTCTGCCGGAGAACCACGAGCTCCACCGCCACCATGCCGTCGTGCTGCTAGAGCTCTTCCTCAACTTATCTTCCCCCTTGATGGATCAAGAAGGAGGAGACATCCCCGGGCTGTACGTGTGTCGAACGCGGAGGCGCCGTCCGTTCGGCACTTGGATTGGATCTTCCACAATTTGAATCGCCGTGAGTACGACTCCATCAACCGCGTTCCTTGCAAAGCTTCTCCTTAGCGATCTTCAAGGGTACGAAGATGCACTCCCTGTCTCTCGTTGCTTGCATCTCCTAGATTTATCTTGGTGACACGTAGGAATTTTTTTGAATTATTATTAAGTTAACGATAAAATGATGGGGTCTGAACATATTGCTTGTCTTACTTTGTATACAGATGTCATGTTGCTCAAAGTATTGCTCTATTTCCCATGAACTTAATACCATACATGCATAATCGTTTGGTTGTTTGGTGGATTAATAGTAGTATATGCAAGATCGTTTCAATCTACTTATTTATGGACGCAATACCTATATACCTGATCATTGCAGTGAATAACACGTCACAACTATGCGCAATTATGTGAATTGCCCAACAGTAATTCGTCTACCCACCGTACGGTATGTTGAAGAGAGAAGCCTCTAGCGAAAACTATGGCCCTCAGGTCTACATAACCATAAATACTAAAATCCTGGCAAGATTTTTTTGCAATTTATTTACTTATGTTGTTTTATATCATCTATGCATGTCAAGATTTAATCCTTACAAGTAATGATTTCAAGGTGCTTGACAACCCTCTTACTAGCTTTGGGTGCAAGTGTTTGGTTTTGTGTGTGTAGTTGTTGTTTAAAGGAGTTTGCTTGCTTCTCCTATTAGTTTGATAACCTTGGTTCTCAATGAGGGAAATACTTATCTATATTGTGTGGCATCTCCTCTCCTCTTTGTGGACAACCCCAACGCAACTCAAAAGTAGAAGGAAGAATTTCTAGCGCCATTTCCGGGGAGACATCATCAAGCTCTCGTCAAGTGCCTACAAATAAATTATCTTCCGCTTGTTCTACTTTATATTTTCTGTTATATTTTTATTTATATACAAAAATAAAAAATAAAAAATACTTCTAGTTGATTGCATATCTAGTTATCTAGTATACTTGTTTGCTTGGTAGTTTACTTAGTTTGTCACTATGTCCCAAGAAAATACCAAATTGTGTGACATTTCAAATAATAATAATGATGATTTTATTAGTACACCAATACCACCTTCCACTAGTGTGCAAGATTTTGATATGACTGCCGCTTTGCCGAATCTTGTTATGAAAGAAAATTTTGCTGGAAATCCTAATGAGGACGCTGCTTCACATCTTAATACCTTCGTTGAATTATGTGACATGCAAAAGGAAAAAGATATGGATAATTATGTGCTTAAACTGAAATTATTTCCTTTATAACAAAGAGATAAACATAAAACTTGGTTTTCATCCTTGCATTGCAATAGTATTGGAACATGGGATAAGTGTAAGGATGCTTTTATTGCCAAGTATTTTCCTCCTTCTATAAGTATATCTCTCTGAACTAAAATTATGAATTTTAAACAACATGAGCAAGAAAATTTTGCACAATCATGAGAGAGAATCAAAATAATGATTAGAATACGTCCCACTCATGGCTTAAGTTTATGGAGGATAATACAAAATTTCAATGCGAGACTACACATTGTGTCGAGAAATCTTCTAGACTCTGTAGGAAGTGGTACCTTTATGGAAATTATATTGCGAGAAGCTACAAAACTAATGGATAATATCATGACAAATTATTCTCAATGTCATATTGAACGAGCTCTAGCTGGTAAGAAGGTAAATTATGTTGAAGAAATCACTACTTTGAGTGACAAGTTGGATTCTCTTAAGAACATGGTTGTAAATAAGAATGCTCATATTGATCTCAATTACGTGCCACTATATACTTTAATTGAGAAAACTAATGATACTATCGATGTGAACTTTGTCTCTAGAAATAATTTCAATAACAATGCTTATGGAGGTAATTTCAATCCTAGACCGTATCCCGGTAATTCATGTAAAAATTATAGAAATACTATGGTATAGGATGCCCTTAGCTCTTGATAACACCATTAAAGAATTTATTACTTCTCAAACTATTTCAATACTATGGTAGAAGAAAAACTGCATAAAGTTGACCACATGGCTAGAAGACATGGATAGGATTGCTCATGATGTGGAAACTCTTAAAAGTAAAACTTTTCCACCAAAGCATAATATTAATGAGTCTCTTAAATACATCCAAATCTATATTAATGAAATTAAGGAAAGATTGCTAGGTTGAGAGCTAAGCAAGAATTCCTAAAAAGTGTGATTCCTCCTGGTTTTTATCATAATTATGATGAGGATGTTAAAATGATTGGTGTTTCTTCTATTAAATCTTGATTTACTAATCTGAAAATTGATTATAAAGGGACTAGAGATGATTCAACTTTAGCTAGAAGGTGTCCCTTTTGTTCAAAGAGTGATGTTCTGATTGATAAAAATGAAAATGATGGGTTTGGAGAGGTCAAAACTGTAAATAGTGTTGCACCCACTATTGTGTATTACAAGGACTTTAATTATGAAATTTTCTCTTTAGTTGAATGTATTTCCTTATTGAAATCCATGATCATCTCACCTAATTCCTCTGAACTAAACATAGTTTTTACTAAACATATTGTGGAAGCTATCGTAAAATCTCATGAGGAGAAACTTGAGTTAGAGATTTCAATACCTAGAAAGTTCAATGATGAATGGGAAAATAATATTAGAATTAAGATTAAAGATTATGAATGCAAGCTTTGTGTGATCTTGGTGCTAGTGTTTCCACAATACCGAAATCTTTATGTGATGTGTTAGGTCTCACTGATATAAATGAATGTTCCCTTAACTTACATTTAGCAGATTACACTATTAAGAAACCATTGGGTAGAAAAACGATGTATTTTTATTTCTTAGAGAAATTATTTACCCGTGGATTCCATTGTCCTTGATATTTAATGCAATCTGTCTTGTCCTGTTATACTTGGTAGGCCTTTCCTACGCACTATATGTGTTATTATTGACGTGAAGGAAGGTAATATAAGAGTCCAATTCCCATTAAAGAAAGGGATGTAACACTTTCATAGAGAGATAATTAAACCATCATATGAATCTATTATGAGGGCCGCCTATGTAATAAATTTGAAGGATGAAAATACTTGATACTTTGCATTATGCCTAGCTAGGGGTATAAAACAATAGCGCTTGTTGGGAGGCAACCCAATAGTTATCTTTAATTTTTTATTTTTCCTTATGGTACATGATTATTGCTACTATAATTAGTTCGTTTTTATGTTTAACTTGATGTTTTTTCCAAGAAAAGCCTTTGGGATGATTTGGAAGAGAGTAGATTTGATGTTGTGCAAAAACAAAAACTTTTACGCCCAACGCATAATTTCTCTGATTTTACTGCATCACCTTTGTTGATCTGCATTTTTTACATAGTATTCGTATGAAAATTTCCCAGGTTGTCCAAAGTTTTCAGAATTTTTGGAGTACAGAAGTATGATTTGAGAACATATTAGTACAAACTATTCTGTTTTAAACATATTCTGTTTTTGCTGGCATAGTTTGATTATTTTGATGATGTTATGGATTTATCGGGGGTCATAAGCCATAGAGAAGTTAGAATACAATACCTATTATGTATATTTAAATATGAATAAATTTATAATAGTACATAAAGTACTCGACATGTCTATTATACAAACAGATCTCATGCAGTTTTGTTGACTTTTCTGTGCTGAAGTTTTCAAGTTTTGGGTCAGACAATGATGGTTGAAGGTATAAGTCATGTACGAAAATTATAGGGGATTAATTATTGTCCTTTCGATAAGTAAGAGTGTCAAACTCACGAGGAGCAGAAGGAAACGATAAGCAGTTTTCAGCAAGGTATTCTCTGCAAGTGTTGTGAGTAACAAAGGAATACCAACTTCACATGATTACTTATAACAAGACTTCTCCCATATCCTTGGGAACAAAAGTAATTAATCACACATCATCAACATTTTCAGGACCAGATGTATAATAATGGTGATCAAGGATTTTAACATAATATATTCCACCAAGTAAACCAACAAGCATCAACTACAAGCTGTAATCAACACTACTAGCAACCCACAGGTACCAATCTGAGGTTTTGAGACAAAGATTGAATACAAGAGATGAACTAAGGTTTGATATGATATGGCGCTAGTGAAGTTTTTGATGAATATTGGTCCTCCGATGAAGGAGGAAGCATTGGTGATGATGATGGTTTAGATCTCCCCCTACCAAAGGCAAGTTTCCCTAGTAGAATCTCTTTGCCGGAGAGCAAAAGGGTCTCTGCCCAGGTTTCCGCCTCGAGACAGCGGCGCTTCGTCCCAAAATTATATTCCTGATTTTTTCTAGGTCAAAATATACCTTATAGGAGAAGAGGGGGGTCGGGAGACCTGCTGGGGCCCCACAAACTAACAGGGTGCACCTAGGGGGTGGACGTGCCCCGTTGGCTTATGGCGAGTAGGTGACCCCCTCTGGCTTATCTTTGTCCCAATAATTCTTATATATTCCATAAAAATTCCTTGTGAAGTCTCAGGTCATTTGGACAGTTAATTTTCACCCTTTTTCTTGATTTTCAGGTCCAGAATTTAAGTTATCGATAGTTTCCCTCTTTGTGATGTACCTTGTAAATTTAGAGAGAAAAGGCATAAGAATTGTACCCAAAAAGGCATAAGAATTGTACCATAGTGTGGAATAATGTACAAGAATATCATAAATATCAATAGGAAATCAAGATGCAAAATGGACGCATCAACTCCCCAAGCTTAGATCTCGCTTGTCCTCAAGTGAAAGCCGAACTTGATAATAATGACCACATGATTTGATAGATTTTAACATAGCAGAAAGTTTTTCATCATACATCTTCTCATAAACAAGTAACAATCTATCCACAACTGTTAAAGTATGAAGAATAAACTATATTAAAAATGAACAAGCGATGTTCTTAGTCATTGAGGCAATCATAATTCATCATATTTCAAAGGAGAGTCTCTGTAAGAGCTTCCAAATTAACCAGTTCACATACTCAAATATCATTTAGTCTTCTATGATTGCTGACACTCATTGCATATTTTTGGAGCTACTATTTTTATCAAACACATAGGAAGATAGGGGCTTTATTGTTTTTTCCACCCAACCCATTTACCTCAAGGATAATGTCAACAATAATGAATCATGATCACCTACATCCAAGTGGATATATATATTCGACTCTTTCCCCAAGACATGATACTTGGCAACTATAGAATTATTAGATAGGAATAGGGATACACTTTATTGACTATTGCATAGATAGAAGTAAATACATGAAAGTAAAAGATGGCCCCTTCGCAAAGGGAAGCAGATGTTGCCATGCACTTTTTGATTTGGATATGCAAACTCCTAACGTAAAGGAATGTCACTTTATATTGCCCCCCCCCCCATGATAGCAAACTTTATTATGTAGTTTGTCGCTTTTGTTTCTTTGCCATCACAAGATCGTACAAAGTTTATTCTCCCTTACAATATAAGATCAGGCATATTAAAGAGCAATTTTTATTGCTTTGTGCACCGATGACAAATTACTTGAAGGATCATGTTCTGTTCATAGGTAGGTATGGTGGAGTCTCATGGAAAGAAACTGGGTTTAAGGGTTATGGACGCACAACTAGTATCTCTACTTAGTGCGGAATTTTTTGGCTAGCAAAAGATCTAAAGCAAGCACTATCGTGGGAATGAGTTTGACAATAGAAGATAGGGGTGCGAAAGGAGAGGGAAAAGTCCTAGCTACGGTGAGGATGTACACACAGATGAATGGGTTCAGGCCCCTCTCGTGGAGGTAACAGCCCTACGCCTTAGTGCTCAGGAGCTCTTGTCATGTGGATAGTATGTGTTACAGGAGGTACAAACCCTTGTGCCAAAGGGGAGGAGCCGCCTATATAGAGTATGCTGCCCCTCATGAATGTCAGGCAACCAAGGGTTTGATCATGGGAATAAAGGCATACATTACTCTACCAATGGAGACTAGCCAAATGCCTGCATATTGGCCTCCCTGGAGTGCCTTATAGTCTTCTGGTGTCGACTAGTCGTGGGATCTTCCGACTGATAGGAGACTGTCGAGTGGAGGAAGAAACCTCCGATGACTTAATTGTTGAGTGACTATTGCGTCAAGATGACTTCAGTCAGAAACTCTCTTGCCATCATTAGGTCCTCCAATATAGCGCGTCCTTAGGTAGGGGATGTAGGTCAGTCCTAGGACCCTACCCTAGCTACATATCCACATCATTAGCCCCTGAATGGATCGGGGTTCGACTGAAAAAGAGGTCGATGCCAGTTCTGATAAGGCACCGAAATTTTGAAAGTACTTTGGGGATTCAAGGAGATCAGCGTCGACTGGAGTCTTCATCATTCGCCCTGATCGATTCAGCCTTGATAAGTGTCCGAGTGAATTCGAGTGCAGATTTAAATCTGAGTGACTCAAGAGGATCTTTCGATGCAACGAGTTACTCTGTCAGACCTGGATTTCACGAGATTCGGAAATTTGGGAAGCGCGCGCCTCGTGAAGATGATGCCACGAGTAGGGCAAGTGGGAGCATGATGCCTCAATTTCTGTGTTGCCCATTATGCCACGTACCACACGACGTCTGCGGTCGAGATACATGGAGATCCGGCGGGCCCGCTGGTCAGTAACCCACTCAACGTTCGTTGCCGCGATGACGAAGGACAAGACAAAGAAGCTTGAGCACGCATAGATGGGAGCCGTCAAGGCCAAGAAGCCGTCCAGCAACCGACTCACGGTGCCAGTGGGGTGGATCCAGGGAGACTTCCTCCCATCGACAGTCATAGCGAGGGATGTTGAGAACCTCGGCCCCGACAGGCTCGTGTTCGACGTTCCATGCAGGCTATCGGAGGGGGAGACCGAGATGGAGCCGCACGAAGGAGAGCAGGTCCTCCTCCTCACCCAGGTCGAGCGAGGTTTCTCCAAGCCTCCCCATCCTTTCATTCGAAGGTTTCTGAACTTGTTCAGAGCCCAACTTCATCACTTCTCACCGAATGCAATCTCATATCTTGCTGCTTTCATCACCATGTGTGAGTGTTTCCTGGGTTGCCATCGCCATTGGGGTTTATTCAAACACATCTTTATCGTCCATCTCAGTCGGTAAAAAAGACCAATCCAGAGGAAGATAAGACCCATGTCATCCAGCTATGTGGAGGATTGGGAATCCAAAAGAGAGCTAGGAGCTCCTTCCCATCAATGACTTTTCCCGAATCAGTTAGGGGCCGGCAGTCGACTTGGTTCTACTGTAAGGATGTTGTGTCCCCGAATATGTCGACTGGTATTTCCCCCTTCACTCCAGATCGACCCACCACCCCTAAATCTAGAAGGGGCGAAAGTCGAAGTGGGGATCTTAGTTAATGTTGTAGTTTGCCCTGGTTCATGGCAGAGTGACACACATGGATTTGCTGGAGAAATTTTTCAGTCGATGCATCCAACCTCTTCAAGCGAGGGACCACACCATGTGGCACTACTCAGGCCCTGAGGACACCAGTCGGATGCACCCAGAGGAGGTCTTGGAGGAAATTTTTGCACAATGGCTTCGGAGCATCATCGGAGCCTGCAACAATCCACTGGGAGCCAAGCGGATCAAGCCTTTCTCTGCCGAGAACCCACCACCAAATCTGGTAAGTTAGACCGTTGAAGAATGCTTTGACGTTTCATTGAGTGATTGGTAGTATCAGTCGACTGACTTTACTATTTAAATCTTGCAGGAGATGACAAACATGTACTCGCCCGTGCTGAATGGGAATCAGCCCGAAGATGGTGGGGAGAGTGAGGGTGGCAGCGTAGATTTTGACTATGCCGACGATAGAGAGGACGATTACGAGTACTCGGGCGAGAATGAAGAAGAAATCGAGTCTCCTCTGCACACCGAGCATCATTCCAAGTAGCGTCAGGACCCCGTGGTTGCCCCGAGTAAGGCCTTGGCAACGAGTACCAAGAGCCCAAAGTGTGACCGAGCCTTGACAGTTGAGTCGAGGGAGCGGGCCGCTAAACAGCCCAAGTATGATGCGTCGAAGCCTCGGAAGGCTCTTCCCCGAATGAAGATTGATGCACCTGTTGTTTCAACGTGAGTGTTCGCTTTCTCTTTCCTTTGTTGTTGTAGAACTTCAAACCTTTGCTGACCAAGTGGGATCTATCCACCAGAGCTGCTACCTTAGTGACATCGCCCAAACGAGACGAAGGAGAGCCCATGAATGTGGATATTGCTGATGCGGCCACCTCTCAGCGCGGTATAATAAATTCTCACCCTATTTTGTTTCTTGAAAATAATTTACTGACTGAATAAACCATATTATCGACTGGAAATTGCAGAAATCATCCAGCTGGAGGACGACGATGAGCCATCAAGGGTACGCACTCGGAGAACTCCATCGGGGCAGAAGCCTTGTAAGTCAACTGCCGCAATGTCCCTAGGGCTTGGCGATTCATCCCGAGTCAAAGCTGAACTTGCAACTCCTCTGTCGAGTGCCCCACTAGCTGCTTCGACCATTGTGGCTTCTACGCCAATCGAACAGCCTCCAGTAACTTCGTATCCACCAACCACAGCATTAACTCCCCTGACGTCTGCCTTTCCTTTGCATCGCATGCCGGAGGACCAGACTGGAGCTGGGAAAGAGGCCATGATCCAAGCTGAGCAGATGATGCTGCGCACAAAGGAGGCGTATGAAGCCAACAAGTTGGCTTATGATGCGAGCTCAATACTTCGCTCCAATGTCCGAGTAAGTGCGATTGTAAGTTCGTTTCCGATTGAATTCCAGTCGTTCTTGTTTGTACACCCAATGGGTGTTTTCCTTTCGAAGCAAACTTGCTTGTTTTCCTCTCAAGTAGATCAGGTCTTAGTCAAGTGGTAGTAGGTCCAGTGGGGGCACGCTGATTGCACCCACTAGGTGTAGTCCTCGAGACCATTGTCGAATGGTGTTGACATCGGCAGGGGTCCTGGAATTGTTTCGAAAATTGCTCGACAGATTGAGTGATAGCAGGTCCAGTGGGGGCACGCTGAGTGCACCCACTAGGTGTAGTCCCTGAGACTACTGTTAGGAAAAATATTTTGCTTGGACAGGTCGGGCCTTGTCGAGTGGTTTCATATCCAGTGGGGGCACGCTGAGTGCACCCACTGGGTGCAGTACCTAGGACCGCTTTCGAATGGTGTTGACATCGGTAGGTGTCTTAGAATTGATTTGACAATCGCTCAACAGGTCCAGTGGGGGCACGCTGAGTGCAACCACTTGGTGTAGTCCCTGAGACTACTGTTGATCGCGGGCGATGAGCAGTAGTCTTAAGAACATGGACTCATGGTCCTTTTCCATACGTGGAGTACGCTTGTCACTCGGTTCGTCGAGTGAATCTTTTGCCTTAGTATTTCCACCTCTGAATACTTATCCTAGGGACGGAGAGGTCCGTACCTATCCTGCAGGTTTCATGGATATCATTTCCATCAACCATGATATGACGCAGGTTTCATGGACATCATTTCCATCAACCATGATATTACGCTTTTTTAGGGGTGTGGGGTGGGGTGGCGGGCCGCCATCCATTCGACTGTACTTGATCCTTTCCACTCGGGAGCGGAGATAATTTGATGTCGACTGAACTAGTTCTTTGTTGATTTCAGAGAGCTTGCAAACTTGGCACATGGTACAAAGACCTGGAGAAGGAGAAGAACCAGCTAAAATTGGATCTGGAAGTCTCCATGAACAACATGGACCGGGCATAGACTGAACTGAGGACCCTGGGAGGTAATCCTTATTGACCAACTACACTGTCGCTTTTTTCTTCCATCCTCTGGACCGAGTGCTCTCGCTTGAGCAGACGTGCGTGATGAAAATTGCCAACTCCAAGCGTGACTCAACAATGTTGTTTCTTTAGATACCATGAAGAAGGCGCTAGAGGACAAGGACAAGGCACTTGATGAAGCTCAAAAGGTGGCAAAGGATAAAACTCAAGCTGTCGAGAGGAAACTTGCAGCAGCTAATAAGCTAGAAGAAGAAAACTACAAACTGAAGTAGGAACATGTTGATTGGATCCAGAAGATCGAACAGTTGACCAGGAGGAGTAATGGTGTGGAGAAGCATTTGGGAAATTTCAGAAAGAAGATGTTCAGCATGCTCGACAATAACTTTGCTTGCCGAGTGAACTTCCTTAAATCCCATAGGAGAATAACATGACCATCTTTCTATTCCTTTCTCCCTATAGAGTTTTGCCAGGACTTTGAAAAGGAGACCGAAGAGACTGAACCAAACCTAGATCCCACCAAGTCACCCGTTGGAGATGTTGTGGCCATGAATATGTTCCGCCTCAACGTTCGTCTCTAGAGTGTTCAAGCATACATCATTCGACTGAAAGCTGCACTGGAGAATATTGACAAGGAACTGTGGCCCGAAGATACCATCCAGACTGACCTTGAATCAATGATGACTCATCTAAATGAAATTCCCGGTCGAGTGCAAGCATGGAAGAAGTACGCTACTCGTCGTAGAGCCGACGTGGTGCTTTCACTCGTCAGTCCATTGCAAGGAGGCAAGGGAGGAAAAGCTGAAGGCTCTCCAGGTGATCAACATGAAGAAACTCCAATTCAAGGATTTCATGGAGACTTTCATTGAAGCGGCCACTCGATCGCTGATGGGATTGACTTGGACACCTTTGTCGAGCCTGCGAGTGCCATAGGTGCATGAAAAAACTATACCCATAGTTAAAACTTCATTCGCCTCGAAATGCTGAGTGGAGATGTAATCGTCTTAAAACTTCATTCAGGCCTTAGGCTTGAGCACTTTTGTTGGTGTGAATAACTTTTTTCCATGGTAGAAACTTTGGATTTATCTGCACTTCGCTTTCAATCCTTTGTTTGACCGAATTTGCTTTGTTCCCGAATGGAGTGATTGGTCTGGCCAAGTCCCTGAATGAGAAGAATATTCATCATTCGGGTGAAGATTTTAACTTAGGCAAACCTGGTTCACAGCTAAGCTCTCGAGTGTGAGGATTGCACGTCACTCGTAGAAGTTTTAGAACTTAGACGAAAATTGGTTCGTAGCTAAGTTTCCGAGTGAATGGACTACTGTCCACTCGGAAAGGTTTTTAACTTAGGCAAAAGCTGGTTTGCAGCTAAGCCCGTGAGTGTGAGGATCGCTCAACGCTCAGAGAACTTTTTGAACTTTGACGAAGACTGATTCATACCTAAGTTTCCAAGTGAATGGACTTTTGTCCACTCGGAATTTTTTTTAACTTAGGCAAAAGCTGGTTCGCAGCTAAGCCCCCGAGTGTGAGGATCGCTCAACACTCGGAGAAGTTTTTGAACTTAGATGAAGACTGGTTAGCAGCTAAGTTTGTGAGTGAATGGACTGTTATCCACTCTGAAGGTTTTTTAACTAAGGCGAAAACTGGTTTGCAGCTGAGCCCCCGAGTGTGAGGAATGCTCGTCACTCGGAGAAGTTTTAGAACTTAGACGAAAAGTGGTTCGTAGCTAAGTTTCTGAGTGAATGGACTACTGTCCACTCAGAAAGGTTTTTAACTTAGGCGAAAGCTGGTTCACAACTGAGCCCCCGAGTGTGAGGATTGCTCAATGCTCGGAGAGTTTTTTGAACTTAGACGAAGACTGGTTCATAGCTAAGTTTCCGAGTGAATGGGCTGCTATCCACTCGGAAGGTTTTTTAAGTTAGGCAAAAGCTGGTTCGCAACTAAGCCCCCGAGTGTGAGGATCGCTCAACACTCGGAGAATTTTTTGAATGTAGGATGGTGCGATCGAAATCGAAAAATGACTCTGGAAGTCATAACCTTCATAACGATATTGTCTGGCACACTTTTATTACATCAAAACAACTAGCTCGGTATGCTTTGGTGACAATCATTCGGGAGGACGCATGATGATCGCAGGTTCCCGAGTGAAGCTCCTCCAGAATCATTCGACCTTTAGGAGAGATGGACCATTGTGTCACACCAATTACACTTTCTCTGTAAAGTTGATCATCCATCACACTAAAAGCCTTGGATCTACGAACAATCTGTCGAGCCCCAGTTTTGTCCTCTAGGAGTTCTTGCCTCGGGATATACGCAATATATGGCACTGTCCAATCGGGCGTGATGACCAGAATCTCCATGACAAGATCTATGTCCGCTTGGACATCAACTTCAGTCGGATAAGAGGTGCTTATAGCTTGTGGGGGCTGTTCAATGAAGGTATCTTCCTACATCGAAGGAGAATGTAGGTGTTCCAAAAACACATTGCCAAGGACAGGCTTCCGAGTGGATCCAATCTTTGCTAGCTCATCCGCTTCCTGATTCTTCACTCGGGGAACAGGGTGAAGTTCCAAACCTTCAAACTTCTTCTCAAGCTTTCTTACTGCATTGCAGTATCCAGTCAAGGCGGGGTTCCTGACATCCCACTCTTTCATCACCTGATTGACCACCAAATCAGAGTCATCGTAAACCATCAAGCGCTTGACGCCGAGTGAGATGGTCATACGCAACCCATACAAGAGTGCTTCATACTCATCTTCGTTATTGGAGGAATCAAAGTGAATCTATAAAGCATGACTGAGTTTGTCACCTTTCGGGGACACCGAAACTAAGCCAGCACTAGACTCATTTAGCATTTCTGATCCATCAAAACCATGGTCCCGTGCGCCGAGTGGATTTGGATTGGTTGTTGCTATTCTATCCACTCGGCCAAGAAATCAGTAAGTGCTTGAGACTTGATCGCCTTTTTTGCTTCAAACTTGATGTCAAAGTAAAGGAGATCAATAGCCTACTTAGCAACTCAACCAATCGCATCTCGATTGTTGAGAATCTTAGATAATGGAGCATCGCTGACAACTAAAATCGAGTGATCTTGAAAGTAGTGTGCCACCTTCTTTGCTGACAGATATATACCATAGACGAGCTTCTAGTAATGTGGATACCTTTGCTTGGAAGGAGTCATCACTTCTGAAATGTAATAAACTAGATGTTGGACTTTGTAGGCCTTGCCTTCCTCTTCCCGCATGACAGTGAGCACTCTACTGACAACCTAATTAGTTGCCGCGATGTACAGGAGCAAGGCCTCTTTGCTGTGCGGAGAAACAAGAACCGGCTGGCTGGAAAGCAGGGCTTTGAGATCGACAAACGCTGCTTCACCTTCTAGAGTCCACTCAAACGTATTAGACTTCTTCATTAGTCAGTATAAAGGCAATTCCATCTCACCGAGACGAGAAATGAATCGACTCAACACCGCTAGGCAACCTATCAGCTTCTGGACATCATGGACACGCTCAGAGCTTTTCATTCGAGTAATTGCACTGATCTTCTCGGGAATGACGTCCATTCCTCGTTCGGAAACAAGAAAACCGAGTAACTTGCCTCTGGGAACACCAAAAGGGCAATTGGATGGATTTAACTTGATATCATACCTCCTCCGATTGGCTCAGCCAAGTCAGTCAGCAGGTCGGAACCTTTGCGAGACTTGATGACGATATCATCCATGCAAGCTTTGACATTCCAAGGGATCAGAACAAGTAAGCATTTTTGAATCATGCGCATGAAAGTAGCGCCAGCGTTCTCCAAACCAAAAGGCATGGTGATATAGCAAAAAAACCTGAAAGGGGTGATGAAGGCTGTTTTTATTTCATCCAGACCAAATAGACGGATCTGATGGTAGCTAGAGTATGCATCAAGAAAAGATAAACGCTCACACCTCACGGTCCAGTCAACAATCTCATCGATGCGAGGGAGTGAAAAATGGTCTTTCAGGCAGACACGATTGATATGTTTGATGTCAATACACATGTGGAGTGACTTGTCCTTCTTGGGGACCATGATGATGTTCGAGAGCCACTCGGAGTGGTAAATCTTGCGTATGAACTTAGCCGCCAAGAGACGAGCTACCTCTTTGTCGATTGCCTTCCGCTTTTACGCTGCCGATCAACGCAAATGCTCATTCACGGGCTTCGCCTTCAGATCAACTCTCAAATGGTGCTCCGCAGTTCCCTGGGTACATCCGGCATGTCAGCAGGCTTCCATGTGAAGATGTCCCAGTTCTCACAAACGAACTGGATGAGCTCACCTTCCTATTTGCCATCGAGTGCCGTCGATATGTTAGTCGGGGCAGTGTTGGGGTCCATTGGGTGAATGTGTACCTTCTTGACATCCCCTGCCGACTGAAAAGCTAACTCAGAAGCAGGCTTCTTAGCACGTAGCAAATCAGTAGGGTCAACGCTCTTCTTGTACTCTTCCCACTCGACCATAGCCATCTGATGATCGGCAATTTTTGAGCCCTGCTGAAGGCACTCCTCAGCCCTCTGTCGATTCCTTGTGACTATGATCACACCCTTGGGCCTAGGCATCTTCAACTTGAGATACACATAACATGGACGGGCCACGAAATGAGCATAAGCAAGACGACCAAGGATAGCGTGGTATGCGCTCTAGAAGTCCACGACTTCAAATGTCAATTTCTCTTTGCAAAAAAAATTATTGGTGCCAAACACCACATCCAAAGCAATCTGGCCGAGTGATTTGGCCTTCATCCCATGGATGACTCCATGGAACTACATATTGCTCTCACTGAGTCGGGACATCGGAATGCCCATTCCCTTGAGGATATCCGCATATAGAATGTTCAATCCGCTCCCTCCATCCATGAGGACCTTGCGGAGTCGAGTGCCTCCCACAACGGGATCCACCACCAAAGCTTTCCGACCGAGGGTAGCAACATGAGCAGGATGATCCGACTGATCAAATGTGATAGCAGTCTGAGACCACTTGAGCTATGTGTGTAGGATCGAAATTAGAGCTAGAGGGGGGTGAGTAGACTACTTGACCAAATAAAAGTTTTTCCTTTTCCGAAATTTTAGTGTTTGCAGTTGTAGAGTTCATGGCAATTCAAGTACACCCTACACATGCATGTCTAAGAGTATAGGAGCGAAAAATAACAACAAGCATGAGTAGAAGGGATAGGGTAGGAAGATCAAACACAATTGTAGACACGATGATTTTCCCGGGGTTCCGATAGGTGGTGCTATCTTACATCCACATTTATGGAGTCTTCAACCCACGAAGGTCAACAGTCGCAAGAGTCCATGGAGGGTTCCATCCATAAGGGTCCACGAAGTAGCAACCTTGACTATTCCATAACGGCTTCCGTCCATGAAGGACTAACCTCACTATGGGTAGATCTTCACGAAGTAGGCGATATACTTGCCGATACAAACTTCTTGGTTCAACTCCACAACACGAAGTAGGAGGCTCCCAAGCGACACCTAATCAATCTTGGAGGCACCACCCTCCAAAAGGTAAAAGGCTCGGTAATGATGATGAACTCCTTGCTCTTGTGCTTCAAGATGATAGACTCCTCAACACACAATCACTCTCTCATAGATTTGGCTTGGTGGAAGATAAGATATTGGTGGAAAGAAACTTGGGGAGGCTAGAAATCAAGATCCATATGGTTGGAGTGGAAGATCTTGACCTCAACACAAGGATAGGTGGTTCTTTCTCAGAAAAGCTGGATAGGGCAAGTATGGACTAGTTCTGAGTGCTTCTCTTTCGAGTAGGTGGTGGTGAAGGGGTATATATAGGCATCCCCAAAAATCCAACCGTTACACCCAAAGTGACCAACTCGGTGACAGCGATGTTTTAATCTCAGTGGTACCGAAGTGACCTAAAGTGGCAACTTTTGAATCTCGGTGAGACCGATATAGGAAACTCGGTTGCACCGATAAGGTGACCAACGGTTAGATTATCGTTCTCGGTGACGCCAATTCGACAATCTCTGAGGGACCAAAACTGTGAATTTTCGTAATAGAAAGATGGCAACCTAAACTCGGTGGCACCGTGTCGGGACCCCGATCCTAGGTTATATGATTCCATACTGTAACAAGCCACATCACTTTGCGGCCTCACGCACGGTACTCCACGGCTGCCACCTTACCTTGGCCGGGACCGTTTGCCTCTTTTGGCTCACGTATGTGAACATGTCGCTGGCAATCACACAACAAAGAACCCAGGCCGACATGACTAGTCATAGAACCCAAGTAGCACATCCGTACGGAAACAGGCATACATAACCCAGCAATGCAGGTGTCGGCCTCAAGCGTGTGTAGACGAGTCGTAGCAAGTTACAAGGACTTCATTACGTCGCGAGACACGAATGTCATCACTGCACGTAGACGAGTCGTAACAGACTACAGGGACTCCATTACACTGCGAGACATTTCCCCGAAGGGACAGACACAGCAGCAAAGAAGGATACATGCCGGTCAATCAATGTGTCCGGAGCAGTAGCAAGCTACCATGGCTCGGTGGAAGCACAAAGAGGTAGTTTCCCGTAAAGAGTACTACTAAAGGCACACGACTAGGTGTCGGATACCATACATACCGTTGCACGTCACACGTACGCATGACATGCCCGATATGCATAGATACAACCATGGCATCACAACATAACCATACAATAACATGACTTTTATTTAAGAGGCTCAGACGAGCCTTGCATAATATGTTCATACAGACAGGGGTCACATGACCCGGCACTCAAGTCATACAAACATAGTCATACAAGCCAGCGGAAACTTAAGCTGTCTGAGTACAAACAGCAAAATATAAAAGAGGCACAAGGCCTGACTATCTACAGCCCACCACACGGGCAAGATCGTAGCTGGGACACCAACTATTCGGCATTGTCAATGTCTAGATAGAACCCACCTGATGGGTCCTGGTTCTCTTCTGCAACATTAATTAAGCAAGGATGAGTACAATCGTACTCAGCAAGTCTTTAGAACAGACCTAGTCTATTTATGCTCATGTATCAACAAAGGGTGGTGGAGTTTATGCAGAAAGCCATCTTTGACTCATGGCTAACGTACACTACTCAGTTTTATACTCTTTGTTACAATTTTAGTTATCGCACACGAGTCCACTAACTCCATCACAATACACTACCATGGATTCACCTTCCCCTTCCGGAAGAGTGCCAACCACGGTACTCACACTTGTCTTGAGATTTTTAGAGGTATTCATTTGATTATCTATGAACAGCATAAGTTCTCCAAGTAGTCCATATCCGAGGACGCGGCTATTCGAATAGTTTCATATCCGAGAGTCGTCCACGACCGTCAATCACATAAGACCTCTAGTCCAGGCTACCGCCTATTTGAGACTGAACCCGCACGAAAATCCGGCCGAAGTTTCCGCTACGGTCCCAAACGATGTGCGCAGGGTTCCCAAGCCCACCATTCGGGTGACCCTTGGTACACCGTGCCACTGCCTACCGCGTCGTAACCCACCCCGAGGGTCAGCGCTACGCACGGCGTACAGCATGTTATAAACACCAGAAACTACTTGCAATACCTGGAACAAAGACTAAGCGACTGATGAGTCGAGAGGGTCAGTTAAGTATCCCAATGTGTGGTAGTATCTAGTCTTGGATCACAAACACGGAACCCAGTTCCTAAGAACGGTCCCAATGAGACAACCCACTATGTACTCCTACATAGCCTCCCATCGCTACCTTTACCAAACGTATTCATTATAAGCTCATCACATCGGACAACACTGTTTCACTCAGTTCATCACCCAGATGAATCCGACTTGACACAACTCTAAGCATAGCAAGCATAGCAGGCAAAGTAAGCTAAGCACATCATGGCACAAGCATCTACCAGGTATGCTAGGTTGCAAGGTTTAGCTATTTACTGTGACAAGATCAGGTCATGCATAAGAATAGGATCATCTACCGTGTATAACTGACATGTGATCGTTTGTCCTAATGCAATAAATGAGAGCAGGAGCGAGAGGGTGGGATGTTATCGGAATGATCAATGAGGTTGCTTGCCTTGCTGGGTTGCGGAAGAGTTCTCTCCTTCGTCAGGGTACGGAGTAGTATCCTCCGGATTAGGGCCTACCGCAACGCAGATAAAAACATTCAATACAAGCAGACGCAACAATATGATGCATGATCATGGCATAGTGATGTGCTTGGATGAGCTAATGTAACTACTGGTCATGTCAATTTGAAATGTATTTGAATATAGGTTCAAAGTTGTTCTCATTTCAAATTCCATATATTGACCTAATGTTAAAATGTCCATGTTCACCTATTTAGGTTGCTCTAACATGCATGAGAATAGTACCATTGGATTCATTGGATTTTTTGGATAAATTTTCATATATAAATTATTTTCATCTGACTTATAGATTAATTTATATGATTTTTCAAAGTTTTTAGCTATTTCTGGAAATATTTAAAATCAGAAAATAGATTTACTGCGTCAGCCATGCGTCAGCATGACATCAGCCTGGTCAACTGACCACTCTGGGTCAAACCTGACATGAGGGCCCCACTGGTCAGTGTGACAGGGGCTAATCCCGCGCTGACCAGGGTTTGACCCAGCTCTGGGCCCACTGTCAGTGGCTGGGCTAAGCTAATCAAGGTGATTAGCGACTAAGTGGCCGGCCACGTCGGCACTGGCCGGAGGGTGGTCGCCGGTGACCATACGACGCGGCGGAGGCTCACCGGAAGCCACTGGAGGGGTCGGATCGACGCGGGGAAGGCGCTGGAACAAAGCCCGTGCTCGACCGCGTCGATTGGGCTGGTCAGGGGGGACCAGCGATCACCGGAGGTTCGCCGGGGAGTACTTCCACGGCGGTGCCCGATCGGCCACTACGGCGAGGAGCGCCAGGGAGCACAGGGAAGCTAGGGAAGAGAGGGAGGAGGACGGGGTGCTCACTAGGAGGTTGCAGGGGGGCTCGGAAGGCTCGGGGACGACCGGACGGCTCCAAACGACGGTGAGGACCGACGGCGACCGGTGGAGGGGATTCGGCTATGACGGCGAGGCAGAGGGCTCCCGGCTCGATTCCCTCGTCGAGGGACTTTAGGGGCACAGGGCGGAGCTGCTGGTTGGGTCAGGGGGGCTCGGGGGTGGCTAGAACGGCGGCACGACAGCGAGGAGCTGCGCGGCCATGGCGGGTCCGAGGGGGAGAAAGCGCGAGAGAGGGAGAGAGCTCGCGGGAGGGAGAGAAGAGAAGGGCACGACGGCGAGGTGCTGGCGCGCCCTGGGGCCTCCAGGCGGGCGACCAGGCAGGGAGGAGGTGGAGGCCTCGCCGTGCCCTCCTTTGCCTCTGCCTACTGGCAGAGATAGGAGACGACTGGCACATGGGCCAGATGGGCTGCCCAGGGCCAGGCCTCAGGCCTCCTCTCTCTTTTATTTTTTTGTTTCTGTTTTCTTTTTTCTAACATTTGTTTGATTTTCTTTGTAGGTCCAAATACCCCTTCAATAATCCTAAAACTTTTTTATAACTTCAAGTTTGAATATTTCAAACTTGTATCAAAAGTTTCAGATTATTTTGAAAGTAGTGATAATGATAATATTTTTATTTGTCATTTTCAGAGACTTAATTCAATAATTTAAAATATTTCAAATGTTCAAATAATTGGAATGGTCCCTGGTATATCCATGCCCTTAATTATCAGACATAGGGAACATTTTTGATGGGCATTTTGGATTTGTTGAAATTTCATTTGTTTGGAATTCCTTTAATTCATAAAATGCTTAGAGTTTCTTTCTTTCTCCCCATTTCATATTGATGCAATGATGATGATGATGATGCAAACACAATGCTAGCCTAGACACTTGCTAGGGTTGTGACACACCGGTATGGAATCGGTTGCACCGAAGTGGCTAGAGTTTGGCTAAGTGTGTCTAGGGTTTGGAATCGGTGGCATCGAGATGGAAATGTTGATTGCACCTATTTTGAATATTTGGCTTTCGACAGACTTTGGTGGGAGAGTTTGTGGGTGTTTTCGGTGACCATCACTTGTGCACGTATGAGCATTTTGTTCACCAACAAAACCTTACCCCCTTTAAATATTATTGGCTTTCCTATGGACTCAAAGTGATTTCTCACATATATAAAATGTAGAATCCGCTTGCTTGAAGCTTTGCCAACCTATTTCCTTGCATCTTGGGGGTATTCCACAATCTCAATAATCCTTTTGCCAATCCTATCATTGAACATTTCCTGAAATATACTTGGTGGAAACATTAGTTCAATGACTTATATGTTGTAATAAATTAGCAAAACCACCAGGGGAGGAAATGTGCTTTCAATCCCTCTTTTTGGTAATTGATGACAACAGATAGATCAAAGCTTCGACATATGATATAATCAATTAATATAATCGTCGCTTTGAGAAGTATGTGACAAGCAAGAGCTCGCCCTAAATTTGTGCATAATTTTGAATTTGCGTTTGAATGCAAATGCAAAATCGATTAGGTACATGGGGCACTTATTCCATGTCACATACAACTTGGTGGTGTGTGAGAATGATTAGAGTGAACATCATAACACAACACAATCAAGTAATGGTGAAAGATCATCTCATTAAGCATTAAGATGATAGGAAGTAGTAGCATCATATAGAAAGTGTATGATCAAACACAAAGAATGTGTATCACAAGCAACCAAAATACAATTGTTTTTGAAAAAGCAGTAAACACCAAAACTCTCTCTCACTCGAAGCCTAAAATATCTATATACACGTCTCCCCCTTGGCAACAAGTTACCAAAAAGTTCAAAGCATATATCTAAGCATTCTTCGGCTGATCTCCTCCGGTTGTTGATGAAGGAGTCGAGAGAACAACGTCGGCGAAGATCTCGGTAGATGTCGTGGATGGAGTTAGAGTGGCGGCTGGAGGAACTGAAACTGATGTAGCAAGAGCTGAGGTGACAACAACAGGAGCTGATGAAGAGGGCCTCATGTCTAGAGCTGGCACAGTGGCTGATCTGGCCTGAGTAGGAAATTGTGTGCCTCTATTGAGGGGTGGTCCATTCTCATCATCATCATGATCATCTGAAGAAGTCTGAGGAAGAGGCACTGAGTCAACTTCCTTCTTGAGCTCATTGACTGTCTTAGTCAGCCCATCCACCTTATCATTAAGAGTCTTGATCCTATTTTTAAAGATCCTCACAAGACTGTTCTGGTTGTCCAGTATCCCCTTAATGTCCTTCTGCATGCCCTGAACTGATGATATCAACAGATCCATTTGCTCATTTCTAGATCTATGGACTTGAGCACTAGTGGCTCTAACTGCCTCTGTCTCTGCCTGAGCTGTAGCAGATGTGGGATGTTCAGCATCCATCACCACAACATTGACCTCGAGATCTGGCTATAGAGGTAAATGGGGACAATCTAGAGCAAATATGTGCTTCTCCAACTTGGAGTTGATGAGCATCTGGATATAGGGTGCATAGAAGCAAGAGTGCTTCTGATCAGCAGCAACCCTCTTGACTGTCTCAACAATCAAGTCCATGACTCTAATGCTGGTGTGTTTGTCAAGGTGGATCAACATGTTGATGGAGTAGCCTCGGATCATCTTGTCATCTCCTGACTTGGGCATCAAAGTATGCCTCAGAATGGTGTTCATGGTGGAGAGGCCATCCTAGAGAAAGTAAACAGATCCTAGCATGTGAGACTTCACGATAGTAGCAGGGATCTCCTTATACATGTTAGCCATAGCATTGTGGCTCTCCTTGGATTCTGAGTAGACATCTAAATCTCCATCTTGAGCTTTTGGGACTCCTAAGATAGCAGCACATTCATCAATAGTGGACTCATATCTTGCCCCTTCAGCCATCCACACAATCCTACCATCTCCATAGAAATGTGAAGTGGAGTAGAGTTGCATGATCATCTCATGATTCCAAGCAGTAAACTCTCTGCCAACAATTCATCCAATCCAATGCAGTGAAAATTATCTTGAACACTTGGAAAGTAATCCTCATTCTCCTTGATGAATTTCCAATCTACATACCTCATATCACTCATAGCTGGACTCTTGTCAAAAAGCACAGTCTCATAGAAATCATGTTGCTCTTTGGTATAGAATCTGTAGTCCACTGTTGTCTTCTTCCTTTGGGCATATGGATCAACAGTTCTCCATGCCCTCAAGCCAGAGTCCTTCCTCTTCTTCATATCTTCAGCAAGTGGATAGTTGGAATTATGTACTAGAAGGTGTGGCCTAAGCTTCATTAGGATAGTCAAGTCATCATCCTCTTCTTCTCTAAAGGTGGACCCCTTGTTCTTCTCAGAAGCAGGAATCTGTCTGGATGACCTCTTGGATTTCTCAGGCATAGACTTCTTTGGGGGCTCAACGGTCATTGTAGCTCTGGAACTCTCAGGTGCTTTCATAGATTCAGTAGGTGCATATGTTTTACCAACCACCCTCCTGGAATAGGTCGCCTCATTGGCTGACTTCTTGGCAGCCTTCTCTTGCTTCTTGGCAAGAACCTCATCTGGCACAAAGTCTAAATCTTCATCATCTGAATTCAGTCTCTTCCTGGTCCTTGTAGCAGCTATAGGCAACCCATGAGAAATAGGGGTGCCTGGATCAAAAAATGAACTAGGCTCAGGACTAGTGCCCGAATCCATCTCAACACTCTGTTCTCTGAAGTTGTTCTCACTATCATCTAAAGCGGACATCTCTGACCCTATGAATAGAGTGTCAAGGAGCAGAAGAAGATGAGACATCACAAAATGAGGCTGATTTTTGAAAGTTTGAACAAAAGAATTTCAGGATTTTACATTTTGTCACATGAAAATTGGTATAGCCGAAGCAAAAATTTTGGTGCTACCGAGACTGACTATCCCATTAACAGAAACTTGGCACTCTTTCTGGTGAGACCGAAAAGAAGTACTCGGTTTCACCGAGACAGTTCTCAGCAACACAGATAGGCAAATCGGTGATACCGATTTGTTCACTTCGGTTCTACTGAGTTCCATCGGGTGGAAGGTAAACCCTACAAAATCGATGGTTCCCTAATCTACGGAATTTTCTCGTGGATAGAAAGATGTGCAAACTGTGGCTTATAGTGAAAATCAACTTTATTGCGCAAGAATCTTACGGGGAGCGCAAGAAAGATCGAATCCTTACCCTAACTCGGTGACGGATCTGCTATGGCGGCGACGGCGGTGAAGATGCCTGTCAATGGCAAGATTCCCAGTGGCGGAGACACAAGGGGAGGCAAGGCGATGACCAGGGGGGCCTTCTGTGGCAGCTTAGGGTTTGGGGCACGATGGTTGAAGATTGAAATTTCAAACCGTTGGGACCATAGCTTATATACCCGTCACTGTCGGTGATACCGATTCTGAATTTTCGGTGTCACCTAGTTTCTCAACTGTTAGCTGACCTGGAAACTCGTTGTAACCGAGAATACGGAATCAGTAATATCGAGATAGAAAACGAGATCAACCCTAGGCATTCGGTGAGACCGAGATTTTGGGGTTGGTTCCACCGAGATGCACTTGGGACGTTTTAATTGCCAGTCCTTGACGATACGGAACTCCAAGTGCTCCACACACAGAGGGATCGAAAAGCACTTGTTCAAATTTCGTGATGCAGCATGAATAGAGTATGAGGTGAGAAAGCATAGATAGCTAAAGAGTGTTCCTAGGCATTCTGGTCCATCCAATTGGCAAAAGAGAAAATCAAGAGCCAAATAGCAACAATTGGAAGTCCTCGAATGAGAAAATAAATCCAGACCAACATGCTCACACAATAGGATGTCAAATGAAATCATGACACACATGCACAAACAAACTAGCATCTAACAAGCACTTGGGAGATGACGAAGTCATCTATATATGAGTATTTGACTTATGAGCCAAGTAAGAATACTTGATCATAGGTCATACTCATCGATTAAGCACAAGTGGGGTTACCACTTTTACGTAAAGCATTTAATGTTGTCACATACTAAGAGATGTTTTAACTCAAGACTTAGATTAAATCTCCCCTTGATGTGACATCCCCCATAAGAGGGATAAACTAGCCTTGGGTTTTGTCGATGAAGATTTCATGTTGGTGAGGTAGTTGTGTGTGCTCAAGGTTGATGAAGATCACCAAGAGTTGGCAGCATCATTGTTGTTTCCATACTATACTCACCTACATGGGTTAGTCCCAACATACAAGAGACAAATACAAGGATATCTATGGACATGGAGTGCAAAGCATATGTTATGATGTCCATTAATTTGTTGATTACCTTGTCCCTTTCTTACCTTTGAGGGAATGTGTGACTCCTTGAACTATTGCATAGAGTTGATGTTGTTTGCAAATAGTTCTTGCCAATAATGAATATGAGTGAATTTGATTAGCGGGGTCACCCCTCAAGAACTCTCTAGTTCTTCTTCTTGGGGACCCACATCAAGTTGGTGGGGATCCTTGGTGTTGTAGTAGCCTTTGTAGAAGTTGACTTGAAGTAGCCTTGGGAACCCACTCCACCAAAGCTAGGGATTCATCTTGTGGTGGAAGGTCATATTGAGTGTTTGTCCCCTTGGGAAGAGTATTTTCATACTTCTCCTCTTGAGGAACAAACTTGGGTTCGGGGTATTGACCTTCTTCCCATTCTACTCCATTCACGTTGAAGTAGCCAACACCACGATTCTTCCGGTATCCTCCGTGCTTGCGTACAATTCCCTTAAATTTCTTCCACCCGGCAAGACTCTTGTAGATAACTTTTTCTATAATTCCTTTTAATAAATCATTTTCTTGCTCAAGTGTTACTTGTCTAAGAGGATCATCATTAGTGGAATCAATAGAACTACGAGAAGAAACATCATTGGGTTTAGCATTTTTATTGTTGCTACTAGATGAAGAACCTTTCTTGCCTTTGTTACTAGATTGCTTAGTTTTAACTTGAGGCACGAATGTAGACAAGAGTAGTCATTTGGCTAGATAAGATGAAGTCTTATTTCGGAGATTGTCATTGATAGCTTTAAGAAACTCATGCTCTTGCTCCAAGTTGATCTTCTCGAAGCGTAGCTTCTCATGAGTTCTCACAAGCTCTATATGATCTCCGAGAGTAGATTCATGAGCTAACTTAATAGTGTTTAGTTCTTTAGTTAGTTCTTCTATTTTCACCTTATCATCGTCAATTGACTTATCTTGAATAGCATGAGAATAATCAAGTTTATTTTGACTATCATTACTAGATTTGTCAAATAGCAAGTCAACTTCAATTAACAAGTCATCTTCATCACTATTGAAGTAAATATACTCGGGGTGTGATAACTTGGGGCCTTTAGTCATGAAGGAACTTCCAATCCCTTCGTTTGGTGAATCAAATAGATTATAGCAGTTGTTAGTCACTAGTGCAAGTCCGGCAACACCTTCATCTTGACTCTAGTCGGAGTTGGAGTGATAGCTTCTCTCGAAGTGGTTGTCGGATTCGGAGCCGGAAACCCATTCACCAACATGAGCCTGATGTTTTCTTCTTGAGTAGCTCTTTGTGTACTTATCCTTCTTCTCCGAGTCCCTACCTCTCCTTGAGGGTCTTCGTTCATAACGACCATCTCTACTCATTCTCTCTCTTCGAGGTGACTCGTCTCTTGAGCTTCATCTTCTTGGTGACTCTTCTTTCCTCTTGTAAGGAGTCGTGCACTCATTGGAGTAGTGTCCGGCCTTCCCACAATTGTAGCAGTTTCGGTCATCACTTGACGAACGCTTCTCTTCATATCTTGAGTTGGAGCTTCGATCTTTGCTTCTATTCTTGTAGAACTTGTTGAATTTCTTGACCATGAGGCTTATCTATTCATTTGTGAAAAGGTTGTCGCTTGAGGTAGAGGGAGCATCACTTGTGTCTTTGTAAGCACCGCTAGACTTCTGGTGAAGCTTTCCTTGTCTTTGAGTGTCATCTCATGAGAAACAATTCTACCAATCACTTCTGTTGGCTTGAGATCTTTGTACTTGGGTATCACTTGGATCAATGTGCAAACAGTGTCATATCGATCGTCCAAAGCTCGAAATATCTTTTTGATGATGAATTTGTCAGTAATTCCTTCGCTTCCTAAGCTGGCAATCTCATTGGTGATGAGAGCTATCCTATAGTACATCTCAACGACTCCCTCACCATCCTTCATCTTGAACGTGTCAAGTTGACTTTGAAGAACATCCAACTTGGATCCTCTCACAGATTTAGTACCTTCATGAATATCAACCAAAATATCCCAATCTCTTTTACATTCTCAAGACGGCTGATTTTGTTGAATTCTTCGGGGCATAGACAGTTGAATAGAATGTCACATGCTTTAGCATTGAGTTGCAACATCTTCAACTCATCCGTAGTCGCTTCGCAATCGGGTTCCCTTCCTTCCGCAAAGAATTCACCTTGCAAGCCAACACAAACAACAATCCAAACAGCGGGGTTATGACCAAGAATATGCATTTTCATTTTGTGCTTCCAACTTGCAAAATTAGTGCCATCAAAATACGAACCTCTATAGTGATAACTTCCCTCACTAGAGGCCATACTCTCCTAGGTTATGAGACCAATGCAATGGAGACCAAAGCTCTGATACCACTTGTAGGATCGAAAGTATATTGCTAGAGGGGGGTGATTAGACTACTTGACCAAATAAAAGTGTTGCCTTTTCCCAAATTTTAGTGTTTGTAGTTTTAGCATTCATGGAAAATCAAGTACACCCTACACATGCATGTCTAAGAGTATAGCAGCAGAAATTAACAACAATCGTGAGTAGAAGGGATAGGGTAGGAAGATCAAACGCAATTGTAGACACGATGATTTTTCCTGTGGTTCCGATAGGTGGAGCTATCGTATATCCACGTTTATGGAGTCTTCAACCCACGAAGGGTAACGGTCACGAGAGTCCACGGAGGGCTCCACCCATAAGGTTCCATGAAGTAGCAACCTTGACTATTCCATAACGTCTTTCGTCCATGAAGGACTAGCCTCACTATGGGTAGATCTTCACGAAGTAGGCGGTTTCCTTGTTCGTAAAAACTTCTTGGTTCAACTCCACAACACAAAGTAGGAGGCTCCCAAGCTACACCTAACCAATCTACGAGCACCACCCTCCAAAAGGTAATAGGCTCGCTAATGACGATGAACTCCTTGCTCTTGTGCTTCAAGATGATAGACTCCTCAACACACAATCACTCTCTCACGGATTTGGCTTGGTGGAAGAGATGAGATTGGTGGAAAGCAACTTGGGGAGGCTAGAAATCAAGATCCATATGGTTGGAGTGGAAGATCTTCACCTCAACACAAGGGCAGGTGGTTCTCTCTCAGAAAAACTGGATAGGGCAAGTACAGAATAGTTCTGAGTGCTTCTCTTTCGAGTAGGTGGTGGTGAAGGGGTATATATAGGCATCCCCAAAAATCCAACCGTTACACACAAAAGGACCAACTCGGTGACACCAATGTGTTAATCTCGGTGGTACAGAAGTGACCAAAAGGTGGCAACTTTTGAATCTCGGTGAGACCGATATAGGAAAATTGTTTGCACCGATAAGGTGACCAACGGTTAGATTGTCATTCTCGGTGACGCCGATTCAACAATCTTGGAGGGACCAAAACTGTGAACTTGCGTAATATAAAGATGGCAGCCCAAACTCGATGGCACCGGTATGGAATCGGTTGCACCAAAGTGGCTAGGGTTTGGCTGAGTCTGTCTAGGGTTTGGAACCGGTGGCACCGGGATGGAAATGTTGGTTGCACTAATTTTGAATATTTGGCTTTGAACAGACTTTGGTGGGAGAGTTTGTGGGTATTTTTGGTGACTATCACTTGTGCACGTATGAGCATTTTGTTCACCAACAAAACCTTACCCCCTTTTAATAGTATTGGATTTCCTATGGACTCAAAGTGATTTCTCACAAACATAAAATGTAGAGTCCTCTTGCTTGAAGCTTTTCCAACCTATTTGCTAGCATCTTGGGGTATTCCACAATCTCCACAATCCTTTTGCCAATCCTATCATCGAACATTTCCTGAAATATACTTGGTGGAAACATTAGTTCAATGACTTATATGTTGTTATAAATTACCAAAACCACCAAGGGAGCAAATCTGCTTTCAATGTGGGGGTTGCAGGAACAGCCATGTTGGCTTCTCTGTTGATAACCTTCAATCGACTCTTGCTTTCAACATCAGCAAAAATCATCAGAGTGGCGTTGCCTTCAGAAAAGTTTATTTGTCTTCATCATCCTCTTTTTCAAGAGTTTTGTCACTCGATTGACCCTCCTTGAACTGCTGGATTAGTAGGCGGCACTGTCGAGTGGTATGTTTGGGAAATATCAAATTGCCTTCCTCATCTTTCTTCGTGTCGATTGCACACGGTAAATCCAGAACATCAGTTCCTGAATGATTCTTTCCTTTCTTGGGGGTGAACTATCCTTTGGACTTCCCCTTATTTTTCCCTTGTGCCTCCAGAGCGGCTGCCTCTGCCTGGAAAGGGCCATCAGCTTTGCGTTTCTATTTCTGACTGGAATTTCCACCGGCATCATTGTGCACTGCTTTTCCTTTGCCGCTGCGGAGGAGGTCTTCCTCTTTGCCATTCGCGTTCCGCGTGGCTATCTCCATCATCTTGCTCTAGTAAATGCCACCTGTCCGCCCAAACTTTAGGTAGAGCTCTCTATACTTCGCACCGTCCTTGAAAGCGCAAACAACTTGATGCTCAGAGAAATTCTCCACTGTGTGATGCGTGGTGGACCAACGCTGAATGTAATCCCTCAAGGACTCATTAGGCTTCTGGATGCAGTGCTGCACATCGATCAAACCATTCGGATACTTGCAAGTGCCCTCGAAGGTTCTGATGAACACTCGGGCAAGATCCTCCCAGCAGTAGATGCTAGAAGGAGCCAAACGATTCAGCCACGCTTAGGCCGAACCATCCAACATCAAGGACAAATGTTTCAAGGCTATGTTGTCGTTTCCTCCACCAATATGAACAGCCACTCGGTAATCATCTAACCACGTTTTTGGCTTTGACTCGCTAGAAAACTAGCTTATCCGAGCCGCCAACCTAAAGTTGGGGGGAATCTCAGCGGAGCAAATGGATCTGCTAAAACATTCGGAGCCAGAAATAACGGCACCACTTCCACTCGGGTAATCTCTGTCATAACCATCTCTGTGGGATCTGCCTCTGTCAATCCGCTTCTGAGCGAGGTAATCTCTCGCATCAAACCCTAGGTTCTGCTCATCACTGAACGGGTGCCTTTCGTCATGGTGCTAGGGCACATATGAACCACTCCACGGAGGAGTAGGCACTCGACGGTGGTCATCACGGTGAAACTGATCTCGCCCTGACCTCGATACTGATCTTCACGATAACCTACGCCCCTGTGACGCAAGGGTGATCCTGTGCCAACTGAACTGTGTCTACCTTTGGTGAATTGATGTGCAATCTATTGCACGACTGAGAAACAAGTGAGTTCTGGCGCTGAGCTGCATCAAGCAATGCCCGAATATGCAGAAAACCTCTACCAGCCTCTGAACGGGATGGCTGAATGGAATCTGCAATCCTAGCCATTGCTACAACATTTAAAACTGGATTGCAGTATACCTCAACGTTGTTCTGAGAACCACTCGGAAACAGTTGTCGCTGACGTCGACTGGGATGTGGTGGACGCTGGCGAGCACGCTCGTCGAGTTCTTTCTGGATCTCTTCGAGCTGAAGGCGCGCGGCCTCCAAAGCCTGAGCCTCAGCAGTCGCACCGACGATTGGCGTATGGAGGATCTCCTCATCCCGGTGTTGCTTGTCATTCGACGCTCCACCAGCCTCGCGCCTGCCGCGTCTGAAGCTAGGCGGCAGGCTCTAATGTGAACCAACCATAAGAACCTCCACCATAGGATCACAGCTCTCACACTCGGAGGGAACGTCAGACTGATTTGACACCGAGTCGAACACGCCATGAAGTGACTTGGTGGGCCCAACAGCCGCATTCTATGGGGATGAAGTTTGGTGAGCTGTCGCATGCCTCACCCATCGCTGGAGCCACGAACGATCGGATTGCTTGCGGTGATGAACAGCGGGGAGGGCTGACAGATACAGAGTTGACGGCTGCCGCCGAAGTATGTCGTAGGAGCTTCCGCGGAAGTGCACTGCCCCATGGATCGGGAGCGCCTCAACATCTAGAGGCGCCTCCTGAAGCCATGCCTAATCATCGGCGATGAAGGTGAGCTTTCCGAGATGGATCTCGTGGCCATGAACAAACCACCGCCGAAAGACATGACGAAGGGTAAAAATGCAACCTCGCCGGAAGTCGCTTAAATGCCTGCCCCACGATGGGCGGCAACTATCGTGGGAATGAGTCAAACAATAGAAGATAGGGGTACGAAAGGAGAGGGCAGAGTCCTATCTACGACCAGGATGTACACATAGATGTATGAATTCAGGCCCCTCTTGTGGAGGTAATAACCCTACGTCTCAGTGCTCAGGAGTTCTTGTCGTGTGGATAGTATGTGTTACAGGAGCTGCGAACCCTTGTTCCAGAGGGGACGGGTGGCTTATATAGAGTATGCTGCCCCTTATGAATGCCAGGCAACCAAGGGTTCGATCCTGGGAATAAAGACATACGACTGGTAACGTATACAATAAATGCTACTAATGGCGACTGGCCGAACGCCTGCCTGTTGGCCTCCCTGGAGTGCCTTCATGTCTTCTGGTGTCGACTGGTCGTGGGATCTTCCGAGTGACAGGAGACCGTCGAGTGGAGGAAGAAACCTCCGGGTGACTTCATTGTCGAGTGACTATTGCGTCATGATGACTTCAGTCAGAAACTCTCTTGCCATCATAAAGTCCTCCAATATAGTGTCCTTAGGTAGGGTATGTAGGTCAGTCCTAGGACCCTACCCTAGGTACATATCCTCGTCAAGCACCACATGTTAAAGGATCCATGATAATATAACTTCTATGTGAATATAAACATAATCGTTGTGTTGTCTTCCATGTCCAACATGAACACTTGATCATTATATAATATTTGGTGGGGGCTCACAATCATAAAAGATGTCCAAGATAGTGTATCTATATGTGAATCTCCTCTCCTATATCATAATCTTGCATATATTGTATCAAGACAAATGTTATGTTTGTTTATCCTCAAATACTTTTAACTAGCATAATTCTTCTAAGTGAAGTCATTACTCTCCACGGGATTAGCATACGATTTTATTTTATTTCATTGCTATGATTGACGCATGAGGGTAAAACAAGCAAACTCAAACTAATATTTATTATATAACTCTCACACTCGATAACAAGGATAGGTAGATCAAAAAGAAAAGGCTCTAAGCAAAACAATACTAAAATTTTAGTTCTCTAAGTCATGACATAACTAAAGATCGAACTAATATAGATGATAATGGTAAAATTGATGGTGATACGATACCGCGGCACCTCCCCCATGCTTGGGACAAGCTAAGGAGGGTGCCCATGCCCATATACTCATGTGTCCTTCTTGGGTCATGGTGGTAATGATGTAGTAGGCTTGTCCTTTCCACTGGTTAGTAGGGAGCCCTTAACTCCCTCATCTCATGAAGTAGCTGTTGAATCATTGCGGTGTTCTTTTGTACTTAAACCATAATGTGTTTATTCTCTGTCCACCAAGAGCCTTTTCCTGCATCATGTTCACTTAGGTGAGAGATGTCCTAGCTGGACAGTATATGTGAGCGAAAAATATTCTCAACTCCATAGTTGTGAATCAAATTGTGGAAGTTATTTGCATGTAACCTACCGAAGGGCCTCCTCGGGGTAGATTCACCTGGCGATTCCTGAGCTAGCCGAGCTCTGCTCCCAATTGGTGGGCAAGGATTTAGAGAAGTGGATATGCCTATCAGTGTCCCAAGTTCCGAGGTAGGGGGATGAACTTCCTTGAGTCCATAGGTCCCTTGTGATACCCTCGATTTGGAGCTACAATAATGATTGTAATCAAGCTCAGTAACCTAAGGTTTATGCTAATCCATTTTGCTAATCCAATTATGATCACTGTTGGAATCAAATTATAATTCAAATTCCCTTGCAAAATTCAAGTTCATTTCAAAAATGGATTTAAAAGTTTTGCAAACTTCAAATTAAAAACCATGCTTAGGTTGCAAATATTCCCTAAGCTTTTAAAAAAACAGAACCAACATTTTATCATGTGATTACGAGCCTCAAATCTATTTTAATAGTGGTCAAAATAATGCTTAATTCCCTTTTTGGTTTAGGTAAATTCGAAATAAATTCATAGTTGCTCCAATCTTTGTAAGGCATTATAAATTATTGTTTTATTAATACTTGGGCCATGTGGCATATTTTACAAAGGGATCATTTAAGCTAAAATATGTAAAAAGAGAAACTATTTTAAAACAAAAAAGTTAAAAGAAGACAAAGGAAAAAAAGGAAACCCCTCGGCCCATTTGGCCAACCGACCGAGCCCGCAACCCCGCCGATGTGCCCCGCTACCGGCTGCGCTCACCGCGTGTTCCGGCCCCTACTGACCGTTCGCACTACGCCCCCGCCAGTGCTCCCATCGTCCACGCTCGCCGCCCCCCAGCGCCGCTCCCGCATGCCTCGGGCGCCGCCCCCAGGCCGCCTGCTCACCCCTACCATCCCTGTTGTGCCCTGTGGTGCTGGCCGCCGCCGTTACCTCCGGCCACCGCCGCAACCCCCAGCGAGGCCTGGCCTCGCCCTGGCCCGGTTCGGTTTGTGAGGATTAGACCCCCACTAATCCCCGCCCTCCCCGTGACACTGATAGAGGGGGCCCACGCCCCATAAACATTTTTAAAAAGGGAAAAAGTTAAATAAAAATGTCTAAATAAACAAATAAATAAATAGATGTTGAGTTAACTTATTTAAGGTTAATTAGATTAATTAACGCCCTTGTTAAGTTAATGTATATGACATGTGGGCCCAGCCCAATTAGGACTAATTAAACCTGTTTAATTAAATATGGTAGTTAGTATAATTAGTGTGTTACTTACATGTGGGTCCAACTCCTCTAATTAATCTATTTTAGTTCATTTAAAATATTAAGTAACCTCAGTCTATGACAAGGGGCCCACTGGTCAGTTTGACCAGTCAACCCCGTTGTTGACTACTGATGTGAGCATGACATTATGCTGATGTCATAATTGAATTGTTGAATTAAATTAAATATATTTAATTTCTGAATATTATTAAAACTTTAAAATTTAATATAAAATAAACCGTAAGTCACGTGAAAATAATTTATACATGAAAGTTGATCAGAAAAATCCCTAGCATTCGAATACGCATTCCGTTCGTCTATCACGTGCTCCTATCATAATGAAAAAGGAACTCTTCCATCGTTTTCATCTATCCAGTAAAAGCCAGAGACCCGGGAAATATCGTCAGATATTCTCCCGGCCCGTTGTGACGTGTAGTACTGAGTTAATGGACGCCTAGCTCTGCATATTGCCATGCCATACATCGTGTTGCATTTTTTGTGTTATATTTATTGTTTCTCCCCCCTCTTCTTACCATTAGACCTCAAGACTGATGATGCTGCCTGATACGACTAGGCCTCTAACGGCCAGACCTTTGCAGCAGAGCAGTAATACAACCCCCCCCCCCTGAGCATTCCGATATCGCCCATTCTTTCTCTCTTATGCTTGCATTAGATTTTGATATTGTTGTAAATAGCTTGTACTTTGATGCAATGCCTGTTTTTGATAAACTGCTAACACCTGCTACTTCATTAAACTACTTAGCATAGGTTGATAGTGACCCTTGTGCCCCCCTTCATTTAGTTGCCCTGCTTTAATAATTAGTTACTCGGTCATCATGATCGATGAGCCAGCCCCGTCACATCACCGCAATCCCCTTAGTTTTACGACTCTGTATAACTACTATCAACTACCGAGGGTGACACCTCGTCAAGTACTCATGATGCTAGCTTTGTAGTGTAGCTAGTCGGTCATGGTAAACAGAGGGTGATACCTCTCCGCCACTCCCGATATCGACTATGTTGTGCACCCCCCCCCTCTCAAGTGTGGGACCCCCAAGGATGATTCCTCTAAGTTCACCTTGATGGTTACATCGAGCGGAAACCATTGAGGGTGATTCCTCAGGTCCCGCCTTGATGTTTTATACACAAGGGTACTATGACTCGGTTACAGAAAGATGTTGGTGACGGGTCGGACCTGAATGGTGCCCACAGATTGATGATGACGAGGCATGGCCGGGTAGGTGAGGCCCATGCCACAAGACCTAGAGACGGTTCAACGGGACCACACATTGTGGGTCGCGCTCGTCACCGCACTTAGTTTGTAACATCCCAAAATTCCATTTTGGAATGTTATGAAATGTAGCTATGCATCTATCATCATCATTGCTTGAATACATGTATTAGTTGAAATGCTGCTTCTGACTTTTTGAAACCCCTTTCTACTTCCCCTAAGTTGCTTTCACCTATTTGTAAATCTTGCTAAAATGTTCAAAATAAGAGGGGAGTAACATGACACTCCACACCAGGGTCATCTTGGTGATATATTTGAACAATAAGAAACAGGGGGTCTTTTGAAAAATATTTGCAAAAGGTTTTTAAACCAAATAGGCAATTTCTAAAAATATTATTTTTTTAAAGTTTTCAAATGACAGAATAAAAATGTTCAATAAATGGCATTTATTATTCTGTTAATTTTGATATATAATACTCCTATATTTAGAAAAAAAATGCTTTTAAAGACTTTTACTGCTCTGGTTATTAAAAACAGTAACGGTTTTGTAATTAAACGGGCCGGCCCACGGGCATTTATTAGCGAAGTAATTACCGACCGGTCGACCGATGCGCAGTTGACGCCCCAGATCCACCGGAGACCTCAAACACCGGCGACCTTTACACTGTGAGCTCCCTCATCCGTTCGATCTGGATCTGACGACCCAGATTATAACGTTAAGCCCCGAACCGTTTTTCTCTAGCCATCGGCCGTCCACCCGTAACCCCACTCGCACACACCTCTTTGGCCACTCATAGGCTGCCACATAGCCCCTGGCCGTCCGGTAGTTTTCTGTTTTTTTCTGTTTTGTTTAATTAACAGAAACTTTTCAAATTTGTTTTAGCTATAACTTTTAATCTGTTTAATGTTTTGAGTTGATTCTTTTTGCAATAGCTCACATTTTTCATTTAGTTTCACCCTGTACTTCTAAATTTTAAATTTGAACTATAAAACTTGAATTTAATCAAATTTGCTCAAATCATTCAAATTTGAATAACTAGAGTTTAAAAATAGATTTTGATATGAATATTTTTGCTACTGCTTGGTATTAGTTAGGACTATCTTATTGCTTAGCTTGAAGATTTTTAGGATGATTTTGATTAGTGTTCTAGCTATAAACAGAATCTGCCTAGTATTATAGTATAGTTTTATTTACTTAGTTTTAGTTAGTTTCAATTAGATTTAGTTTTAATTTGATTTAGTAGGTTCTGTTACTTGAACATTTAGTGTTTTACTTACTGTTAATAAAAATATAAAATTGTTTGGTTTATTTCTTTGTTAATATAGGAATCACAACTTCTTTTCAAATAGGTTTAATTTGTTATAAAACAAACTAGTTTAGTAATAAATTCTTTTTAACAAAGTTTTATATAATTTAATTCTGTTTTCTAAGACAAGTTTAATTGTAAATTCTTTTCTGTTAAGAACATGTTTTATTAATAATTAATAAGTTTAGTTTCATTCTTTTGTTAGTAAAACTATAGTTGTTTCATTTAGTGTTTATCAATACTTTAAAAAAACTTTACTAAAGTTTTTCTCCACAAACTTTAAATGAATTCAATTCTGTTATTAATGAAATATTTTATTGTTTTCTTGCTGTCAACTATTGTTTTGGTTAATACAAATGGTTTCATTCTGTTAGTAGTGTTTCATCCATCACCTTTTTGAAAACAAAACTTTGTGTGTTTTCTTGCTTGTGATTTGTGCATTGTTTTGTCTTGATTGTTTACTAGTTCATGGTTGATGTTTGTGAGTTGCGATATTGTGTTGTATGCTTATTGAGTGCTTGTTTGCTTCGTTAGATTATCCGAAGTGCGAAGCTTGTTACTTAGAGTCACTCACGTACGAAGATCATCAATCAGGCAAGTCACCTTGATCATGTTTTACCCATGTTTTATATGCATTAGTTCTACCATCTCCCCAATTGCATGCAAGATAGGTTAATTGGAAACTTGGTTACTGTTGTAGTATCATGTGGTAGGTACCCCCTCAATCCTTGACACATTGGCCCCGGGAAACGTTGTTTTACATTTTGCTATGCTACTAGTAGACGGGGTTGGTTGTGTGAGTCATGAGAGTTGTGAGATTAATTACAAGACCTACATAATGATCAAGACTTCAAGACTCCGAGTTTTCAACTTACCTCTGGGTGGATGATGGTTGAACGGCACCCTGGAGAAACCAATGGATTTGCCTAGGTGTTGCTGGAGATGGCCAGTATTCACGCGGAAAGATCCACCCAGGCACAAAGAGATGGATGGATGCTTCAAGACCTAAGGCTTACCTGCACAGCCACAAGTCATTATGGGCTCTGGCTTGGTTGGATATCGTGGTGACCCTGGACAGGCGGTGCTACGAGATGTAGAAGAACGGTAGGAAAGGATGGGCACCGACAGAGTCGCAGGGAAACCCTTTGGAAGACCATGTTTTGGTCATCCGTTTCTCAAACACCCTGAAGTGCGAGAAATCAAACGGAGGCGACCAAATCTTGTGGGGAACGTGTGCAAAACTCTGCAGAGTACTCAAACCTAATCGATTAGCCGTGTCCACGGTCACGGACGACTTGAGCCAAAGGAACTGAAACTTCCAGAAACTCTCAACACAATTAATATGATGATGTGGGTATTAATAACTTGGGTATGAGAATTGGTTGGTGGAACCATCTCATTAAACAACCAACTTAGTAATAATTTTGCTTAGCCCTCTCTTGTTGTAGGAAAATTGGCTTTATGCAAAACTTACTACTCCACCTGCCATAATTGCATATAGATTAGAGGATTATCTTTTCACCCCTCTCTTGTGACTTTGCCGGCATATTCAATATGCTGACCTATATGGCTGCAACGTATCATGTTGCAGAGTACTTTTCTGACTAGGAGTGAGGATACGCTCTACGCTCGGTGAGATGCCCTTGGAGTCAGATGGACTCATCTACCTTCGACGCTTCCGCAAGACTTAGTTATTCTCATGAGTTGGCCTTCGGCCACTTTATTGTAATGATTATTGTAATAAAGGACTCGATATGAGATTCCGATTAATATAATGTTGTGTGATTTCTCTTTGGTATATACATCGATGTACCGTGTGTGTACCAGCATGATCTTGGGATGGTACGGAAACACCGGAGATTCGACCTTTCAGGTCGGGTCGCTACAGAAATGGTATCAGAGCACACGCTGACCGTAGGACGTAACCTCTAGGATTGGAAAGCCTTAGGATTTATTTCCCTTTGTCTTTAAAAAATTCTTATACTCTCATCTACTCGCTTCTCACTTCTCTCCGATTATTTCAAAATTTATAGATGGCTACCTTCATTCCAGTGTTAATCTCGGAGTTTTCCCAGCCTGACGCAACGATGCCCTTTGGTAAGGAGCTGATGAGGATCGTCAAGGACGTAAGGATTGCTTTGCCGAGCATCACCGGGATACCTATCATGTCATTTCCCCAAGATGGACGCTACAGGATTGAGGTGCACATCCCAGGGAAGACCTTTGGGAATCGGAAGGAACCCATCGACTTCAAGTTTGTGGCACCCAGCTGGATACTTGGAAGAGACATGGCCATTCATCGTGCCCTTGGACGTATTCAAGAGGAATAGAGAGGTGGAACCATTTCACCAGGACTCAGCGTGATTTGTCGCAGAGATGCCAATGGAAATATCATAACCCCTCCCACTGCAGACACCACCATTTCCTATATCCAGACCTTGGAGACTCACATCAGGACCCTGGAGCTTCGAGTTCGTGCTGATACGAAGACAATCAAGAATCTGATGAACCGCGAGATTGACCTCGACGCTGACTTACGAGAAGCCGAGTACGAGCATGAGTATGAGGTGAAGGATTTCTTAGAGAGGATCGACAAGCTAAACACTCGCATCGCCACTCTGGAGGAACAGATGGACATGGGTGAAAATCTTCATCTTGAAGGAGACTTCGCTCCTTTCATTAGCGACGATGATGACTATGAGGAGAGCACCACTGGAGGAGACTTAGTCACCATGTACTTCTGAGGAAAACTTTAGTTATGCCCTCCATGTATCTTTTATTTTTTTCGTCGTTAAAGCGTAGGTCGATGTTTAGTTTGATTGAGACTTGTATTCTCGATGTTTGACATTGATTGAATAAATGAATGAGTGTTTGGTGTGATATGTTTGTTGCATTGCATATGGATAGTGATTTCTCCTTTTAGGCCCTTGTTCTATTCTAATTCTCACCCCTCTGAAAACAGCAAGATGCCTCCACGACGTGAGTCCGACTTCACCTTCCCGCCGGAACTCACGCAACTCCTTCAGCAGCAGAATGCACTGATGCAACTATTGATCCAGAATCAGACCAACAACCAGAACAAGAACCATCATCATCCACCTCAGGCTGACAATCTCACCTTTTTTCTGAGGTTGAACCCTCCAACTTTCTCCAGCAGCACTGAGCCCATTGTGGCAGATGACTGGCTCCGTAAGATGGAGAGAGAACTCGTCACCGCTGGATGTATTGATGCTGACAAAGTATGCTTTGCCGCACATCAACTAGAAGGACCAGCAACTTCATGGTGGGAAAACTACACCACCACATATCCTATTGCTGATGTAACTTGGGAGCAGTTCAAGCAAGCTTTCCGCACCGCACATGTTTCAGCTGGAGCTATGAGTCTGAAGAAGCGCGAGTTTCGCAACTTGCGCCAGGGAAATCGCTCTGTGGCCCAGTACGTGGACGACTTCAGCACATTGGCTCGTTATGCACCAGGGGACGTGGCCGATGATGCGGCCAAGCAAGAGAAATTTCTGGAAGGACTCAACGATGAGTTGAGCATGCAGCTGGTAGTGGCTACCTTCAACAACTACCAAGAGCTGGTGTACAAGGCCCTCATCTTGGAGGGAAAGCAGCAGCAAATTGAGAACCGCAAGAGGAAGTACAATCAGGGGAAGTTCAACTCTGGAGCTCATCAGAAGCCCCGCTACTCCCCGTACTCAGGGAATACCGGATTAGGGACCGGTAAGTTTGGAAGGCACACTCATGCTGTGCATAAACCATGGAGGCCACAACCATGGAGGAAATGGGAATGCCCGTCCCAACCATGGCAACTTCAAGACTGACAATGGGAATGGGAACAACAACCAGCACCGTCACGCTCCTACTCAGAAGGATCTGAGCCACATCAACTGTTTCAAGTGTCAGAAGACAGGGCACTATGCTACTGAGTGTCCCCAGAGCAAGCAGGGAAATGGAAATGGCAACTCCGCAGCCAAGAAGCCAAATCCGTTTCCTCGTGCCCAGGTGAACCACCTCGATGTGGAAGAAGTCTATGATCAACCCGAGACTGTGGTTGGTAAGTTTTTATTGCATTCACGTCCAGTTATAGTACTTTTTGATTCTAATGCAAGTCATTCATTCATATCAAGGGTAGTTGTATAAGTATGGTTTGCCCACCAAAACCCTTAGTCAACCCATTAAGGTCAGTTCCCCAGGAGGTATGATGATGGCAGGGATAGGATGCCATGCCTTGAAGATTAATATAGGAAACCATGTTTTTTCCACCGACCTCATCGTCTTAGAATCCCAGGGATTGGATGTAATCCTAGGCATGGATTGGATGACCAAGTATGAAGGAAATATTGATTGCCCCAACAAGTCTGTTTCACTCACCACCCCGGAGAACAAGAGGATTAAGTATGTATCCCGACGCACACGTATGAGTGCTCGGTTAAATTCCCTCACAGGAGTTGTTCAGGAGGAAGTACCTGTGGTAAAAGACTTTCCGGATGTATTCCCGGAAGAATTACCAGGCATGCCACTAGATAGGGAGATTGAGTTCCTAATAGAGCTACAACCAGGGACAACCCCAATTTCCAAGAGACCCTATCGGATGCCCGCAAATGATCTAGTGGAAATCAAGAAGCAGATTAAGGAGTTATTGGACAAGGGGTATATTCGCCCAAGTTCTTCACCTTGGGGAGCCCCAGTTCTTTTGGTGGAGAAGAAGGATAAAACCTTGAGAATGATAGTCGATTATCGTGCCTTGAACGAGGTGACTATCAAGAACAAGTACCCTCTGCCAATGATTAATGACCTGTTTCATCAGCTAGTAGGCGCCAAAGTATTCTCCAAGATCGATCCTCGGTCAGGGTATCACCAACTGAAGATTCGTGAACAGGATATACCCAAAACAGCTTTCACCACCAGGTATGGCTTATATGAGTATACTGTCATGTCCTTTGGTTTGACTGATGCTCCTGCCTACTTCATGAATTTGATGAACAAAGTATTCATGGAATATTTGGACAAGTTTGTCGTGGTGTTCATCGATGACATACTGATATTCTCCAAGAACGAGGAAGAACACAAGGAACATTTGCGTTTAGTTCTGGAGAAGCTTAGAGAACATCAGTTATATGCCAAGTTCAGCAAATGTGAATTTTGGCTGACAGAAGTCGGATTCCTTGGACATGTTATTTCCGGAGAAGGAATAGCAGTAGACCCCGCTAAGGTTGAAGCCGTCACCGAGTGGAAGTCACCCACCTCAGTTAAGGAGATCCGCAGTTTCCTCGGACTAGCCGGATATTACCGGAGGTTCATTGAAAACTTCTCAAAGATCGCCAAGCCCATGAAAGAATTGTTGAAGAAAGAATCTAAGTATATTTGGACTCAGGAATGTGAAGCCAGTTTCCAGGAATTGAAGAAACGTTTGGTCACAGCCCCAGTGTTGATTTTGCCCAATATTCAGAAGGACTTCCAGGTTTATTGTGATGCTTCACGTCAAGGACTTGGAGGAGTACTCATGCAAGATGGAAAGGTTGTAGCTTATGCATCCAGAAAACTACGACCTCATGAGTTGAATTATGCCACCCATGATTTGGAACTAGCAGCCGTAGTGCACGCACTCAAGACCTGGAGACATTTCCTTATCGGAAATAGTTGTGATGTTTACACTAATCATAAGAGCCTGAAATATATCTTCACGCAGAAAGAGTTGAACCTCAGACAGAGGAGATGGTTAGAGTTAATCAAGGACTATGACATGAGATTACACTACCATTCAGGTAAGGCAAATGTGGTAGCAGATGCTTTGAGTCGGAAAACGTATGTAAACACACTCACAGTGGGAGGATTACCCTAGGAGTTAGCCGATGATCTCAGAGAGCTCATGCTAGAGATAGTTCCAAGCGGATATGTTGCCACACTAGAAATCCAGTCCACCTTGACCGAAAGAATTCGAGAAGCCCAGAAATCGGACAAGGAGATAGCTGAGATTAAGCAAAGAATGAAAGATGATAAAGCTAAAGGTTTTCGTGAGGATGAACAAGGAACTCTCTGGTTTGAGAACCGCATCTATGTGCCCAATGACCCAGAGCTCAGGAAGTTGATACTTCAAGAAGCCCATGATTCCCCTTACTCAATACACCCAGGCAACACCAAGATGTACCTGGATTTGAAGGAAAGTTATTGGTGGACAGGTATGAAGAAGGATATTGCAAAACATGTGGCAATATGTGATGTTTGTCAGCGAGTAAAGGCAGAACATCAGAAACCAGCAGGGTTACTCCAACCTTTGCCGATACCCGAGTGGAAATGGGAAAATCTTGGTATGGACTTCATCACAGGATTACCCAGGACCCGTTCAGGTTATGATTCAATCTGGGTAGTGGTCGATCGCTTGACCAAGGTGGCTCATTTCATTCCAGTGAAGACCACTTATACCAGCGCTAAGCTAGCCAAGATATATATGACCAGGATCATATGTCTGCATGGAGTTCCGAGGAGTACCGTGTCAGATAGAGGAACACAATTTACCTCAAAGTTTTGGCATCAGTTACATGAAACTTTGGGTACAAGGCTGGAGTTCAGTACAACTTTTCATCCGCAGACCGATGGACAGACTGAGAGAGTCAACCAGATTCTGGAGGACATGTTGAGAGCTTGTGCGCTAGATTATGGATCTAGTTGGGATGACAACTTACCTTACGCAGAATTCTCGTACAACAACAGTTATCAGACCAGTCTGAAGATGGCCCCTTTCGAAGCCTTATACGGAAGGAGGTGCAGAACACCGTTGACGTGGGATGGTGTTGGAGACCGACAACTTTTTGGTCCCGACCTTATCCGAGATTCTGAAGAGAAAGTCAAGCTGATCCGTGATAGACTCAAGATAGCTCAATCTCGACAGAAGAGTTATGCTGACAGCAAACGTAAGGAAGTGACATATGAAGTGGGAGACCGAGCATATCTTCGTGTGTCCCCGCTTCAAGGAATCAAGAGGTTTGGTGTTAAAGGAAAATTAGCACCCAGATTCATAGGCCCCTACAAAATTCTTGAAAGTAGAGGCAAAGTTGCATACAAGCTGGAATTGCCGGAAGGATTGTCCGGAGTTCATGATGTTTTCCATGTGTCCCAGCTAAAGAAATGCCATGCTGAGATGGTTGATATTCCTTTGAGAGACACCGTGCCCCTAGAGGCCATACAACTTGATAGTGATCTGACCTATGAGGAGAAGCCTGTCAGAATCCTCGAGACTGCCAACAGAGTTACCCGCAGCAGAATCATCAAGTTCTGTAAGGTTTTGTGGAGTCACCACACCAAGAAAGAAGCCACTTGGGAACGCGAATAAGATCTTCATAGAGACCACCCGCACCTATTTTCTAGCCAACCCGAATCTCAAGGGCGAGATTCATCTTAAGGTGGGTAGGTTTGTAACTTCCCTTTCTACTTACCCTAAGTTGCTTGAATACATGTATTAGTTGAAATGCACCACATTGGAATGTTATGAAATATAGCTATGCATCTATCATCATCATTGCTTGAATACATGTATTAGTTGAAATGCTTCTTCTGACTTTCTGAAACCCCTTTCTACTTCCCCTAAGTTGCTTTCACCTATTTGTAAATCTTGGTAAAATGTTCAAAATAAGAGGGGAGTAACATGACACTCCACACCAGGGTCATCTTGGTGATATATTTGAACAATAAGAACCAGGGGGTCTTTTGAAAAATATTTGCAAAAGGTTTTTAAACAAAATAGGCAATTTCTAAAAATATTATTTTTTTTAAAAGTGTTCAACTGACAGAATAAAAATGTTCAATAAATGGCATTTATTATTATGTTAATTTTGATATATAATACTCCTATATTTAGAAATTTCTTTAATGCTTTTAAAGACGTTTTACTGCTCTGGTTATTAAAAACAGTAACGGTTTTGTAATTAAACGGGCCGGCCCACGGGCATTTATTAGCGAAGTAATTACCGACCGGTCGACCGACGCGCAGTTGACGCCCCCTCTCTCTCTGACATCAGGACCAACCCGACCGACCGTTCGCACCGCACGGTCATCGCTCTCCTTCCCGCACGCCCCGACAACCTCGCCGGCAGTTTCTTCTCCTCCCCGGATCTCCCTCCTCTCTCCTCCCCACACACACCCGAGCACCCTATATAAGAGCCCCAACTCCCCGCATCCATTTCCCCCTGAGCCCCCTCTCCCATCGCCAGAACGGCGCAGCAAACCCTCGCCGGAGCCCCTGCCACCACCAAAGCTCCCCATTGCTCGTGGCCATCGACTCCGACCTCCCCTCGCCTCTCCGACGCCACCGTTCGACGTCGGACGTCAAGCGCCGCCGCCCCGACCCCTTCAACATCCCTCGACCACCGGAGCTCCTCGCCGATGACCTCGCCGCCTCGGATCTACGGGAGACCTCCAACGCCGGCGACCTTTACACTGTGAGCTCCCTCATCCGTTCGATCTGGATCTGACGACCCAGATTATAACGTTAAGCCCGGAACCGTTTTTCTCTAGCCATCGGCCGTCCGCCTGTAACCCCACTTGCACACACCTCTTTGGCCACTCACAGGCTGCCACGTAGCCCCTGGCCGTCCGGTAGTTTTCTGTTTTTTTTTTGTTTTGTTTAATTAACAGAAACTTTTCAAATTTGTTTTAGCTATAACTTTTAATCTGTTTAATGTTTTGAGTTGATTCTTTTTTCAATAGCTCATATTTTTCATGTGGTTTCACCATGTACTTTTAAATTTTAAATTTGAACTATAAAATTTGAATTTAATCAAATTTGCTCAAATCATTCAAATCTGAATAACTAGAGTTTAAAAATAGATTTTGATATGAATCTTTTTGCTACTGTTTGGTATTAGTTAGGACTATCTTATTGCTTAGCTTGAGGATTTTTAGGATGATTTTGATTAGTGTTCTACCTATAAACAGAATCTGCCTAGTATTATAGTACAGTTTTATTTACTTAGTTTTAGTTAGTTTCAATTAGATTTAGTTTTAATTTGATTTAGTAGGTTCTGTTACTTGAAGATTTAGTGTTTTACTTACTGTTAATAAAAATATAAAATTGTTTAGTTTATTTCTTTGTTAATATAGGAATCACAACTTCTTTTCAAATAGGTTTAATTTGTTATAAAACAAACTAGTTTAGTAATAAATTCTTTTTAACAAAGTTTTATATAATTTAATTCTGTTTTCTAAGACAAGTTTAATTGTAAATTCTTTTCTGTTAAGAACATGTTTTGTTAATAAATAATAAGTTTAGTTTCATCCTTTTGTTAGTAAAACTATAGTTGTTTCATTTAGTGTTTATCTAAACTTTTAAAAAAAACTTTACCAAAGTTTTTCTCAACAAACTTTAAATGAATTCAATTCTTTTATTAATAAAATATTTTATTGTTTTCTTGCTGTCAACTATTGTTTTGGTTAATACAAATGGTTTCATTATGTTAGTAGTGTTTTATCCATCACCTTTTTGAAAACAAAACTTTGTGTGTTTTCTTGCTTGTGATTTGTGCATTGTTTTGTCTTGATTGTTTACTAGTTCATGGTTGATGTTTGTGAGTTGCAATATTGTGTTGTATGCTTATTGAGTGCTTGTTTGCTTCGTTAGATTATCCGGAGTGCGAAGCTTGTTACTTAGAGTCACTCACGTACGAAGATCATCAATCAGGCAAGTCACCTTGATCATGTTTTACCCATGTTTTATATGCATTAGTTCTACCATCTCCCCAATTGCATGCAAGATAGGTTAATTGGAAACTTGGTTACTGTTGTAGTATCATGTGGTAGGTACCCCCTCAATCATTGACACATTGGCCCCGGGAAACGTTGTTTTACAGTTTGCTATGCTACTAGTAGACGGGGTTGGTTGTGTGATTCATGACAGTTGTGAGATTAATTACAAGACCTACATAATGATCAAGACTTCAAGACTCCGAGTTTTCAACTTACCTCTGGGTGGATGATGGTTGAACGACACCCTGGAGAAACCAGTGGATTTGCCTAGGTGTTGCTGGAGATGGCCAGTATTCACGCGGAAAGATCCACCCAGGCACAAAGAGATGGATGGATGCTTCAAGACCTAAGGCTTACCTGCACAGCCACAAGTCATTATGGGCTCTGGCTTGGTTGGATATCGTCGTGACCCTAGGCAGGCGGTGCTACGAGATGTAGAAGAACGGTAGGAAAGGATGGGCACCGACAGAGTCGCAGGGAAACCCTTTGGAAGACCATGTTTTGGTCATCCGTTTCTCAAACACCCTGAAGTGCGAGAAATCAAACGGAGGCGACCAAATCTTGTGGGGAACGTGTGCAAAACTCTGCAGAGTACTCAAACCTAATCGATTAGCTGTGTCCACGGTCATGGACGACTTGAGCCAAAGGAACTGAAACTTCCAGAAACTCTCAACACAATTAATATGATGATGTGGGTATTAATAACTTGGGTATGAGAATTGGTTGGTGGAACCATCTCATTAAACAACCAACTTAGTAATAATTTTGCTTAGCCCTCTCTTGTTGTAGGAAAATTGGCTTTACGCAAAACTTACTACTCCACCTGCCATAATTGCATATAGATTAGAGGATTATCTTTTCACCCCTCTCTTGTGACTTTGCCGGCATATTCAATATGCTGACCTATATGGCTGCAACGTATCATGTTGCAGAGTACTTTTCCGACCAGGAGTGAGGATACGCTCTACGCTCGGTGAGATGCCCTTGGAGTCAGATGGACTCATCTACCTTCGACGCTTCCGCAAGACTTAGTTATTCTCATGAGTTGGCCTTCGGCCACTTTATTTTAATGATTATTGTAATAAAGGACTCGATATGAGATTCCGATTAATATAATGTTGTGTGATTTCCCTTTGGTATATACATTGATGTACCGTGTGTGTACCAGCATGATCTTGGGATGGTACGGAAACACCGGAGATTCGACCTTTTAGGTCGGGTCACTACATAATAAAATGCTAAGGGTTTGGGTATTTGATCTAAGTTTGTTGTTTGACATTTTTCGCACTAACCTTGATGTGGGACAAGTTATGGGTACTCGGCGCCATTGTATCAACCGAAGCTCTTCGGACGTCAGCAATGGACTGGCCCGCGTCCGAGTGGTCCGCGATGGCATTGTTCTTGTATAAGAGGTGCTAGGACTCATCTCGGTCGCTGATGCATCATGCAGGAGTGCAAAGGGTGAGTGGGCCCATGACCCCTATGCGCTTAGGATTTAGATCGGTGGGTTGGCCTCTCTATTGAGCCTAGGTAGGGCAACGGTGTGTTGATATCCTGAGGCCGGGCGTGACCCAGGAAAGTGTGTCCGGCCAGAGGTGATCAAGCGTGTTGGAAATGTGGTGCACCCTTGCAGGGATGAATTCAACTATTTGAATAGTCATGTCCATGGTAAACAGGACGAGTTGGAGTTGTACCTCAATCTAATAAACTAAAATTTTGATTTAAATTGAAATGAATGTTGGCTCCCAGATTGCTTTATCGCAAGGAGTCGGGGAAGAATCTCAGGGCATGGTTACTTAATAAATTTGCTAAAATAATATGGTTATATATGAATTACCAATCTAAAGTCTTTTAATGCTGCAAGATGTTGAAGATGCTAGTCTTTGATAGTACTAGGTCTCACCCTTATTCTCGGTTTTCTGCAATCATTCCAAAGATATAACCCCATTCCTTTGATTCTGATGCATATTGTAGTATAGTTCTGATGTAAGACTTGCGAGTACTTTGGATGAGTACTCACCGTTGCTTTGCCCTCTCTTTACCCCTCGATACGATTACCATGCTCAGATGAAGGAGCCTGGGAGATGGAGTATGCCCCAGATGACTACTACAACACCGCTAGAGCTTACTACTATGTGGAGAGTGCCAACGCTTAGGGGTAGCTAGGAGGTTCCCAGGCAGGAGGTTTCGCCTCTTTCGTTCCGCTGCTTATGTTTGTGCTAGCCTTCTTAAGGAAAAAACTTGTTTAGCTTATGTCTCAACTAAGATATTATTTGCTTCCGCTGACTCGTTTGTATGTCGAGCTGATGTATTACAGCCCTTGAGGCCCTGGCTTATAATATGAAGGTTTTATGAGTTTAATTTGTGTCTATAGTTGTGTTGTGATATCGATCAGTGAGTCCTTAATCTTGGTCGTATGCATTTGCATGCATGATTAGCATACGATCAAAATGGGGGCATCACAAGTTGGTATCAGGGCCGACTGCCTATAGGTAACCGCCTTCCAACTCCTTGGCCAAAGTTGAGTCTAGTACTTGAAAAACTTTTACCAACATTGTTGTGTGGGTTATGGGCCCACGTCTCAATCGGGTGTTATTAGGATCTTTTATTCCTCGTCTATACTCTGGGTTATGGCCTCTCTTCTCTTTCTAGTTAAAGGTTTTGCTAACTCTAACATTAGGTTCTCGTGATCACATCCACTGGAGAGTTGGTTTATCAACAATTGTTTCCTTTGAAGTTATGATACACACACTGTCATTTGACATCTTGAATATCCTTGTTACAGATGCGGCCCTGAAGGCAACTCGTTTGCCTGACTATGGCTATCGATACACCTGGATTCCTGGCCATCCTGATCGAACACTTGACCAGGTCGGGATATCGCTGGTACCCCGAGTACACTATTTCTGAGGACTACCGCGAGTAGAACTAGGAGCAGTACTGACGGGGATATACCCCGCGGTATGATCCGGCCTGGCGACTTACAGGAGACCCGGCCGAAGATATGGCCTTCTTATTAAAGACCCGGCCGAAGATATGGCCTTCTTATTAAAGACCCGACCGAAGATATGGCCTTCTTATTAAAGACTCGGCCGAAGACATGACATCTTATTAAATGACCCGGCGGGCGAGTCGCAGGATGGCGAAGCCCAAGATCCGGCTGGTAGGCCGGTGCCAGGCGGCTCACGACACAAGACCCGGCGGGTGAGAGAGGCGCCAGGCAGATCACAAGATAAGGCCCACAAGAGAAGGCCCGAAGAGAGAAGGATTCCATTAAAGGAAATAAGACCCAGAGTAGGATTCGTGAGAGACGAGTCCTAATCCAACTCCTAGTAGGACTCTATTTGTAAAACCTACCATCTCCACTTATATAAGGAGGAGTAGAGCACCCCTAGAAGGACAAGATCCTCAAGGGACACGAGTCCACAAGTTTAGACAACACAAGTTTAGAGATAAAGAGATTAGAGGCTCTCATGATTCGAGGTAGCGATTAGCACCCTTGTAACTGAGAGATCTTCATCATCATCAATATCAGACAAGCAGGATGTAGGCTTTTACCTCGACTTGAGGGGCCGAACCTGGGTAAAACTCCGTGTCTTCTCGATTCCGATCAACCCCTTCAAGCCGCCACGTAGTTGCGTTTGCCCCAAACTTAAATCCGTTGACCCGGACATCTGTCATGACAAAACCACGACAGTTGGCGCCCACCGTGGGGCTTCGCGTGATGGTTTTGTGTTCTTGGAGGGATCTCTCCTCAGGAATCGAGAAGCTCATTATGAGCCGGATGAGAAGAGTCGGTTCGAAAAGAATCTACAGGTCTCAGCCACCCCGCCTCAACAGATTTGCTCTACCGGTCTCTGCCCCAGCCGTGCTTGGGCAGCCAGTCGTTGCCATCAACCGTTCCCACAGTCACCCGTAAGGTCTGCCAGTTTGCCGACCCGCCTCTGCCGCAATCGCTGGACGGCTTTACCACACACCTTCCCCGCCTCATCCATATGAGCCGCCCCCGTGTTGCCTTTGTCGGCCCCGTTTTTCGCCAGACCTCACGACCGCTCACCAGCCCCTGCGGCCGGCTTTGCTCCTCGTTTCGCACGCGCCATCACCGAGCCAATGCCGCGTCTTGCGCGCACCATCGCCGGGCCTCACACTCCGTCGAGCTGCGCCAGCCATCGCCGCGTCCGGCTCTCCCGCTTATGGCCAAACTGGCCATGCCCTCTCGCCGCCTCCGCAGACTGCGCCACCGTGGGCTCCTCTCCCCTCCTCATTACTCCACTGCGGCCGGTTCTCACCACAGAGTTGCATGCCTCCTGACCTGGCAGCCGTAGTTGCGTCGCGCCACACCGCGAGCCACCGCTGCGCCGATTCCACTTTTGCAAGCCGCTGTGGAGCCAGCCTCGCCCGCTCACTGCTTCAGCCGCCGGTCGGCGAGCCGCCTTGCGTCGTCAAGTCGCTGAATCGCCCTCGCCGGCTCTGCCTTTGCCGAGCCGCCCTTGGTTCCACCGCCGACTCACCCGCGTGTGGAGGCGGCACATCCAACGCCGTCGAGCCGCCCGACCGTTCAGTCCGTCTGACCGCTCCGAATCGCCCCTGTACGCTGCCTCTGTCTGGCCTGCTGCCGTCTCTGCACCTGCTGGCTCAACGCCCCTCTCAGGCCCGTTTGATATATGAGGATTGCGGGCGTCGGCGACTCGCCCGTGGTAAAACTTAAGCTTCACCACGATGATCATCAACTCCGTGGTGGATAAAATTTTGGCCCAGCATATCGCCATGATGAGCTACTGGACAGACGCATACAAACCACCATTCCTACGGTCAGGTCTACATCAACGCGCCGTCTCTCGCCTCGCCTTCGGCCGCCGTGGCCGAGTCGCCCCGTCTCGCCTCGCCCTCCACCTCCATCGCTTCAAGCTGTCGGAGAGTTCACTGACACAGGGGCCATCCGTCATCCTAAATCAGGTGTATTTGCCCTTTGTTGTTTTCAATACATATTAAATTGTAAAAAGAACAATTACTTCGTTTTCTTGCAATATTTTTATGCAGGAAATATATTTGCGTGGCATTATACCGTGGGCTAGAGCGCATTCGGGTTCATCCGTGTTGCATTGATGAATGGACGCTCGTGAGTCGCTGCACCCGTGGCCTGGTCTACATCAACACACCAGTACCGCGCGTGCTCACCCGCCATTATGAGCCGCCTAATAAGTGCGGCAAGCTGCCGGAACCACAGTATGGTCTTCACCAACAAACGCCATAGTTGTCTCTCGCAACTTCACCGGCTTACAATGTTGTGACCGTCTCTCTCCACTGCGCCGGCTTACAACGCCGTGGCCGACTCTCGCCACCCGTGCCGGTTCTCAATACTATGGTCGTCTCTCATCCGTCTGCACCGGCTTACAACGACCGCGGATGAACCAACCGTTCGTGCCGGTTTATAACGCCCGTGGCCGACTCATCCATCGGCACCGGCTTACAATACCGTGGCCGTCTTTCACAACAGAACCGGCTGACAACGCCACAGCTGATTTCTATGTCTACATCAACGTATCGGTGCAGTGCTCGCTTGTACGTGCCACCCAACGGATGCATGCAAGACACCACCCACAATTTGATCTACATCAATATATGGGTGCAGTGCTCATCAATATGAGCCGCCCAACGTACAAGCGCATAAGCCGCTGCCACTTCAGTTTGGTTCACTTTAAGCAAACAACCGGAACGAATCATCGACCGGATCATTGAAGCAATTCATACGGGATCATTTATAAACCACCACGAACAACCATCAACTTTTGATGAAGATTCTCAAGCCGCCTCTTCGAGTCAACATGAGACTCGGGGGCTACAGACATGGCAAGACACATTTGGTCCTTTTCAATGAGAAGCCCAGATCTTTTGCCAAGATGAAATTTTCTGGCTCAACAAGTTTAAGTCGAAGTGGTTTGTGACCCACCGAAGCTCTTACCAGTCAATCTCGCTTTAGAGACCCTGAGCCGGTTCACAGAGTTGACGGTCAATCTCGCCTTAGAGACCCTGAACTGATGTCACTCTTACCAGTCAATCTCGCTTTAGAGACGCTGAGCCGGTTCGCAGAGTTGACGGCCAATCTCGCTTTAGAGACCCTGAACTATTGTAAGTTAAACAATTAAGCTCTTACCAGTCAATCTCGCCTTAGAGACCCTGAGCCGGCTCACAGAGTTGACGGACAATCTCGCTTTAGAGACCTTGAACTGGTATGATGCGCAATTGGCTTTATGCCTAATTTGAGTACATTAAGCACTGTTGTTGATGGAGGCTTCTTACCTTTGGTATAGCTTAAAAATTCCCCTAAGGCAATAGCTTGTACATCAAATTCCATTTGCTTATCAACTGCGGCCATCGAAGGGGGCTTCTTACCGACGGGTATCGCTTATCTCACCCTAATGGTCGGCTTTATGCCACTTCTGGTTACTTATTAACCGCGGTTGTCGAAGGGAGCTTCTTACCGCCTGGTTCGCTTATCTCACCCTAACAACCGGCGTTTATGCCAAAAATAGTTGTGGAAGGAGGCTTCTTTCCCTTGGGTATAGCTTACATAAACCCTTCACACAGCCGGCTAGTACAATTACTAGTCGCGGCTGTCGAATGGATGCTTCTTGCCATAAGGTATAGCTTACATAAAACCATCGGCAGCCGGCCCTATTCAACATTGGCTGACTGGAGGAGGCTTCTTGCCTTCGGGTATAGCTTACATTACCCTCCAACAGCATGCTTTTTGAGCTGCGGTTGTCAGTAGAGGCTTCTTACCTTTGGTATAGCTTACATAAACCTATTGACAACCGGGAGGCAATAATAAATTAATTATTATCATATTTACTTGTTCATGATAATCGTTTATTATCCATGCTATAATTGTATTGATCGGAGACTTAGATGCATGTGTGGATACATAGACAAAACCATGTCCCTAGTATGCCTCTAATGGACTAGCTCGTTGATCAAAGATGGTTAAGGTTTCCTAGCCATGGGCATGAGATGTCATTTGATAACGGGATCACATCGGTAGGAGAATGATGTGATGCACAAGACCCAAACTACAAACGTAGCATGTGATCGTGTCAGTTTATTGCTACTCTTTTCTGCATGTCAAGTATATGTTCCTATGACCATGAGATCATGCAACTCACGGACATCGGAGGAGTGCCTTGTGTGTATCAAACGTCGCAACGTAACTGGGTGACTATAAAGGTGCTCTACAGGTATCTCTGAGGGTGTCTGTTGAGTTGGCATGGATCAAGACTGGGATTTGTTACTCCGTGTGACGGAGAGGTATCTCGGGGCCCACTCGGTAATACAACATCACAATGAGCCTTGCAAACAATGTGACTAATTGTTAGTTGCGGGATCTTGTATTACGGAACGAGTAAAGAGACTTGCCGGTAACGAGGTTGAACTAGGTATGGAGATACCGACGATCGAATCTCGGGCAAGTAACATACCGAAGAACAAAGGGAACATTATACGGGATTAACTGTATCCTTGACATAGAGGTTCGACCGATAAAGATCTTCGTAGAATATGTAGGAACCAATGTGGACATCCAGGTCCCGCCATTGGTTATTGACTGTAGAGGTGTCTCGGTCATGTCTACATAGTTCTCGAACCCGCAGGGTCTGCACACTTAAGGTTTGGTGACGTTTCGGTAGTATAAAGTTATGAATGCTGGTGACCGAAGTTTGTTCGGAGTCCCGGATGAGATCCCGGATGTCACGAGGAGATCCGGAATGGTCCGGAGGTAAATATTGATATATAGGAAGTCCCATTTTGGTCGCCGGAAATGTTTCGGGCTAATCGGTAATGTACTGGGAGTGCCGGTAGTGTACCGGAAGACCACCGGGAGGGGTATTTCGACCCAAGAGGCTTCATGGTCTGTGGGAGAGTAAATAACAGCATTTTGTGGGCTGGTGGAAGTCCCACACAAGGCCCATGCGGCTGGGAGAAAAAGCCCAAAGGCAAAAAGGTGGAAAAAGGCCAAGAAAAGGGAGGAATCCTAGTCCTACTAGGATTGGAGGAGGAGTCCTCCTCTCCTCCCCACTTTGGTCGACCCAAGGGCTGGATTTTTGGCAGCCAAGACTCCTCCTCCTCTCCTCCTATATATACTAGAGGATTTTAGGGTTTTGGCACAGAATTTTCAGCCACGTGCTACCCGTTCCTCTAGTGCATAGTTTCTCCTCTAGATCGGTTTTCTGCAGTGCTTAGGCGAAGCCCTGCCGGAATTGCTCCACCACCATCACCGGAGCGCCGTCATGCTGCCGATGAACTCTTCTTCCTCTCCATTTCCTCTTGCTGGATCAAGATGGTGGAGATCGTCATCAAGCTGCACGTGTGCTGAACACGGAGGTGCCGTCTGTTCAGCGCTAGATCGGAAGGACCATGAACAAGATCGCGAGACGGTTCGTGATGAATTCACGGGACAAATCGTGATGAGATCGCAGGACGGATCGTGATGAGATCGCGGGACGGATCATGATGAGTTCACGGGACGGATCGTGATTGGATCGCGGGACGGAACATGATGCGATCGCGGGACGCTCGGCGATTTGGATCGCAAAGATGTTCGACTACACCAACCGCGTTTCTTAACGCTTCCCGCTTAGCGATCTACAAGGGTATGTAGATCCACTCTCCCTCTCGTAGATGCTGATCACCATGGATAGATCTTGCGTGTGCGTAGGAAAAATTTTGTTTCCGATGCAACGTTCCCCAACATATCCCACCATCATCCCCATGAAGATGGCTCCTTCAACCCAACCACCAAGTGACCCATTAACAAGAGCACGCGTGCGCCCCATTGAAGCTAAGGTGAACTCACTCCTCTTCGAGCAAGACTTTGATAACAAAGGAACTTGGATGCTACCTCACAATGGGACCCTGTGTGTCCTTAGGTATGTGGGAGATGACCTCAAAGGACCAGGGAACCATCCACAGGACCAAGGACGAGGAGGAGAAGGAGTCAACACCAGGAACAAGCTTCTAGATAGCCCAGAACTTTCGGCTAGCTCGGAGCTTCCGGCCCCCGGACCTTCCGGCCGGCCCGGAACCTCTGGCCCACCGAGAGCGAGTGACCAAAGCCTATGCCAACACTCAGGAAAGCCTAGAATCCACCCGGAACCTCCCCGGAACTTCCGACCCCCGTACCTTACGGCCTAGCCCGGAACTTCCGGCCTATGCAGAGTGCTGCCTCTCAGGCCCAAGGCCCATGCAACTCCCTCTCCCTTACCGCTTCGAAACTAGTACTATATATACTTCGTCCCCTCCTCGTTTTTGGGTTAGCTATGGTTTTCTCTTAGATAGTTGAGCATAGCTCCTTCCAGTACCTCTCCCAGGGACATGCCTCTATAGGAGAAGATCCCTAGTGGATATCAAGGCCCCTTACGAGGGAAGATCCTTCGGAATATCAAGGCCCCTCCTTCCGGAGTGGGAGATCGTTTACTGCTACTTGTATTGTTGTTTAACATGGGGATCTCGTTCCTCGTGTGCTATCGTGATTCTAGTGGATGTGTAATCGTGTTTGTTCTTAGTGTTTTACGCTCATTCTTCCCCGCGTTCTTCGTGAATCCCCCTTCAAATCGTGAAAGATCGACACACACGGGCTTGCCCCGTATCATATTGGTATCATGAGCCATGTTGATCACGAATTTGGAGTCTCCCCACCATTTTCTAGCCTAATTTTGCTTTGATTTGACCCAATTTCGAAAATCCCCACAAAAATAGACATCCAAAAATTTCTTGAATTTCTTGGATTTTATGAGATTTCATTGATTTGGATCAGTGGATCTCATTGTGGACGTGTGGATCTAGCTTTTCATCCAGCAAATTTCCCCCATTTTTTCTTTTTCACCGTCAGATTTGGTTTTTTTCTCAAGATTCAAGCAACCCCTTCCACGACAAGCCTCAAGGTCGACATCGCGAGCGTGACCATCGTCGCCAACAAGAGCAAGACGACTACAAGCAAGATCGCTTATGTCACCATCGTGAAGAAGACCGGCGCCGTGAGGAACAAGCACGAGAGGCACAACGTGCGCTTCGCGAAGCAAACTATGCCATGCAAGAGCACAACCGTATAGCTTGTGAGAAACAAGACACTCTATGCTGAGAACGCCAAGAAGAAGCTCGGCAAGAAGAGCACCAAGAACGCCAACAACGGGTGCGAAAATGACGCTCACAACACCCAAGTCAAGAGGAGCAACACGTTGATGAGCTTCCCCCAAGGCGAGAGCAAGACCAACATGACAACAACGAACCTCCGCGTCAAGATGCACGTCCTCATGCAAATTCCATTAACCACGTGGATGATCATGTGCCAAGGAAAAGCCATAGTCACCAAGACAACTATGCTCCCCATGCCAAGGAAATCGCAATCACAACAACGACGATGAAAATCGCTTTGGCAAGCTCAAGTTCACCATGCCTAAGTTCTTCGGAAGCAACGATCCCGAAGACTACCTCTCTTAGGAACTCAAGGTCGACAAAATATTCCGGTTGCACAACTATGAAGAAGACAAGAAGATTGCCATGGCCTCCCTCGAGTTCCAAGATTACATGCTCATTTTGTGGGAACAAGTGATCGCGCGACGAAGAGAAAGAAGTGACCCGCCAATCACAACTTGGGAACAAATGAAAGAACTCATGCGAGCGTGATTCGTCCCAACACAATATAACCGTGACCTCTTCAAGAAACTCCAACTACTCAAGCAGGGAACCAAGTCGGTGGAAGAGTACTATCAAGAGATGGAGATTGCCATGATAAGAGCACACGTGAAGGAGGAGGATGAGCAAACTATGGAACGATTTTTGAATGGTCTCAATTACCAAGTCAAGAAAATTGCGGATTTCGAACCCTACTCCAACTTGCTCGAGATAGTGCATCAAACCTCCAAGGCGGAACGTCAAGTTCACGAAGACTACAAGTACTCCAAGACCTCCTACAAGACCTACGGTGCAACTACTCAAGCTACTCCAACCACGACCCCTTCTACAAGAACCTCCATGACAAAAGATGACAAGTCAAGCTACAAAGACAAGTCATCTTCATCCTCATGCAACGCACCTGCAAGCAAGACAAGTGCGTTATCTTCTACACCAACACCAGATGACATCAAAACAAGCTCCATCAAGTGTTTCACGTGCCAAGGCCGAGGCCACAAGATGCATGAGTGCCTCACAAGATGAACCATGATACTCCAAGAGGACGGATCCTATGACTCCATGAGTGATGATGAGATGGAAGCTTTGGAACAAGTGGCCACGCACCGACAAGTCAATGAAGAGGAAGACTCTCAAGTCTTTTGTGACAACGATCCGAGCCCCGCTCTTGTTGTCTCAAAGGTGTTGACTCTTCAACAACAACAAGACGAGGACCAATGATGCCACATCTTTCACACCAAGGCCGGTATCCAAGGGAGATCCGTCAAGGTCATCATCGATGGAGGAAGTTGCCATAATTTGGCAAGTGAAGAACTTTGCTCCAAGTTGCACTTGACCAAGAAAAAGCATCCTCGCCCCTACAAGGTCCAATGGCTAAGCGACTCTAGCACTATCCAAGTCGACCACATCGTGCAAGTTTCCTTCAAGATCAGCGCTTATGAAGACACCTTGGAGTGTGATGTTGTGCATGACCGTTTGCCACCTCCTCCTTGGGAGACCTTGGCAATTCGACCGTGGCGCCATAGACAACGGGCACACCAATCAATATAGCTTAAAGATGAAGGGAACCAAATGTGTGCTTTGCCCTATGTCTCCTAGTCAAGTGATCACCGACAAGCAAGCTTCGTCCCATCATGGAGAGAAAAGTGAGAGAGTTATCCACCTCAAAGCGAGTGAGCTCCACAAGCCAAACTTGAGTGACTCCATGATCAGGGACATGAGTGACCTAGTTCTGTTTGCCACCAAAAGAGAGTTGAGGGATGTGAGTGAGAGCCCATCGACCGTCCTTCACTACGTGATAGTGTGCAAGGATGGTGTTACCCGGCCTAACCCTTCACAAAATCTTCCTCTTGTGTTATCTCAATTATTGCAAGAATTCCAAGATGTGTTCCCCGACGAGCTACCTCTAGGACTACCACCAAAACGAGGGATCGAACACCGCATCGACCTCATCCGTGGCACGTCGCTTCCTAACAAGGCTCCTTACCGCGTCAACCCCGACGAAACAAACGAGATACAAAGGAAAGTCCAAAAACTCCTAGATAAAGGTCATGTTCGCGAGAGTTTGAGTCCTTGTGTGGTGCCTATGATCCTAGTGCCTAAATATGATGGTAGTATGTGCATGTGTTCTGATTGCCACCCCATAAATGCTAGCACCATTCGCTACCGTCACCCTATACCACGCTTAGATGACATGCTACATGAACTTAGTGGTGCCACTATATTTTCCAAGATAGACTTGAAGAGTGGTTACTACCAAATTCGCATACAAGAGGGTGACGAGTGGAAAACGCTTTCAAAACCAAATTTGGTCTCTATGAATGACTAGTGATGCCCATGGGCTTATTCGAAGCACCGGGTACGTTCATGTGCATGATGCATCATGGGTTGCGCCCATACATTGTGTATTGTATTGTGGTCTACTTTGATGACATCCTTGTTTTTAGCAAATATCTAGAACAACATGCCAGACATGTAAGAAACGTTTGCAAACTCTCTACAATGAAAAACTTTATGCTAACATGGAAAAATGCATTTTTGGTGTGGACAAAGTTGTTTTCCTAGGACTTGTGGTTTCCTCAAAGGGTGTCCATGTTGATTAGTCTAAGATTGAGGGAATTAAAAATTGGCCTACACCCACCAATTTGCAACAAGTGCGTAGCTTCTTGGGTCTAGCAGGTTTTTTACTGGCGCTTTGTGAAAGACTTTAGCACTATTGCTACTCCTTTGCACACTTTGAGCAAGAAAAATACACCGTTTGTTTGGGGACCTTCCCAAGACACAACTTTCCATGAACTTAAGAATTTGCTTACTCATGCACCTTTGCTTTCCTTGCCCAATTTTGACAAAACTTTTGAAGTGCATTGTGACGCTAGTGGTAATGGCATAGGAGGTGTGCTTATGCAAGAAAAGCGCCCAATTGCGTACTTTAGTGAGAAACTTTCCGCCGCTCAGCTCAATTATCCTATATATGACAAGGAATTGTATGCTTTGGTGAGAGTCTTACAAACTTGGGAACATTATTTGCATATGCATGAATTTGTCGTTCATACTAATCATGAAACTCTATAGTACCTCAAGGGTCAAACCAAGTTGAACAAACGTCATGCTAAATGGAGTGAATTTATTGAGTCTTTTTCTCATGCTATCAAATACATTAAGGGTAAATAAAATGTTGTGGCAGACGCCCTTTCTTGCAAATGCATGATTGTTACTCAACTTGAATTTAATGTTGTTGGCTTTGAGCATATAAAAGACTTGTATGAGCATGATGATTCTTTTGCTACCCCTTATGTCAATTGCAAAGTAAAAACTTGTTGGGAGAGCTACTACATGAAAGATGGATATCTTATGTGTGCTAACAAACTTTGCATTCCCAAGTCTTCTCTTCATTTGTTGCTTTCTCAAGAGGCTCATGGTGGAGGACTAATGGGTCACTTTGGACGCTACAAGACATATGCCACCCTCTTCGACAAGTTCTATTGGCCAAATATGCTTCATGATGTTGCCCGCTTCACCAACCGATGCTCTACATGCCGCAAAGCTAAGTCAAAAGATAAATCTCATTGTCTTTACATGCCTCTTCCTATTTCGTTCCAACCTTGGGAGGATATTAGCATGGATTTTGTGCTTGGATTGCCACGAAAAAAAATGGCCATGATTCCATCTTTGTTGTTGTGGGTCATTTTTCCAAAATGGCTCATTTCATTCCTTGCCACAAGGTCGACGATGCTTCACATATTTCAAATCTCTTTTTTAGGGACATCTTACGCCTACACAGAGTACCAAAGACAATTGTCTTGGACCGTAACATCAAGTTCTTGAGCTACTTTTGGAAGACCCTATGTGCCAAGCTGGGCATCAACTTACTTTTCTCTTAGGCCTACCACCCACAAACGGACGGTCAAACGGAGGTGACGAACCAGACACTTGGAACTCTACTCCATCTGTTGATCTAGAAGAACATCAAGGAATGGAAAGATTGCCTACCCATCGCCGAGTACACCTACAATCGCGCATGACACTTCACCACCAACAAGTCTCCCTTCGAGGTGGTCTATAGTTTCAACCCATTGTCCCCATTGGACATTCTTCTGCTTCCACTCCAAGAACGCATCAACATGGATGCAAGTTCATGGGCAAGCTACATCAAGAAAATGCATCACGATACAAGGAACACCATTGAGTGCCAAGTGGAACGCATCACCGCCAAGAGCAACATCAACAAACACCCCATGGCGTTCGCACCTGGTGACCGTGTGTGGCTAATCCTCTGGAAGGAATGCTTTCCCAATGAGCGCAAGTCCAAACACCTACCTTGCACTGATGGCCCATTCAAGGTGTTGGAGCGCTACGACAACAATGCCTACAAGATCGACATTCCGCATGAAAAATACAACATGAGCGACACCTTCAACATCGCGGACCTCTCCCCATTTCATGGTGATGAAGATCTTGATCCGAGGTCGGATCTTCCCCAAGGGGGGGATGATTCGGAGCATCCCACCATCATCCCCATGAAAATGGCACCTTTAACCCAACCACCAAGTGGCCCATTGACAAGAGCATGTGCGCGCGCCATTGAAGCTAAGGTGAACTCACTCCTCTTCGAGCAAGACTTTGATGACAAAGTAACTTGGATGCTACCTCACAATGAGACCCTGTGTGTCCTTAGGTACGCAGGAGACAACCTCACACGACTAAGGAACCATCCAGAGGACCAAGGACAAGGAGGAGAAGGAGTCAGCACCACGAACAAGCTTCTGGATAGCCCGGAACTTCCGGCCCCCAGAGCTTCTGGCCGGCCCGGAACCTCCGGCCCACCGATAGCCAGCGATCGAAGCCTGCTCCAACACTCGGGAAAGCCCGGAATCCGCTCGGAACCTCCCCGGAACATCTGGCCCCCGAACCTTCCGGCCTACGCAGAGTGCTGCCGCTCGGGCCCAAGGCCCATGTAACTCCCTCCCCCTTACCCCTTCGAGACTAGCACTATATATACTTCGGCCCCTCCTCATTTTAGGGTTAGCTATGGTTTTCTCTTAGATAGTTGAGCATATCTCCTTCCACTACCTCTCCCATGGAGATGCCTCTATAGGAGAAGATCCCTAGTGGATGTCAAGGCCCCTTACAAGGGAAGATCCTCTGGGATATCAAGGCCCCTCCTTCCGGAGTGGGAGATTGTGTACCGCTACTTGTATCATTGTTTGACTTGGGGATCTTGTTCCTCATATGCTTTCGTGATTCTAGTGGATGTGTAATCGTCTTTGCTCTTAGTGTTTTCCGCTCGTTCTTCCTCGTGTTCTTAATATCTGTTCTTCGTAAATCCCCTCCAAATCATGGAAGATCGACACACACGGACTTGCCTCGTATCACCCCCCTTGAGCATTCTGATATCGCCCATGTTTTCTCTCTTATGCTTGCATTATATTTTTACCATTGTAAATAGATCCTACTCTGATGCATAGCCTGTTTTTGATAAACAGCTAATACCTGCTACTTCATTAAACTGCTTAGCATAGGTTGAGAGTGACCCATGTGCCCCCCTTAGTCTTAGTTGCCCTGGTTTAATAATCACTTACTCGATCGTCATGATCGATGAGCCAGCCCCGTCACATCACCGCACTCCCCTAAGTTGTACGACTCTACATAACTACCGTCGAGTACCGAGGGCGACACCTCGTGAAGTACTCATGATGCTCTATAGTGTAGCTAGTCGGTCGTGGGAAATAGAGGGTGATACCTCTAAGCCACTCCCGGTATCGATTCTGTCATGCAACCTTACCTCAAGTGTGGGACCCCGAGGGTGATTCCTCTAAGTCAACCTTGACGGTTACATCGAGCAGAATCCATTGATGGTGATTCCTCAGGTCCCGCCTTGATGTTTTATACACACATGTACTATGACTTGGTTACAGAAAGATGTTGGTGGTGGGTCGGGCCCTAAAGGGTACCCAAGGATTGATGAGGACAAGGCATGGCCGAGAAGGTGCGGCCCTTGCCAAAAGACCTCAAGACGGGTCGATGGGACCACGCATTGTGGGTCGCACTCGTCATCGCACTTAATAAAATGCTAAGTTTTGGGTATTTGATCTGAGTTGGTCATTTGAATTTTTCGCACTAACCTTCATGTGGGACAAGTTATGGGTACTCAGCATCGTTGTATCAGCTGAAGCTCTTTGGACGTCAATAATGGAGCGGCACGCGCCCGAGTGGTCCGTGATAGCATTGTTCTTGTATAAGAGGTGCTAGGACTGATCTCGGCCGCCCACGCATCACGTAGGAGTGAAAAGGGTGAGTGGGCCCATGACCCCTTTGCACTTAGGATTTAGATCAATGGGCTGGCCTCTCTGTTGAGCCTAGGTAGGGCGACGATGTGTTGATATCCCCGAGGTCGGGCATGACGCAGGAAAGTGTGTCTGACCGGAGGTGATCAAGCGTGTCAGAAATGTGGTGCACCCCTGCAGGGATGAACTCAACTATTCGAATAGTTGTGTCAATGGTAACAGGACGACTTGGAGTTGTACCTTTATCTGATACAACTAAAATTATGATTTAAATTGAAATGAATGTTGGCTCTTAGATTTCTTTCTCGTAGGGAGTCGGGGAAGAATCTCATGGCGTGGTTACTTAATAGAATTGCTACAATATTGTTACATATGAATTACCAATCTAAAGTCTTCTAATTCTGCAAGATGTTGAAGATGCTAGTCTTCGATAGGACTAGGTCTCCCCCCTTATTCTCGCTTTTCTGCAATCAGTCTAAAGATATAACCCCATTCCTTTGATTCTCATGCATGTTGTAGTATAGTTCTGGTGAAAGACTTGCGAGTACTTTCGATGAGTACTCACCGCTGTTTTGCCCTCTCTTTCCCCCTCGATAAAATTACCACGTTCAGATGACGGAGCGCGGGAGATAGAGTATACCCTAGATGACTACTAAAACACCGTTGGAGCTTACTACTACGTGGAGAGTGCCGATGCTCAGGAGTAGTTAGGAGGTTCCCAGGCAGGAGGCCTCGCCTCTTTTGATCCGCTGCTTATGTTTGTGCTAGCCTTCCTAAGGCAAACCTTGTTTAGCTTATGTTTGTACTCAGATATTATATGCTTCCGCTGACTGGTTTGTATGTCAAGCTGATGTATTCAAGCTGATGAAGCTTGTATGACTTTAATTTGTGTCTAGAGTTGTGTTGTGATATCGATTAGTGAGTCCCTAATCTTTGTCATATGCATTTGCATGTATGATTAGCGTACGATCAAAATGGAGGCGTCACATTCCTCTCCCGACATAACATCGTCGAATCCTTCTCATTCAGTTTCCATCTGTAACAACCAAGCTTGGTCCTCATTGTTATTGGAGGAGGACGAAGACATAGCTTCCTCACCTTGAGAAATCTGTCCAGAAACTAAAATAAGAACATGGGAGAAACTTGCGATGCGGTGGTCAAAACATATGGAAGTATATATAATGATTTTTTCTAGGTTACAATATGTGTCCATGAAGAAAACGGAGTACGAGAGGCAGACGAGGGCCCCACAAGCTATCAAGGCGTGCCTAGGGGTGCCCTATTAGCTTGTCCATCCACTGTGGGTCCCCCTGTCTCAGTTTTATTTTTGGAATTTTTTCTAATCTACCAAAACCAACAGAACATATTTTTTTGGAATTTTTTGAATTCGGTTTACTTACTGTATCACATACCTAGCCCTTTTCAGCTTTATGGAGTGTTTCGTAAGGTATCTCTTATGTGTTCTTCCGGAGTAATAACTTGAATAATATTAGTTTCAACATTGATGGGTGTGCCTGAGAGGTAATGTTTAATTCTTTGGCCATTTACCACTCTTGGATTTTGCCTTTGAAGTTTTTAATCCTGATAACACCGTAACGATAGACCCCCTTGATGACCTAAGGACCTTCACATTTCGAGAGAAGATTACCTGCAAAAAATCTGAAATGGGAATTGTACAAAATAACTAGATATCCTACATCGAATTCCCTTTTTGGATTCTCTTGTCATGCCATCTTTTAACCTTTTCTTTAAACAACTTGGCATTTTCATATGCTTGTGTCCTCCATTAGTCTAATGAACTAATATCAAATAACCTCTTTTCACCGGCAAGTTTAAAATCATAGTTAAGTTCTTTAATTGCCCAATAAGCCTTATGTGCTAACTCAAGAGGTAGATGACATGCTTTTCCATAGACCATTTTATAGGGAGACTTTCTCATAGGGTTTTATAAGCAGTTCTATAAGCCCATAAAGCATCATCTAGTTTCATTCTATATATATTAACAGTATTTTGCAAGATCAATTTTATTTCTCGGTTGCTAATTCAACTTAACTACTAGACTGAGGATGATAGGGTGATGCAATTCTATGGTTAACATCATATTTAGATAGAAGTTTAGGAAAGCATCATAAATAAAATGTGAACCACCATCAGTCATTAAATATCTAGGGACTCCAAACCTTGGGAAAATACTATCTTTAAGCATTTTAATAAAACTGTTATGACCAACATTACTAGTTGGAATAGCTTCCACCCACTTAGTAACGTAATCAACAACAACTAAAATATGAGTATGCCCATTAGAGGAAGGAAAAGGTCCCATGTAAGTAAAGCCTCAGACATCAAATGGTTCAATAGCAAGTGAATAATTCGTTGGCATTTCCTAATGTCTACCAATGTTACCAATTCTTTGACATTCATCACAAGAAAGGACATACTTACGAGCATCTTTGAAAAGAGTGGGCCACTAGAAACCATATTGTAATACCTTGTGTGTAGTTCTGTCACCAGCATGGTGCCCTCCACAGGCCTCGGAATGACACTTCCGTATGATGTGTCACCGTTCATGCTCAGGTACACAACGTCTAATAACACCATCCACTCCTTCTTTATAAAGATGTGGGTCATCCCAAGAGTGTTGTCTTAAATCATAAAAGTGGGTTTTCCTTTGTTGATGGGTGAAACTAGGTGGTATATATTTAGCAACAATGTAATTAGCATAATTCGCATACCGAGAAGTACTACAAGAATCATTTATAATAGCAAGTTGCTCATCAGGAAAATTTTCGTAAATAGGAGTAGGTCATCAAGAACATTTTCCATTGTAGAGAAATTATCTGCTAGTGGTTTTCAACTCCATTCCTATTAGCGATATGCAAGTAAAATTCTTGAAGTAAAAGAACCTACCTAATCAGTCTAGGCTGATCACCTTTTTCCATAAGGTATTTAATAGCAGCATGATCAATGTGAATAGTAACTTTGGAATCAACAACATAAGGTCTAAACTTGTCACATGCAAAGATAACTGCTAAAAATCCCCTCTCAGTAGAGGCATAATTTCTTTGAGCATTGTTTAAGTTTTACCAGCGTAATGAATAACATTCAATTTATTGTCTACTCTTTGCCCTAGAACATCTCCAACAACATAATCACTATCATCACACATAATTTGGAAGGTAGATTCCAATCAGGTGGTTGAACAATAGGTGAAGAAACTAAGGCTTTCTTAAGTATTTGGAAGGCTTCTACACAATCATCATAAAAACAAACGGAATATCCTTTTGAAGAATATCAATTAGGTGCCTAGAAATCTTTAATAAAACACCTATAGAAACCAACATCACCAAGAAAACTCCTTATACCATTAACATCTTTAGGACATGGCATTTTCTCTATTGCATCAACTTTAGATGTGTCTACCTCAATGCCCCGTTTAGATATTTTATGCGCAAGTACTATACCTTCAGTCACCATACAGTGGCACTTCTCCCAATTCAAGACAAGATAAGTTTCTTCACATCTTTGCAAAAATCAATCAAATTTGCTCAACCAATCATCAAAAGAACTCCCATAAACAAAAAAATCATCCATGAAAACCTCAAAAATCTTTTCATAAAAGTAAGAGAATATGGAAGTCATACATCTTTGAAAGGTAGTAGGTGCATTGCATAAACCAAAAGGCATATGTCTATAATCATAAGTTCAAAAAGGGGATGTAAAAGTAGTATTCTATTGGTCTTCTTTTGACATAGATATTTGAGAGAAACCAGAATATCGATCAAGAAAACAAAAGTGCGAGTGCTTAGATAATCTTTCTAACATTTGATAAATAAAATGAAAGGGGTATGATATTTTGTAATAGTTTTATTTAATTTCCGGAAATCAATTACCATCCTATAACCAGTTATGATTCTTTGTGGGATAAGCTCATTTTTATCATTAGGAACAACAATTATACCTCCTTTCTTAGACACAATGGACACGACTTACCCATCTACTATGAGCAATAGGATAAATTATACCTGCCTCTAGAATCTTTAGTATTTCAGTTCTTACCACTTCCTTCCTCTTTGTATTCAAGCGACGTTGATAATCAACGGCAGGTTTAGCATCCGGTTTCATATTAATCTTGTGGTGACATAGAGTGCGGATAATGCTCTTAAGATCATCAACAGTATATCCAATAGCATCCCTGTGCTTCTTTAGAGTTTTAAGTAATCTCTTTTCTCCATGCTCTAAAAGGTTAGCACTAATAATAATAATATATATCTTATTTTCATCAAGCTAATCATGTTTCAAAGTATCGGGTAATTTCTTTAGATAAAACATGGGATCTCCCTTAGGTGGGGGCGGATCCCCTAAAATGTTAAGATGCAAGTTGTGTTTAAGAATAGGTGTTTGTCTAATAAATATATCATCTATCTCATTTCTTTCATTCATATGCATATCATTCTCATGGTCAAGCAAATATTGTTCTAATGGATCAGTACGAGACACAACAATAGAAGCAAGACCGATTATTTCATCCTTACTAGGTAATTCTTTCTTGTGTAGTTGTCTGCTAAACTTAGAGAAATTAAATTCATGAGACACATCACCAAAGCTCTTGATAATTCTTCCAGCAGATAAGGCACAATTGCTTGCTCTAAAAGATATGCTTTAGGTTTTCTCCACTTCCACCAGATTAGTGGTTAATTATCACAAGTCATCCATGGTTCCTATTAATGTGGAAGAGAATACAATCAATCATTTGGCTGCAGCCTTTGGATGTCAAGTAGGCAAAATGCCATTCACTTTTTTGGGATTACTTGTGGGTACTACTAGGCCAAAAATGATTGATTTCATGCCCTTGGTAGACAACATGGAAAGAAGGATGTCAACAAGCTCCTCCTTCCTCAATCAGGGTGAAAGATTGCAGTTTCTTAACTCTGCTTTATCTTCTATGCATATCTTCTACCTTGGCAGTTTGCTAGTCCCCCCTGGAATATTAATGAAATTACAGAGAATTCAGAGACAATGCCTATCGAGGAAGCATAGATATGAACCCTCACCCTCCTTAGCTGCATGGGATCTAATCTGCAGGCCCAAGAGTAAGGGGGTTAGGGATCCTGAATTTGGGGATCCTGAATATTGATGTCCTGCTCAAATATCTGCACAAGTTCCTGAATAGGATGGATCTGCCATGGGTTTCATTTATTTGGAATACATACTATCATGGAAGGGTACCACAGGGTACTGACAGATGTGGATCCTTCTAGTGGATAAATATAAGCAATGTTGGATCATTTCAGAAACACAAACTAGGTGCAAATTAACTCAGGGAACTCTGCTTTGTTTTGGGCTGACAGATGGAAGCTTGGTGATTCTGTGGCTACTTTGCAATCAAGATTTCCAAGGCTTTTCTCTTATGTGAAAGATCCCTGGATAACAGTGTCTGAAGCCTTTCAAGCGCAGGATGTCTCTAAGATGTTTCATTTACCCTTGTCTGAACAGGCATACAATGAATACACGATGATTCATGCAATGATGGCCTCTCACAGCAGAGAGTTGGATGAAAATGATATCTGGTATTGGCAAGGGACTTGCAATGGTTACAAACCTAAGATATTCTACTCTTTCATGCATTCTACCTTGTCATTTAACCCATTGTTGCTATGGATCTAGAAATCATCATGTACAATGAAAATAAAGGTGTTTGCTTGGATGCTGATCATGGACATGCTTAACACCAAAGATATGGTTGAAACGAGAAATTGTCATATGGATGATGGGGTTAACTGTACCATATGTCCTTTGCACACAAGGGAAACCAGAGATCATCTCGTCTTCCACTGTAATTTTAGTGTGAGAGTTTGGAATTATCTTCAAATCAGTTGGCCACTAGAAGATAATATGAGCAACATTGTGGTACAAGATGAACATGATTTTGGAAAACCTTTCATCACTGAGGTGGTTTCGGTGGCTTGTTGGAATATTTGGATAATGAGAAATGCTAAAGTATTTAGACATGAAAGGCCTAGCTTTAATAAATGGAGAAGTGCTTTTATTCATGACATGACTCTCATGTAACATAGAATTAAGTCTGTCCTTAGAGATGACTTATTGAGGTGGATTTCTTTTTTGCCTCCTTGAGGTATTGTTTTGCATTCTTTTTGTTTCCTTTTGTAGCATGTTAGCCTTTTCCTTTCTTCTGTTTGATTACCCCTAGAAATCCACGTAAGTTGTATCTCCTTGTTGGTAATAAAGTTAAAACACTATGGGGGGTTCCCCTATAGTTTCCAGTCAAAAAAGCTTAATTTGACTTTATCAGTAGCACAATTAATTTCATCATTAACAGTATTCAAGAAAGGTCTACCAAATATAATGGGACAAAAGCTATCTTGTTTTGAACCAAGTACTAAGAAATCAGTAGGGTACTTATTTTTTTCACACAAGACTTCAACATCACTAACAATCCCAACAGGTGAAATGGTGTCTCTGTTTGCAAGTTTAATAGAGAATTCAATATCTTCAATCTCAAAGGGTGTTATGTCATTCATAGTTTCTTGATATAAGGTAAAATGTGTAGCACTAACACTAGCACACATGTCATACAAGCCATGATAACAATGCTCTACAATTTTAACAGAAACAACATGCATGCCAACAACTGGTTTATTTTTGTCTAACTCATCCTGAGGATTTCTAGTAGGTTTTGCAATTCTAGCAGCTTTACCACAGAGGTAAATAACCTGACCATCAATATTATAAACTAGGAGATCTTTAATCATAGCAATATTAGGCTCAACATTTATTTGTTCAGAAGTCTTAGGTGTCCTAACTTAAGTTTTGTTAACCACAGCTGTAGCTTTAGTATGTTCATTTATCCTAATAGGGAAAGGTGGTTTCTCAATATAAACACTAGGCACAAATGGATCAACATGATAAACAATTGTTTCTTCTTTAACTTTAACATGTTCCTCCAATGATTTTTCAATAGTTGGATGATATCTAAACCACTTCTCCTTAGGGAGATCAACATGAGTAGCAAATTATTCAGAGAAAGAAGCTACTATCTCAGAGTCAAACCCATATTTATTCCTAAACTTATGCAAAGTATCAGTTACCATAAAATATTTAACACAATCAAACTCAAGTTTTATACATGACTCCTTACCTTTGTCGAATTCCCAATATTTAGAGTTGCGTTTAATTCTTTTCAGAAGATCCCATTTGAATTCAGTAGTTCTCTTCATGTAGGAAGACATGGAAGAAGAATCGAGTACTAATTGATCATGATGAGCGTAACACCCTGTTACGCCTGGCGGGATCTAGACTGGCCCCACAGACCAATACTAGTCTTTCCTACGCACTTTGTCCTCACGTGTGCGCACCCGGGACCAACTTCCCGTTCGGTCACCCATCCTAGAATCGCTCCAAGCCAAGGATGCTTAACTTTGGAGTTCTTTTCGAGTGGGCTTCCAGAAAAGAAGGAATTCCTTGTTGATATGAGTAGTCTATCATTCCTATTAAGCCAAGATCTCATAATGAGTGATACTTCTCCATCGTATCTATAATTTCTGATTGTTTCAAGCCAATATTCTGCAACTTTCATATACTTTTGGCAAGTTTTTATAGTATTTTTGGGACTAACATATTGATCCAGTGCCCAGTGACAGTTCCTGTTTGTTGCATGTTTTTTGTTTTGCATAATATCCATACCGCCTTGATATATATGTGATTTTTGTGAAAAAGAATCAACGCGAGATGATGCCCGAGGGGCCCACAAGCCACAGGGACGTGGCCTACCCCCTTGGCCGCGCCAGGGTGGCTTCTGGACAGCCCTTAGGTCAGTGGGAACTATCCTGTTGCCGAAAGGAAAATATTTTTATAATAAAATCCCCTCAAAATTTCAGCCCGATCGGAGTTACGGGTCTCCGGATATTTAAGCAACGGTGAAAGTCCAGAATCTGGGGACACGGAAACAGAAGGAAATAGAGAGAGAGATCCAATCTTGGAGGGGCTCTCGCCCCTCCGCCGCCATGGAGGCCATGGACTAGAGGGAAACCCTCCTCCCATCTAGGGGGAGGCCAAGGAAGAAGAAGGAGTGGGGCTCTCTCCCCTCCCTCCTGGTGGCGCCAGAACGCCATCGGGGCCATCGTCATGATGACGATCTACACCAACAACTTCGCCGCCGTCATCACCAACTCTCCCCCTCTATGCAGAGGTGTAACACCCCTTCTCCCCACTGTAATCTCTACCTAAACATGGTGCTCAACGCTATATATTATTTCCCAATGAAGTATGGCTATCGCATGATGTTCGAGTAGATCCGTTTTGTCCTTTGGGTTGATTGATGATCATAATTGGTTTGAGTTGCATGTTTTATTATTAGTGTTGTCCTATGGTGCTCTCCGTGTCACGCAAGCGTGGGGGATCATCGTTGTAGGGTGTTGCAATGTGTTCATGATTTGCCTATGATGGTTTGCTTGAGTGAGAGAAGCATAAACCCATGTAGGTGGGTTGTTACATATGGGAGTAAAGAGGACTTGATACCTTATAATGCTATGGTTGGGTTTTACCTTAATGATCATTAGTAGTTCCAATCATAAGTGCATATGATCCAAGTAGAGAAAGGATGTTAGCTTATGCCTCTCCCTCATATAAAACTGCAATAATGATTATCGGTCTAGTTATCTATTGCCTAGGGACAAATAACTTTCTTGTGACAAAAAGCTCTCTACTAAGACTAACTTAGTTGTTTCTTTATCTTAGCAGCCCCTAGTTCTTATTTACGTGCTCTTTATTATCTTGCAAACCTATCCCATTACACCTACAAAGTACTTCTAGTTTCATACTTGTTCTAGGTAAAGCGAATGTTATGCGTGCGTATAGTTGTATCGGTGGTTGATAGAACTTGAGCGGATATTTGTTCTACCTTTAGATCCTCATTTTGTTCGACACTCTTACTTATCGAGAAAGGCTACAATTGATCCCCTATACTTGTGGGTTATCAATGAGAAAGTCGAGCATAAATTTTTTGTATAATCATTTCTCTTGAAAGCTCATGGTTGGGGCAAGTGTGCATCATAGATTTAAGCCTCCACCAAGCTTGAGCGATGCTTTCTTCTTCATGAGGCCAACAATTATATATAAATTTCCAATCACGATGGACTAGATGCATAGGATAAAACTTCTGATGAAATTCCAGTTTCAAGCGATTCTAGTCCCATGATCCGATATAATCCAATAGCCTATACCACATCAATTCTTTTCCCTCCAAAGATAAAGTGAAAACCTTCTTCTTAATTTTGTCTCCTCGTAAACTTGCAAGCTTAAATAATCCACAAATATCATCTAGATATATCAAGTGGTAATCAGGATGAGTTGTACCGTCATAAGGATTAGCTAGCAGTTTCTCTAACATACCCGTAGGAATCTCACAGTTAATATTTTCAATACATTCAGAAGGTTGAGAGGCAACGTTTTCCACTTCCGTTTGAGGCCAAGATGCCCCAAACAAGCCACTCAAAGGGTGGCCATCCATAGTAACAAGCAACAGTAAATTTCAGCACGTACCGAAAATGTTTCCTTAGCAAGTTCCACTTACCAAAGGCGCTTCACTCCCCGGATAAGGTGCTAGAAAACAGTCTTGATGACCCACAAGTATAGGGGATCAATCGTAGTCCTTTTGATAAGAAGAAGTGTTGAACCCAACGAGGAGCAGAAGGAAATGATAAGCAGTTTTCAGCAAGGTATTTTATGCAAGTGCCGTGAGTAATAGTGATAGATAGTTTTGTAGCAAGATAATTCGTAATAAGTTACAAGTAACAATAGTAGAAAGTGTACAGGAAGATAGCCCAATCCTTTTTATAGCAAAGGACACATGGTAATTTCTGCCTAGTCATGTTCATCATCTTGAGTTGATTCGCGCTTGTTACCTTAATAGTTTGACATGTGGGTGGACCGGTGCTAAGATGTTGTTCTTACTTGAACAATTAACCCACTTATAATTACCCCCTCTTGCAAGTATCCATAACTATGAAAGAAGAATTAAGATAAATCTAACCATATCATGAAATGTGTGGATCCAAATCATCCCCTTATGAAGTAACAAATAAACTGGGGATTAAGCTTCTGTCACTCTCGCAACCCATCATCTAATTTTTACTCCACAATGCCTTCCCTTAGGACCATAACATGGTGAAGTTTCGTGTTGTCAACGTTCTCACAACAACACTAAGAGAAGCACAACATATATATAATCAAAATATCGAACGAATACCAACTTCACATGATTACTTATAACAAGACGTCTTCCATGTCCCCAGGAACAAACGTAACTACCACACTTCATTAACATGTTCAAGATTACAAGTATAATAATGGTGATCAAGGATCTGAACATAATATCTCCCACCAAGTAAACCAACAACATGCAATCAACACTACTAGTAACCCACAAGTACCAACCTAAGGTCTTGGGACAAAGATTGAATACAAGAGATGAACGAGGGTTTGAAATGAGATGGTACTAGTGAAGATGTTGATTAAGATTGGTCCTCCAATGAAGAAGTAAGCGTTGGTGATGATGGTGGATTCGATCTCCCCCTCCCGAAGGGAAGTTTCCCCAGTAGAATCTCCCTGTCGGAGAGCAAAAGGGCCTCTGCCCATGTTTCTGCCTCGAGACGGCCGCGCTTCATCCTGAAACTATCTTATTGATTTTGTCTAGGTCTAAACACACCTTATACGAGAAGAGGGGGATCGGGAGATCACCTAGGGCCCCACAAGCTAACAGGGCGCGCCTGGGGGGCGCCCTGTTGGCTTGCGGCCAGCAGGTGGCCCCCCTTTGGTGTATTTTTGGCCTAATAATAATTTTTATATATTCCATATAAATTCTTTGTGAAGTTTCTGGTCATTTGGAGTCCAGTAAATTTTCACCCTTTTTCTTGATTTTCAGGTCCAGAATTCATGTTTCCAGCAGTTTCCCTCTTTCTGATGTACTCCCTGCATCCAAAATTACTTGTCATACAAAGGGATGTATCTTGACGTATTTAAGTTCTAGATACAGCCATTTATTTTCATTTTGACAACAAGTAATTCCGTACGGAGGGAGTACCTTATAAATTTAGATAGAAAAGGCATAAGAATTGTACCATAGTGTGGAATAATGGACAAGAATATCATAAATATCAATAGGAACTCATGATGTAAAATGGATGTATCAATAAGGGGTGGCAATACCCTAATCTTGGGGATGCCCTAGGCACCCCAAGGTAATATTTAAGGAAGACCCAACCGTCTAAGCTTGGGTCCACCCTGGAAGGCATCCCCTCTATTGTCTCTAATCAATCGATATGTTACTTGGAGCTATATTTTTCTTCATCACATGATATGTGTTTTGCTTGTATCGCCGTGTATTATAGTTCATTTTTATTTTAGTTTTCCACAATCATTGTTTGCTAGACACAAATAGTTTAGAGAGACACATGGTCATCATAATTTGTTAGAATACTCTATATGCTTCACTTATATCTTTTGAGTTAGGCAGTTGCTCTAGTGCTTCACTTATATCTTTTAGAGCACGGCGATGTTCAGATTTTTATAGAAATAATTGAAATCTCATGCTTCACTGACATATTTTTGAGAGTACAAAAATAGGAACGGTAATGGGCACGTGTTATAAGACTAGTCCAAAAAGCATAGGTATTCAAGGGGTATCATAAAAAATCATATAGCTCACTATTGAAGAAACATAGGTTAATTATATTGATGTAGTAATATGAAAGGGCATGAGTACATGATCATTGGTTAGTAGAAATATAGGTATTAAAGCTTGTTATTCAGTATTCATCATAGTATTGGCTATGACATGGTGATGATGTCTGAGCATTTTTATGTCTGAAATGAAATCCTATCGTGTTGTTCGAATCAGGGGCGCACGATGGTAAACTCATACCAACCTCCTCCCTACGGGCATGCAGTAGTACTTTGATTCATTAGAGATAATAAGGCATTACAATAAGTATATGGCTTCTATACGACTACTATGAATCCATGGATAAAGTCACTCTCACCTTTTTTAATTTACTAGCCTCTTTCGGTACCGTGCATTGCCCATTCTCACCTTGAGACTCGGCGCATCATTCGCCAATGCGTCCAAACCCCATGATATGATACGATCTATCACACAAAAGCCTCGTTATATATTCCTCAAAATAGCCACCATACCAACCTATTATGGCATTTCGATAGCCATTCTAAGATATATTGCCATGCAACTTCCAACGTTCCGTCGCATCACTTGTGTGTGCATCGTCATATTGCTTTGCATGATCAGATAGCTGACATACTATTTGTTGGAAAGCCGTCGTTCATCATTATCTACATCTTATGATAAATCATTGCACATCCTAGTACACTCTCAAAGGCATTCATATAGTCATATTATTCTTCATTGAGTTGTAATATTGAGTTGTAAGTAAATCAAATTGTGATGATCATCTGTATTAGAGCATTGTCCTTCTTAGGAAAGGATGATGGAGACTATGATTCACCCACAAGTCGGGATGAGACTTCAGATGAAAAACAAAATAAAATAAAGAGAAATGGGGGAGGTGAAAAAAGAAGAAGAAGAGAAAATCCCACCATGAAAAAATGAGAGAAAAGAGAGAAGGGGCATTGTTACTATCCATTTACTATACTTGTCCCTCAAAATGGCACAATATTCTTCATATAGAGAGTCTCCTGATTTGTCATTTTCATATGCTAGTGGTAATTTTACATTATAGAACTTTGCTTGTATATTCCTATGACATGCTTCCTCAAATGCTCGAGGTCTTCATGAGCAAGCAAGTTGGATGCACACCCACTTAGCTCCCATTGAGCTTTCATACACTTATAGCACTAGTGCATATGTTGCATGGCAATCCCTACTCCTTGCATTGATATCGATTGATGGGCATCTCCATAGACCATTGATTCACCTAGTTGATGCGAGACGTTTTTCCATTTTGACTCCTTCTGATCTCTACCACTATACTCTATTCCACCTATATGCTATATCCTTGGTTCCCTCCAAGGTATTGCATGAAGCTAAAAATACTGAAGCACGTTAGAAGTACGAGCCAATTGCCTGGTTTGACAATGGGGTGCTCATAATCTATACTTGTGCGGTGAAGACGGAGTCATGCCATTATTGATATCATAAAATGACTAGGGAATAACATTTTTCAAGAATTGTATATTTTGAAAAGTAACGATTATGCTACTTATGTGTATGGATATATTATGTTGATATCAATTATGTCATTGTTTATCAATGATCATACCTAAAAGGGATTACATGTTGGGTAGCATGTCGTATAAAAATTTAGGTTTTATCATTTACCTACTCGAGGACGAGCAGGAATTAAGCTTGGGGATGCTAATACGCTGCAACGTATCGATATTTTTTTATTGTTCCATGCTATTATATTATCAATCTAGAATGCTTTATATGCAATAATATGATATTTTATACCATTTTTGGGAACTAACCTATTAACCCAATGCCTAGTGCCAGTTGTTGTTTTTTGCCTGTTCTTGGTTTTCAAGGAAATCGGAACCAAACGGAGTCCAAACACTATGAAACTTTTTGATCATTATTGATGGACAAAAGAGACCCTGGAAGCTTTGAGAGAAGACGAGATGTGAAGCGAGGAGACGACAAGGCAACTGGGCGCTCACACGGGGGTAGGCACGCCCTGTTACCTTGTGGAACCCTCATGGCTCCATACGACCTAATTCCACCTCCATTAATTCTATACAGTCAGGAAACCAACAAAGAGCCACCAGAAACACTTTTTGCACCACCCCAAGTATTACTTCCGATGGGAGCCCATCTAGAGACCTTTTCCGGTAATCCGTTGGAGGGGAATCGATCGCGAAGGCCTTCTTCATGAACCTTGCTGCCTCCATGATGATGTCTGAGTAGTCTACCATAGACCTACATGTCCATACCTAGTACATATATGGTCTTCTCTCGCTCTTTGATCTCCAATACCATGGTCGCCGTGATACTCATGGTGATCTATCTGATATAATCCCCTTTTGCGGTGTGTTTGTTCGGATCTGAAGAATTGTAGTTTATGATCAAATTATTCGTTGAAAGTAATTAAGTTTTTGTGAATTCTATTATGCATGATTGATACGTATCCAATGTATCTATAATTTTTTATTTTTCCATGCTATTATGTTCTCATTCTAAGATACTTTTGAGTAATAATTTATGAATTTAAATTATTTTTTGAGCACTAACCTATTGACCCAGTGCTCAGGTCCAGTTGTTGTTTTCTGTGTGTTTTTCCTTTTCAGGTTTACAGTGCCAAACGAAGTCTAATTGCCCCAAAACTTTTTATGATTTTTCTAGACCAACAAAAGACTTGGAAGCTTCGGGAAAAGACCGTAGGCCGCACGAGCGGGCCACAAGCCAGCAGGATGTGTCCGGGGGGTGGCGGTGCCCTGATGGCTTGTGCCTCCCTGGCGCCCATCCGACCCCGCTCTCTGGCCTATAAATTCTCATATATTCCAAAAACCCTAGGGGACATCACGAAATACTTTGTCCGCCACCGCAAGTCTTTGTTCTTCCGCAATCCCATCTAGAGGTCTGTTCCGGCACCCTGTCGAAGGGCACTAGTGCAGAACATGCCTATAGTTGCGGGTTGTAAGGGCCTTTCGTGCCGGTTCTCAAATCGGCACCAAAGGGTGGGGACTAAATCCTACCTCCTTTAGTGCCGGTTCAACACGGCCCGGCACCAAAGGACCTCCACGTGGCATCCGACGGCGCCGTGGGCTGCGGGGCCTTTAGTCCCGGTTGGTAACACAAACCAGGACTAAAAGTATTTAGTTTTTTTAGTTTTATTTTATTTTCCTTTTAATTCTTTAGGGGTTTATGAATTAATTATGGTTTAATTTTCCTTTTAATTTTGTGTTTTCCATTTAATTAATTTTCATTTCAAACATATATCATTATGTTCATGATGAATTATTATATCATTGTGAGGAAGAAACATGGATTTTATTCATCCAAATGAATAAAAAGTGATCAAAAGTTGAATTAGTAGTATGAGGATCCTACTAATTCAACTTTTGGTCACTTTTGATCCATCCACATGAATCTAATCCGCTTTCCTTCCCTCAATGATATAACTAATCATCACGATAATCATGATCAACATCATCATCATATTAATATAAAAACTCTTGCATCATATCATCACCAACAACACTATAGATAATAATCATCATAGTCATTACCACCAACACTATTTAATCATCATTTTCTTCAATGAGACATCATATAACAAGTTGGTCACTAGTCATAATCACAACTCCTCCTCATCATCATCATCAACTCTAACACATTGTAGCACATAATCACACATTGTAACTAGGACCTACTCCTATCTCATAGGACCTACTCTACCCCTCTTAGGTACAATAACATAAAACAAGATAGGCCCTGACTCTCCATTATGGAGAATGGAGATCATCCTGTCTCCAATTCTTGGCCTACGCACAATGTTGCTTCCAAGTAGCTCTCTGAGATTGACCATACATTTTTTCCAATCTTTGATTGTCATGTCTTCATTCGTTTTAGAAATCCGGTATGGACAGGAGTGATGCGTAGGCTGACCTGGCTGTGTTGGCCATAAGCTCATAACATCAACGTTACCTCTCGGAAACATCAGAGAAGGCACACAATCCTTCAGGATTTTCTGTTGAAAAACATAGTAATAACTTTGTAGTTAGCAATGTAGTTTAGTTTTAGAAGAATTTATGCAAAAGATGCACGGATGTCGTAATAGTAGAAAATCTTACCATGCAATCTCCATGGATGTTACCGTAGTTCACCACATGCACTAGTGGCACGTACTGACGATAATGTGGAGGAGTTTGCTAATAGCTATTGTAATTCTCAAGATCATTAAGAAATGCGATAAGATGATTTTTCTCCTTATAAGTTAATTCCGCTTCATCATTGTAGTAGTAGGTTTTGTCTGCCATCTTTCGTACATTTTTTGAAGAATGAAAATAAGCTATCAATGGAAATAAGTTGTCAACTATTTTTAAATAAACAATACTCCCTCTGTAAACTAATATAAGAGCATTTAGATTACTAAAATAGTATTCTAAACACTCTTATATTATTTTAGGGAACAAGTATAAATTACTTAATAAATATGGTTGACAAATTCACGTAATGGTAGAACTGGAGGCGTCTGCACATCAACCCAGATGTCGAAATGACCTTCAATTTCATCTTCCGGACGAATATCAAAGGTGATAAGCATATTAGGCTCAAATGCATAAGCCTTGCATAGTGCTCTCCAACTTTTGCATTCAAAATAGGAGTAGGTGTCTGCATTGTACCATTTTACGGCAAAAGTATAACCATGCTCGGTCCTCAACTGAACTCTCTTTACCTCCATACTTTTTCTTAGTATTGAAACTAATCTTATCCAAGACATAAATTCTTGCATGGTAGGTAATACGCTAGTAGAATAGTAAAAAAATAAAATTATAAGTTGAAGCAAATGAAGCATAAGTCATGCTTAATTACAAAGAAAGACTTGTGGTTGTGACTTACTGTATCCACTTTGAAGGTCTCATCCAGCATGATGCTGAAGCGCCTACCATCAACTAGGAAAGGCTTGTCACATAGGCCGCGCTCGTCTTCGTAGTATTCGCACATAGTGAATTCCCTTTCGTCGTCGGACATTTCCTATGTTCATAGTTGAAACATTTAAAATTGATCGAAGGAAACTACGAGAAAACTGATCAACACACAGATCACTATTACTCAATATGCAACAGGTTCACTTTAGGTTTGTCGAGTCTTTCCTTCCTAACCTCTCATCTCACGTATATGGTGGGCACTCCTTCTGATATTGCGCCCGTCGGTGGTGGTGGATCCTCCATTCGTCCCTGAGTGCATTATACCAAAATGTCTAGCACACGGGAACGAAGGAGAAGCGCCCCCCCCCCCCGACAACAGTCGGGATTCTTCCTCTCTCATATATATATGGTGGACACTCTCCCTCACTGAAAGACACACAAGTTGCCGAAACAGACGTAAAGTCAACCCATTCCATATATCGAGCAATGACATAGAAAAAATGCCCTACGTTTTGCCGGAATGACTGGCAAATCACAAGCACTTGACATGTACTACATTGTAGCACAAGACATTTCCTATGTTCATAGTTGAAACAGACGTGCATTCAATAAGCAAAACTAAATCATAAAACAAATTAGTATTCAAATTAGCATGCATTAATAAGCAAAACTAAATCATCTCTTGTGTTCGTACATCGTCGAATAGTATCACTAATACATCTCGAATAGTATCATACATATAACCCAAAAAACATTAAAATATGGAAAACACAAAATGGAAAACATTAAAATATGCAACTTTTGCAAATACTGATTGCTATACATTGGATCAAATGTCAAAATTCATCAATGTTTTTCTATACATATATTGGATCAAAATGTAAAAAATCCTCAAATTTCAAAATTCCTTCACTGTTTTGTACACATCTAACTAATCATCTAGTCGAAAAAAATGTCAAAATTCAGGCATCTATGTCAAAATTCGTCAAATGTCAAAATTCCTTAAAAAAATTCTATACATCAAAATTCTTGCATCTAATCATCTAATCATCTATACATCTAATTAATCATATAGTTATCAAAATTGTGTGTGTGTTCATCAAAATTAGGGGGGGGTCGGGCCGGGGAGGGACCGGCGGCCACCATGGCGGCACAGGGGGCAAGGGAGAGGGGAAGAGGGGGGTGCTCACAGCGGGCCGACGGGGCGACAGCAAGACGAGGCGAGTCGGGGGCGGCGACGGAGGAGCGGGCGCGGGTGGCATTCGGGCGGCGTCAGGCCGAGCTCGGGGAGGAACGGGCGCGGGCGGCATCAAAGATCGGCGCGAGGAGGCGAGACGGCAACGGCACGGGCGGCGTCAGGGAGGCGAGACGGCAACGGCGGCGATGTTGCGAAGAGGAGAAGAATGCAGAGTAACTGAAAATATTGAAGTGTTGTATATATAAGGAGACCTTTAGTTGTGGTTGGTGGCTCCAACCACGACTAAAGACCCCCCCCCCCACCCCCTTTAGTCACGGTTGGAGCCACCAACCGCGACTAAAGGTGAATTTCTGCGGGTGCAGGCGGCGGGAAGAAAAAACCTTTAGTCGCGGTTGGTGGCTCCAACCGCGACTAAAGGGTGTCTTTAGTCATGGTTGGAGCCACCAACCGCGACTAAAGGTGTGTTCCTGGCACGGTGCACTGTAGTGGAAGTTTAGTCCCACCTCGCTAGTCGAGGGACGCCTCGACCAGTTTATAAGCCCCGTCACGGGCACTGTATTGAGCTCCTCTGTAATGTAGGCCTTCTCGACCTACCTGTGTTGCGATTCCCCATGGGCCTACTGGGCCTTGCGGGCCTGCATCCTGGCCCATGTTTTGTTTCTAGTCATATGCAGCCGTGGCGGCCCAGTAGGCGGGATTTTTTTAATTTATTTTTCATTTTTTTGTTTTTTGCTTTATTTATTTGCTTTTGTTTCTGAGTTTTTTTGTGCTTTATTGAGAGTTAATGAGTGAATCTTTTTCGTTAGGTCAAAAAAATTATAAAGTTTCTCTTAGTGGGTGTAGTTTTCAAATTCGAATAGTTTAAATTTGAATTATTTGAAATTTGTGTGAATCACTAGTTTGTGAATAACTTTACTTTAAAAATAGATTTTCCAGTAATTCTTTTTTCTACTATTTAATATTATCGTTTTTTATCATTATATCCAATTTGGTAAATCTTAGGTTATTTAAAAATTGAAATGCCTTTGTAACAGGCGAGTTTTTGTCTGAAACCCTGATACTTCGAATGAGATTGTCCATTTTGTACACGAAGTGCATCCCGTTTTTGTCGTAACCCTCTCAACTTTTTATAACATGCTATGTGGGTGAAATGATGATACCATGCCAACTTTCAACCTTTTCAGAGTTCATTTGGAGTGCTTTTCAATTTCAGGGTTATTTAGTTGAAAAAATTAGTAAGTGCATGAAAAATAGCAAATGAAGTCAGAAAGGGTTGAAAATTGATGATGTGGCTTTGAATGGTGCATTTTGAATACACAAAAGTATGGAGTTCAAATAAGTTAAAAAATGAAATGCCTTTGTAACAGGCAAGTTTTCGTTCAAAACCCTGATACTTCGAAAGAGATTGTCCATTTTGTACACGAAGTGCATCCAGTTTTTGTCGTAACCCTCTCAACTTTTTAAAACATGATATGTGGGTGAAATGATGATACCATGTCAACTTTCAACCTTTTCAGAGTTTATTTGAAGTGCTTTTTAATTTCAGGGTTATTTTGTTGAAAAAAATTAGTAAGTGCATGAAAAATAGCAAATGAAGTCATAAAGGGTTGAAAATTGATGATGTGGCTTTGAATGCTTAATTTTGAACACACAAAAAGTATGGAGTTCAAATAAGGTAAAAAAATGAAATGCCTTTGTAACAGACGAGTTTTCGTCCGAAACCCTAATACTTCGAAAGAGATTGTCCATTTTGTACACGAAGTGCATCAAGTTTTTGTCGTAACCCTCTCAACTTTTTAGCACATGCTATGTGGGTGAAATTATGATACCATGCCAACTTTCAACCTTTTCATAGTTCATTTGAAGTGCTTTTCAATTTCAGGGTTATTTTGTTAAAAAAATCAGTAAGTGCATGAAAAATAGCAAATGAAGTTACAAAGGGTTGAAAATTGATGATGTGGCTTTGAATGGTGCATTTTGAACACACAAAAAAGTATGGAGTTCAATTAAGTTTAAAAAATGTAGGTCCCAAAATATAGATTTCTTCTTCCACATGGGTGCGCGTTTGTCAGCGTCATTCAGAACAGATTGTGCACCAGGACCCTTGCCAAAGATTACTTTTAAATCCCTTACCATATCAAGTATTTCATCACCCGTACGGTGGCGAGGCTTCTTCCGGTGATATGCCTCACCTTTGAAATGCTTGCCTTTCTTTCTTACGGGATGCCTGCTCTGAAGAAATCAACGATACCCCAGATACACATTCTTCTTACATTTATCCAAATATATACTGTTGGTATCATCTAAACAGTGCGTGCATGTGTGGTATCCCTTGTTTGTCTATCCTAAAAGGTTACTGAGAGCAGGCCAATCATTGATGGTTACAAACAGCAACGCATGTAGGTCAAATTGCTCCTAATCTTTTGCATCCCACGCATGTACACCTTTTCCATTCCATAGCTATAAAATTTCTTCAACCAATGGCCTTAGGTACACACCAATGTCGTTGTCGGGTTGCTTGGGGCCTTGTATGAGCACTGGCATCATAATGAACTTCCGCTTCATGCACAATCAAGGAGGAAGGTTATAGATACATAGAGTCACATGCCATGTGCTATGATTGTTGTTCTGCTCCCCAAAAGGATTAATGCCATCTGCACTTAAACCAAACCATACGTTCCTTGCATCCTTTGCAAAGTCCTTCCACTTTCTCTCGATTTTGCTCCACTGTGACCCATCAGCGGGCACTCTCAACTTCTCGTCTTTCTTACGGTCTCCGTTGTGCCATCGCATCAACTTGGCATGTTCTTTGTTTTGGAACAAACGTTGCAACCCTGGTATTATAGGAGCATACTACATAACCTTGGCAGGAATCTTCTTCCTGGGGTGCTCGCCCTCAACATCACCAGGGTCATCGTGGTCGATCTTATAGCGCAATGCACAACATACCGAGCATGCATTGAAATCCTCGTACTCACCGCGGTAGAGGATGCAGTCATTAGGGCATGCATGTATCTTCTCGACCTCTAATTCTAGAGGGCAGACAATCTTCTTTGCTTCATACGTACTCTCTGGCAATTCGTTGTCCTTTGGTAGCTTCTTCTTTAACATTATCAGCAACTTTTGAAATGCCTTCTCAGATACACCATTATGTGCCTTCCATTGCAGCAATTCCAGTGTGGTACCGAGCCTTTTATTGTCATCTTCGCAATTTGGGTACAACCCTTTTTTGTGATCCTCTAACATGCGCTGCAACTCCAGCTTCTCCTTTTCACTTGCGCAGTTTCTCTTTGCATCGGCAATGACCCAACCAAGATCATCAGCGGGCTCATCTGATGCCTCTTCTTTAGCTCCTTCCCGCATTGTTGGATCATCTTCTTCCCCCATTGTTGTGCCATCGTATTCATGGAACCCATGGCCAGGATAGCTATCGTCATCCTCTTCTTCTTCATTCTCTTCCATTAGGACCCCTCTTTTTCCGTGCTTGGTCTAACAGTTATAGCCGGACATGAAACCGGACTCAAATAGGTGGACGTGAATGGTTCTTGAGTTAGAGTAATTTCGATCATTCTTACAGCCAGCACATGGACAATACATAAAACCATCCGGTTGCTTGTTTGCCTCAGCCACAACCAGAAAAGTATGCACACCATTAATGAACTGGGGAGAGCTTCGGTGGTCGTACATCCATTGCCGGCTCATCTTCATTACACAACACCGAAAATACCAAATTAATACAAGTTCGTACATAAAGTTCACACACAGTTGTTCTCAAAAAACAACATACAAACTCTCTAGCTAAAGCATTTAAATGCAACAACAAATGCGATCAACATCGCAACTAAGGTAACAATTGATCCAACAACATAGTGATACCAAGCCTCACTATCAATGGCATATCTTTTAAATTTTCTAATCTTCAAGCGCATTGCACCCATCTTGATCTTGTGATCACTGACGACATCGGCAACATACAACTCCAGTTTCATCTTCTCTTCTTCAACTCTTTTCAATTTTTCTTTCAAATACTCATTTTCTTTTTCAACTAAATTTAACTTCTTGACAAGAATATCTATGTCGGTTGGAATCTCCGGTTCACATACCTCCTAGATAAAAACATCTATGTCAACTTGATTGGCATAATTTTCATGAACACGAAATGCAACAAAGATTTATAAAAGAGAGTATATACCACATCTACATCATAAACCGAACGAGGGCCGACGGGGACAGATTTCAAAACCATGCCACTATGTATAACAAACAACCATATAGATAAAAAAATATACAAGTAACTAACTAAATCTTAAAAACATGTTTTTTTATAAAATGATAAGAACAAGAGGCTCACCAAGGTGGTGCCGGCGACGGGACGGTGCGGGCGATCGACGGTGGTTAGGACGGGGACGGGAAGGCACTAAGTAAACCACACCTACAAATGCAAAGTAAGAATTTAATTTGAGCTCAAATTGCATAAATCAAATAAACTACCACATACAAACTAAAACCCACAAATTACTATACTTATAGAGCATTGCAAGAGCTAATCTAGCAATGAGAGATGAAAGGGCAAAGTTGCTAACCTTTGTGAACACTTGGATGGATGGGATGCCTCCAAATCTTGACAAATTTGGGCAAAAATGAAGGATGAGCTCGAGGAAGAGAGGAAGAACAGAGAGGAGGTGAAAGGGGAAGAACAGAGGACTCTGCTCGGGCTGGCGCCGAAGGAATTCAATATAGGGGACCTTTAGTCCCGGTTGGTGGCTCCAACTGCGACTAAAAGTTAGCCTATAGTCGCGGTTGCTGGCTCCAACCGGGACTATAGGCTCCCGTCGGGCCCCAGTCTGACGCCAGCCTGCCACCACACCTTTAGTGCCGGTTCGTGGCACGAACCGGGACTAAAGGTCCATAACGAACCGGCACTAATGATCGTCTTCACGATCCGACACTAATGAACACATTAGTGTTGGTTCAAAAGCCAACCGCGATTAATGAGGCGGACGAAAGGTCTGCTTTCTACTAGTGGGGGGATCGATCACAGAGGGCTCTTCATCAACCTGGCTCCCCTCATGACGATGTGTGAGTAGTTCACCACATACCTACGGGTCCGTAATTAGTACCTAGATGGTTTTTTATCTTTCTCCCTTCTGATCTTCAATACAATGATCATCGCATCTTTGCTTTGATCCATCCGATGTAATTCTTTTGTGCGGTGCATTTGTTGAGATCCGATAAATTGTGGATTTATGTTCAGATTATTCATGAAAAGTATTTGAATCGTCTATGAAATTATTATGATTCTTAATTGCATGATCCTTATAGCTTCGCAATTCTCTCCGATTTATTGATTTGCTTTGGCCAAGTAGACCGATCTTTCTTCAGTGAGAGAGGTGTGTTGTAGTGAGTTCGATCTGACGAGTTTCTATATCCTAGTGACAGAGGGGGCCAAGATGCATCTTTGTGTTTTTTCCACTAAGGATAAACTGATTGGGTCTACTAATATTAATTGAGTTCACTTTGTCTATATCATGTCATCGTTCTCCATGCATTACTTTGTTTGTCATGAACTTAATACGTATAGAGGCAAGCATAGACGCGCTCTTCAAGTGAAGTAATAGTAATTGGTGCAGGCAGGAGTCGGCCGATTTGTTTTGGACGTGATGCATATATACACATTATCATTGCCGTGAATATCACATAACTGTGCACTTTTCTATCAATTGCCCAATAATAATTTGTGTACCCACCATATGCTTATTTTCATGAGAGATGTCGGGTCTTTTCACTTATATATTTACAAACTTATCAATACCTTGATGTTCTTATTTACCTTTTATTTTATTTTGCATTTTATAATTATCTACTATTATCTACATACTTCACTTTATTGCAAATAACGAGATCAAGGGGATTGCTAACCCTCTTGCTCGCATTAGGCGCAAATTGTTTGCTCTTTTGTGTGTAGCCGCTGAAGATGATTGTGGATTTATATTCTTATTGGTTCGATAAACCTTGGTTTCATAACTAAGGGAAATATTTATCTGTATTGTGCTGCAATTACTCGTTTCTCTTCACGGAAAACCCAACGCAGGTCACAAGTATCAGGAAGAATTTCTGGCACTGTTGTCAGGGAATATCATCACCAACTTTGAAGTAACTTCGCACAAATTATTGTTCACTTCTTCTTATTTTATAGAAATGAGCAATCTTGTTCTTCACTTATATTTTTTTGAGAGTTAATAAATAGTGACGATAATTTGCATGGGTCATAAGACTAGTTCAAAAATAATAGGTATTCAATGAGTGATAATCAAAACCATCAATACGCCACGACCGGTCACTCGAGCGCATGAGGGCGTTTATTATCCGAGTGGCCACTATCCATTCGACCAGTATGTTTGCACTTCCTCGACATCCGCATCATCGTTGGTTCCCTCATCAGCTTGTGATGCGCTTCGCGACCGTCCCGATGGTACACTCGAGCGGTATAAGGCTTGTTGGATGGTGTGCAGCTTTCGGCAGCATGCGAGTGTTGACTTCACCGACACATTTGCATTGGTTTGTGAAACCGGGCCGATCTGCATCCTTCTTCAGCTCGCCGTATCACATTCATGGCCCCTTCGTCAGATGGATGTCTTCATTGCATTTCTTCATGGCCATCTTGATGAATGGGTTTTCTGCCAGCAGCCCACTGGCTTCGTCGACGACGTGCATCCCGATCATGTCTGCTTGCTCTCCCACTCCTTGTATGGACTCAAGTGTGTGGTACTAGTGCGTCGCAGCGTTTCTTCATCAGCTCGAGTTTCGCTCCACTCATTCGGATGCCTCGTTGTCTGTGTACACACAGAGCGTTGCTGCAGGCTACCTGCCTCTTGTCGACGTCATCATTTTGATGGCATGCATATATCTATTCCTCTTTCGATCTACCGTCAAGATAGTAACAGATACCTTATAGTCCCACTCTCGTATCAACTAGAAGGGTAGTGTGCGCTTTGCCGTGCTGCTTATATTCTTGGTTAGTACATGTTTCATGTAATTTTTTAAAATTCTGAAAAATATTTACGTATTAGTTGGTTTGGCGTGTGGGGGATACAATGAAGTGTATCTTTTTATCAGATATGCTATTGCTGCGAACATACTTTGCGGAATCATGTTTATAGATGGATGTGTCAAATTATGATCAGAGATTACGGGCATTGTTTGGTATGACCAATCCATAGCGAATCGGCCGTGAGCGTATCATTTTTTCTTTTCTATTGTGGTGTTTGGATGGTTATTTTTTTGACCGTGTGATTGAAGTACGTTTTTTAATTAGTAGAAAACATGAGAAAATTACGTGTGTTATTGGACGCGTGTATAATGCCGATGCTAAACATGTCATGGACGACACTTTCGTTTTGTCATCCATTCATCGAGAGATCTCATCATGAATATTGAATGAACGTCCCAATTAGTTATGTATCCAATGAAAATTTAAAAGTTCAACGAGGGGCTTTAAAACATGAAAGCTTAATGAAGTGAGAGATTTTATTGGCACAACAAAGAATTGACGGAGTCAAAATCAAGGATTGGCGGGAGAAGCTTTAAAATTCAGAAGCATAATGTATTAAAAAATGAATGAGAAAGCTATTGTGGAATTATTGACTCACTCAAAATTAGATGACACAACTTCAAATTGAGACCTCAATTGATTGTTAGACCTTAAAAATAAAGAGTTTAGTGTTATAGAAGATTAAAATAATTGAGCAAAACATTGTTTACTTGGTCAAAATCGATTGCCCAATTCTATGTAGATGACCTCAATCGAACGAGAAGCCTTCAATTCTAAGGAATTTATAATGATATAATTTATGTTTACGATTTGAGAATCAGTCATATGGACAGCCGGTGAGAGAGAAGTGCCAATTCGACGCCTTTGACCGTCGATGAACGTGGCCACGGTGGAGGCAGGTTAGCGTCGTCGGTCCCACGGGAGCGCGCGAGATGGCAATAGCGGCGCCTAGCGCCGGCGCGGATCGATATCTTGGCGTTGGCCCGCGTGCCATGCGGCCATGTGGGTCGCTCGTCATACGCTTGCGTGTAACTCGCAAACCGCCGAGCGGCCGACGGCCACGCGATGGCTACGGGTGGACGGTGGTCCAGTCCAGCCAGATGGAAGTGCGCGCCCCCGCCCGGAGTGGCCGGAAAATGACGTGGCCCCGTTGCGCCGATTCGAGATGGTTCCATGTCGCTTTGCCGGCTCGACGAGGCTCAACTAATTAGTACTGTAGCTGGCCGGACACGCCATACGCCGTATGACACGCCATATGACTTGTCTTGTTATTAGTATTAAATAATGTTGTACTTGGGTCGATCGAGCCAACCTGACCACGACGGTATTCTGTAGTTATGTATACCATATAGGTGAAGAAAGACTGTACTTGTGCACATTCAATAGCTGCATGTTTCATATGTATACATCGATTCAAGTTTTTGTTGGTGGCTTACCAAGCTACACGCTTGGCATGTATACATCGATTCCTGAGAGATGTTTTGTCGTCTCATACATACATACATATATACATACATACATATACTAGCATAGAGACGGACATTCAATACACTAGATGATACCCCACGCGTTGCTGCGGAAAGAAGTATGAATATACCTATTTATAGAATCATAGGCTCAAAATTACAGAAAAAATAATAGCATGAAAAGAATATAACGAAAATTGTTTGCTAGCTGACTCGCAGATTGCGAATGGCGCAAAATGATTCTCATGTGAACTAAGTCTCTTTTACAAAGGAAATAACTTTGAAGCATTCATATAAAAAAAATGGTTCGAATCTTTTATTTTTAAATAGCTATAACCCATTAGCTACTTTTTCTAGACATGTAAGTATGCCACATGAACAAGTCATGCATGCAAGTCATAAATTACATTGTTTCTTCATTACTCTATGCATACAAGCGTCACATCATCAACTAATGCATGTTAGTCATACGATATTTTCTGCATTAGATTTTGTATTAACAATATATGTGTTAGTTGCTTGCATCATACCTATGTTGTTCGCATTCACATTTTTGTGCGAAATGACATTCTTTTAACTATAATTTTTCCTTTTTTATATCCTTTGTATTTTATTTTCATTTTAAGCTTACATACAACTTGCCATTAGTTATAGATATTTTTGTAGCAACTTTTATGCATCTTTTTAGCATGTTTTCCGCAGCAACGCGTCGGGGCATCATCTAGTACTTGTAAAATTTGGCCCAATGTTACAATTTGTCTTGATCCCTATCACTCTGTATGATGAATCATCCTCATCAATGTGAAAAAAAAATCATTACATATAATAGAGTACACTTTGCAAGTAGAAATTTGGAATTGATACAACCAATCATCACAATGAATTTGGAACTATATTAACCAAAAAATGGCTATCTTTAAGTTTAAAACTAATGTATTAAAGAAAAGTGGACCAACAATAATATATATTACATGGAAATATTATTACAAAACTAAGTGAAAACAATATATACTAAAACATCGAGCGGCTGCATTAAACACTAATTTCAATAGAGCAACTTCCTAAAAAAAACAGTGGGAAAAGTCTCCCCAGATTTGCATTGAGCGTTCCAACAATTCCAACAAATTAGTGGGAAATAAAATTCACACCTTATTTATGGGATCTCACAAACAATAATTGAATAGGCCACCTTTGCCACATAAGACACGCTGACTGACTTTGGCTATAAATGTTAATTGTATCTGGTTGTGAAATATGCCCTTTTCAAGGATGCAAACTAATCTTATATTCTAAAACCAATAGCATATCCAAGTATTATAAGATGCAAACATTAAACTTACACCACAATATAAAGATGAAACAACTGACCTTGGTTTCTTGATCTGAGACATAAAACAATGTATCTATTGATATTTTTGCCACTCTGCTATGAAAATAAATAGCAGTAAGAAAAAACAGCAGGGAAGAAGAGGGTGCATTTTTTCAAATAACATCATATAGAGAAAAGGTCACAAAATAGATGTGCAAGATAATATTTTAGCATCCCTTCAAATTTTGTTAGTATATAATGACCTATTGAGGAGAGCATTTGTATCTAAGAACATACTCCAAGTGAAAAGGCATCCCGGTGAAGTGCATGCAATGCACGCACATGTGCCTGGACTGGAGAGTATCGGAGGCCTACGACATCGTAGCATGAGATGGTGCAGATCGCGGTGTGGGTAGTTGGATGTAACTGCAAAGACAGAATCTAAACAACGGGCCAAACACACAAAAGCATGTCAAGAGTGGTATTCATCATCATCTCAGAGTTAAATGTAATTAAGAGCGCAGCGATGCTCAAAGCTCACCTGACATGCTTCTGTATTCATCATCTCACCATAAGCTCATGTGACCATCCCAAAGGCGGACATGACTCTCTTTGGAAATTGCCTTTGCCGATTTAGTTGGCTTCTCGCTGCCCTGGCGGCTTCGGAGCAGAGCAGCGACACACAAAGGATGCAACAGATGTGCCTTGGTCGATGATCTTGGATGGCCGACCAAGGAACGGCGACCCAGCCCGCATCCCAACACTCATAGAAACATCAAGAGGCGAGACGTACTCGCAAGCATGGTGTAGGAGGTTCGGAGAAGAGTAGCAGCTGGTGGCTATCAATGGAACGGCGGACCAGCAGGCACCTTCCCATCACTCAGAATTTTTTTGTGCGAGGCAGAGGAGGTCAACGCCGTGCGCAGGTCGACTCAGTTATGTCTTCCTCGAAGATCTGGCTGCTCGGCACTTGCACCGCGGCTCGATCTGCGACCCAACAACCAAGGTGGCGTCGGAGGCGAGGCAGACCGACGGTCTTGCCGCAGGATGCATGTCAGCACTTACACACAAAGGTGTTGTCCACTCAGTTATATCTAGCGATTCTTCAACAGTTGCAGGAATGGTAATGTGAGCGATTAATGAGGCAGTTTCATATGCATTTGTAGCTATAAATTGTGGCGTATGAGAGGTATGGTTGTGGCAATGGAAGAGATAACGACAGGGTTGAGAGCCATGGTGTGGGGAAGATGACCGTACGTGGAAACCTAGCAGCCCGCATAACATATGTTGGCTTCGGAAGCTAGCCTAGCAGCGACATGCCCAGTTCTAGCCTGCATATGAAACTTAAGCGACACCGTGCGATCGAAGAATCAAGGGCGCTGGGAGAAAGAACGAATCGTTATTTGCCACTTAGCGGTGCAAATTCTCGGTAATTTGCATCAAAACATGACCAGACGGCTACAGACTTGTCAACTATAGTGCATCAATGGCAATAGCAATTCGGGTGACGTGGCTTCATGTGGAGTCAGGAAAATCAGCTAGTGGGGTGCCCGTATTTAGATATAGAAGATTCCTTGTCTCTTGAGCATACATGTGGTTTGATAGGTAATGATCAGTGAACAGTTTTCAAAAAACACTGAAAGCAAATACATTCATAAATTTATTGTCTAAATATTCAAATATCACGCGCACGAGAAAATAAGGTAATGAAGTTAATTAGTACCATTTCATAGTTCACGTCTTCTTCCTTTTGTGAACAAAGAGTTTCTTTGCTTGTTTCTTTATCCTAACAATTTTTCTCAACTTCTTGACTTGACTAATATGTATGGACCTCTCATTTCTTCGTATGAAAAATGGGTCGAAGAGTGGATCTAAATCTCTAACATCATGACCTGCATGAAAGACGTAAATATTACGTTTTTTTACAATTGCACAATAATGTACTATAAACCAAACAATCATGTGCAAACCTCGATGGTAAACTCAACGTGTTTCAACGTTACCCTGCAACTACATAAAATAGATATTGATCACGTTAAATAAGAATTAACAATGTGTCAATAATAGGTTGAAGTAAAATAAAAATAGTACAAATCCAGCTGATTTCAACCAAGGAAATGCTAGATGACTACCTAATACCAAACAAATATAACATTTATATATGTTTCTTGTGTATATAATAAAATAAAATTTATCTATTTCTCATATATATAAAAATACAAAATTGAACCCAGACAATTGAACCAAGCAGTGCAAATCTAAACATAATATTGCACAACTGCATGGAGAGGTGCAATTGAACACACATTGAACAATAGAACATTACATTGCATACATGCTTGAAGGTCTGATTGCATAACAACATTGATATACAAATGTGCATAGTTAGTTAAATCTAGGTCTTAGTAAACTAAAAATAAGCTACTCCTCGTTAGAGGAGGAGATGGTGACGGGCTCCTTCCAGTTGGAAGAGAGCAAGGCCTCCACTCGTGGGTGCCCTCGTCGTCATTCAAGCAGATGGCCATTTTACTTCCTCGTCGTGGTGAGCTTCCTCGGCCAGTCCAGGCACCAACATGCTAGCTCCGGACATGAGGCAAGCATGTACATGAACAAAAAAAACAAGCAGTGGTCTTCGTAGGCACTGATTGTGGCCCGGAGAATTCCCCAAGCCCTATGATTTAAAGTAGACAACCGCACAGTGTCATCGTCATGTGAAGTGTGGACTGCGGCCTCGACGGACAACTTGGAGGATCGATGTATGGAAACCACCGCAACCTCATCTGCCGTTTGGCTGCGATTTTTCTACATGCTGCCAAATACTCCTCGAGCCCCCGACCATTCTTCATGGACTATAGTGATGAGTGGCGAGGGTTTGGAGGTTAGGATAGGAAATTTTATGGCAGGTGTTTGGTGACAGTCGAGCAATAGTAATGGAGGGGGAGGAGAAGTGGTGGCTTACCTTATTAGATCGAGGAGGCGGGCACCGGATGGAGTATAGCGCCCCCGATGAGGACACCACACATTAGAAAGGGTTTGGGCGCAAAAAGCTAAGGAAACGGGGAAATGTGTTTTTTTGTGAGGGAGAAGAAGTGGGAAACAAGATACTAGGACAGATGGTGAAATTTTTCTCCACGTGGAGGGGGAAACTACTGCGCAAAATGTCATCGCATACGATTCATTTGAAACAATTGTGTGTGCTAGCTGATAGCCGCACACGGTGTTCCTAATTTACCCTTGTGCGATGAATGAGAACATACACATGTTAGTGTGATTTTTCCTAGTAAAAGTGATCGTCCATGGCATTACATAAACTCCCTAATTTGACATCAGTTTTGATTACCTTTGATCTGGTTTTGCATGTAGATAGTACCTGCCTTTTCCCTCAGAGGTGACCCTTGGTATCGAGCCTAAGGTAAGAACTACTATTGAGAGGTGATTCTTGCAAGCTTTTCTCATCGTTAAGAATTCTACTTTTCCAAAGCAATATCACACAGTTTTAAAGAGAAAACAATATTAAGAAAATAGGCTAGGGTTTAATATTTTTACTTATAGCTGTATACTTGCACTTGGGATTTCATCTAAAATTTCAACATGGTCTCGGTAGACAACACTACGATGTGTTGTCACTTTATGTGTGGAGGTGCGTCCTAATAACTTAGTGACCGATCAACAGTCAAATCATAATTCCATTATTCAACCAAGGCCTTTACCATCTTGCGGGGTTACCACTATTACGAAGGATTTCTCCATACCAACGCACTAGGCATGTAATGATCACACCTCACTTTCCCAGGGAGGGTTTTTAAATTGTCGTATTTTTCTTTGATGTCACCATCTTTCAGCATAGCCTATCACTCATCCCTGCACTTTACCTCCTTACTCGATCCTTGGTATCCCAGGTACCCTCGGAGCCTTAAACTGAGAAAATGGCAAGAGACGATTATGTTATGATATACATAAATAATTTAGTATTAAAGTCAATCCAAACTATCCAATGACCAAGTACAAGAGGCTGTAAGGCTACGCCTCAGCTCATAGCCCGAGTGTACTACTCACACATCTTCCGTGAATCGAAGAAGAAAGAAATTCTAGATCAAACTTGAAGATGAATGATTGATAAAAATCTTAAAATGCCGTCATATTCAATGTATCTCGTTTGCAAAACTATGGTAAATTGCTAGGGGATAATTGATATGGATATGGTGGGTTTCTAGGGTTTCTGGCTTCTCTCGTCTCCTAGATGATTTGTGCGACGTTCCATTGCAGATGGGCGATGTTCTATTGCAAATGGGGCCTCATCCCTTTTATAAAGTTGGCTTGTGCTGATGTCACAAAGCCGGTGGCGTATTGTACGACTGAGTGCACACATTCCATGCATCGTGGCTCTCCTAGATGCATCTTTGCACCTCCAATTTCTTGGGGATGATTGCTATACTTCATATTTTCCATATATGCTTTGGTCACCTACCTTAAATGACCCAATTATGTGGGATGGAAATAATTTGCTACCCATGGTGGTAGCTACACATGGCCCAAATTTTTATCTCTAATTATTTTGTTAAATTATTTTGGAATAGGAAAATAACTCTGTAACGAAATATCATGACTTTGGACCAGCCACGAAGCAAAAAAGGCACTTGTACCAAAAAGGCAAGCAAAATAATTGAGAGAATTGAGAAAAGGCCCTTGCTACAAAACAAAAAGACACTTGTGTAAAAAAGAAATAAAAAGACAATGAGAAGTGAGAAAAAGTCCTTCCTATACAACAAAAATATACTTGTGCCAATGCCATAAGAAACCCAACACCTCATATGTAAAAGAAGGCACACATGTCAAAGAGTGTGTAGCTACCACCATGCATAGAAAATTGCATCTATTATGTGGGAAACAAGATAAAGAAAGAAATTTATAAGTCATTAGTGATAGTGTCGGAGTGATTCTCACGGCATATCCCAGATTATATGGTTTTAAAAATGTGGAAATGAGTGTAAAAATACACTCATTAACCTCCTCAAAGTTAAAGCTTGATCGTCCTCAAGCAAGAAACAAGGCCATAGAAAACTTAGTTATTTAAGCTAAAATAATGAGAAATTTTAGGTTCATTTATGATCAGTACATCTAGATAGTCCACCCTTTCTTCACTTGAAAACTTTGCATAGTTGTAGCAGCGGGATTGGTTATTATGCAAGCGAGTTATGCCAACATAACTAATATAAAAAATGTCATTATTTAGGCAAAGAAATTGACTCGCAGTTATTCTACTTCATGTAGCTAACATTTTTCTTGTAAGGAATACTTTGGAAGAATTTTGTAACAAGAACATCGTTTAGGGCAGTGAAAGCCATGTAAAATATAGCAAGGTGTTACATAACACCCCAAGTATCCCCTTTTATTGGCTTAGAAAGACTTCTTCTGTCATTGATTTATAAAACTTTTGTCTTATGACGACGAGACCATGTGAAATAAATGATACATGCAATGGGGGATTTTGTTGTCGGAGTTCCGAATACTAACGATCAATCCAGGTTTTTAAACTTGTCTCAGTTGAGCATAATGATCACTATTCTCCATAAAAACACACCCTCTTGAGAAAGACCAATAATATTCATTGTAGCATTGCTGCTAGAGATGTTAACCGACTCAATAGCCGAAATTCGAACTTAGACTCAGGTGGATCGTTCATTGGCTAGCTAAGTCATTAGAGAACCTGTGGGAAGCTCATCCCCGAAGAAAGAGCCCCAAGAGCCAGGGTTAGCCGGCGTTGCTTCAGGAAGACGCGGGGACCGATACGCACAACGCAAATTGACAAGCATCGTCTTATTGCCAATCGTGATCCTCTCCCCATCACGCAAATAATGACCCTCCTCGATTTTTCTGGTGTTGGTGGAAGTATGGTCAAAGAACAGAGAGCTTGGACACCAATCCAATCTGCCATCAAAGAAGGTGGTGGAGAAAGTCGCTGACCAATACGACGATGGTGGCAGATCCGACGAGCTCAAGAGCTGCACGTCAAATGAAGAACGACTAACTCATATGTCTTCTCAATAAAGACTAGACCTACGATTTAATACTTATGACATGTAATTGTTTTGATATTTCATCATAAATAGTGCATGCTAATAATTGATCCATGACTAGCACAATAAGCGTAGGGATTTAGGTCCTTATCAGGAATAGGGTCGTACAGAAAATTAGAGTGCATACAATATATTTTTCAAAGTTAAAATTTGTAAACTTTTTTCTATTTTTTTAGAAAAGCACGAACACTTTTTAATGAAATACACACGAGTGTGCAAATCATATATTAAAGAAGGAGAAAGGGGAAAGAATCACTCCTATGCTTTACAAGGCGTAACTACATGAACTCACACCTCACTCCATCCTCTAAACTAGTAAACTACTCGGCCTTCGCCTACCCTAGTGCTTCTACGTGCAGGCCCTCCAATGCATCCTCATCACGCAACAGTCCTGCTAACTGCCACAGTTTACATTCGCTCACTGTTAGACGTAGCATGTCGTGTAGGCGTGGAGTTTTGCCATCAAACACAATCATTGCGGTCTTTCCACGGCTGCCACATGGTTAACATGCAAATGGTGTGCAACATCCATGCTCGTCGTCTCGGCAGGTCATCTTGGCCGTTCCTAGCACACCTGTCCGAGTGAGATTCCTCCGTGCGCAGCTCGCCATGCCCCTTGCCCAATGATGGTTGTATCTTGAACCACATGTCTCGCGCAAAGACGCGATGCAAAATATATATATGGCCAATTGTTTCTTCGTGTTGGTCGCAAAGTGGACATGCCTCTAGGTGCGGTAGTCCTCTACACGCCAACCTATCCGAGGTCCAACATTGGTTCTTGGCTGCCAACCAAGCAAAGAACCGACATCTTAGCGGTGCTCGGGAGCCCTAGGTGAATGTGGCCGCAGGATCAATTTCGAGTCCCCAAAACATTGCTTGGTAAGATAACCTGGTTGATAACTGACCTTCCTTGTCCCATGCCCATACGATGGTGTCGCAATGTTGATCATCTAGCTGGGTTGCCACAACCATGGGCTAGACGGCCATGAATTGTTCCGAAGCGGCCAAGTCAGTGGATGGCCCAATATCGTGAGCCCATTTACCCATGGTCCAACGGTCTTCCTAGAACAACATGTCCCTTCCGTCACCCACCAAGACTCGCGCAACCGCTTGAATGAGTTTCCTTGATTCTTTTGGGACGGAGAAGGCAAACTTCGCCCAAGGCCTACTCCTGTGTTTTTTTGCAGCCATAGCCACTTTGTTTGTAGCGCAACATTCATCCATCGCATGTCATAACGCCTAGGCCGCCGGCCCACTTGAGTCGAGAAACAACACCCCATGCAATGGCACACTTTCATCCTCCGTCCTTCGCCTTGCCGCTCCACAGGAATCCACGACATATTTTGACCATAGCCGTAAGTGTTTTGGGCGAAAGGACCATTGCCAGCATCGAGTGGATTGGTATTGCACTAAGGACAGACTAAATCAGCAGTAGCCTGCTGCTTGGAGGTAAGGTTGCCGCTTTCCAATGCGACATGCATGCGGCGAGCTGGTCCACGAGAACTCGAAGTTGCGCTGCCATTTGCTTCCCGGTGATAAAGTGATACCCAAGTATTTGCATGTGAATTCGGTGGTCGAGCATCCTAGTGTGTCAAGCACCAATTGCATCTCTCCTTGAGCACACCGGATAGGAATGGCAGCAGATTTAGCGAAGTTGACTTACAGCCCTGACTCTTTCCCGAATAACCCAGGATGAAGGCGCATGCCATGAGATCCGATGCTCTCGGCTTGAGGAAGATTGTGGCATCATTGGCGAACATAGACAACCTCTGTTTTAGGCTCGAACATGCAAGAGGTCCGAGGAGGCCGGTGTCAATTGCTCTTTTGAACAGCCTTTGAAGGAGCTCCATGCACAGGATAAATAGCATAGGAGATACTGGGACTCCCTGCCGTATGCCCCAGCAACTGAAGACCATTTCCCCCGGCACACCGTTGACCATGATTTTTGTCGAAGATGTTGACAAGAGCCCGCATATCCAGGCCGTCCACCTTGGCCCAGAGCCCATTTGATGCAAAACCTCAAGGAGGAACGCCCATTGGATAAAGTCAAAAGCCTTGGAGATGTCAAGTTTCACAAAGACTGCAGGATCACGCAACGCGTGCAGATAGTGGGTCGTGCATTGCACGAGCATGAATTGTCGTGTAGCTATCTTTGATCGTTGCCCACGAGTTGCGCAGCTCCTTTGCCAATCTAGAAGCCAGCGTCTTGTCAAAGATTTTAAGTGCAGCATGCACAAGGCTAACTGGCATATAGTCCGTGAGCTCAACAACCCCTACTTTCTTAGGCAATAGAAAGACGATCGCCTTATTGATCGCTCGCAGCCCGCGCATGTCGCTTCAGGAAATCTGGTCCATTGCGCGCATCAAATCATCCTTGACGATGTTCCAACAAGAAACATAAAATTTGCCCGTAAACCCATCCGGCCTAGGGGCTTTGTCCAGTGGCATGCCTTTAACGATTCGCACCATCTCCTTTCCTTGGATGGAGCTTCTAGGTGCGCCAGGTCGCGCACAGGCGCACGGGCAGGTCAAACACGTCAAGTTGGAGCAGATGCTCACACTCGGGAGCAAGACCCAACAACTACGTATAGAAACCATCCACCTCTAAAAGTATGAACATTTACAATACTGAATATATATCATATGAAAAATTGTGACAAATCCAACGGTATTGTGAAACATTGATAATTTTCTGTTATGAATTTGATCAAAGATTAGAGAAACTAGTATGGAATGAGTAACACTGGAAATTAGGTAAATTAATATAGAAGAAACCAAGTGCACTCAAGAAAATGATGTTGTTTTGTTTTGGACGTGGAAATAAGCCGAGATATGTGCACATTCAATTTTCTGAACTTATCTACATTATTGAGGAGCATTCGTACTTGGGTCGATCGTCTCACGATGGGGGACCGCTTGCCGTGGATCGTATGAGATTATGAGGCGTGTTTGCATGCTGCAACTTGACGCTGGTCCATCCGTGTATGATCGATCCGTTTTGAAGGGGACGTGGATCGATCGCGAGAAGTATCAATCAGCGAAATTAACAGCTTGAAAGGCTTTGTGTCGAGCAACCAACGAGCCACGCAAACTGATCATGTAGAGTTTACCATTAAAATATGCAGTTAGGGATAGACCAGAGAAAGAGTGCGTGTGTATGTAGGAGCATCACTCTACTTTTAACGGCAACTGTACCTAGTCCACAAACCTGACTTTTTTTTAAACTAATGTAGTGTTCTTTTGTCTGTCGTCCCAAGCAAGCACAAGTCTCCAGGTACGGGCTTTACATGCCCCAAAACTTGTCACCTACCGCATTGTGCAGTATGAACATGTACACACATACAAAATGCTGCAGAGGTTGTTTGTGTAGTCCATATGCGGCTACAAATCTCACTCTTGCATGTTTCTGCTTGGTTTACTGGTGCCATGGCGAGGAAAATGACAGCAGCTAGAGGATAGAGATTGTCACGTCCTATATGGAATTCTCTCTCGATGGATGATTAGGCGTCGTGTTGCTTACTTGACACTGTTCAGGACATTCCAAAGCAGCAGCAGCCTCTTCCTGGGTTGTTGCTTTAATGTTATCTCACTCGATCAATCAGTGGAAAGCAATGATGTACATCCAAGGTTGTCCTCTCCTCCTTGTCTAATACCACTCCATCAACAATTTCTGTACTTCCGTTTCGAAAAAAAACAATTTGTCTACTCAATTTTTATTATAGTCGTGTACGCATATGGTAGTCAAGAAGATGGTGAATCTTCACCAGCAAAAAAGGAAAATGATTTTTAACGGTCGGAGGTGGGTGGTGCGGGGTGGGGTGGCATAATCCACTCCTGAGTTTTTTTCACTTGAGGCCTAGTAAAAGAAGGAGGTGATGATCAGTCTTCGGCAAATCTACATTTTGTTACTCCTCTAATGCATTCCTTCGATGCCTTAGAACGGCTATAGTCGGACCTTGTAAATCTGGCCTATCAAACGTCTATGGACGGGCCTGAATGCGTTCGCGAATAGTGACCGATCACATCTTAAAAAAAGTCATTCACAACATCTTATATTAGAAACCTTAAATACATACAAAACAATGCAAGATATAAAACCTACGTACTACATGGAAGCTATCTACTCTTTGTCGAAGATGTCGACGATCTTCATGCCCTTCGGCAGATAAATGTCCGTCTACCGCAGCTCCGCCCCCTCAGGCGGCTAAGGCTGCTCCGTTGCGGCCTCCTCCGCCTCCAGCTCGTTCAATAGGGTGTCAGCCTCCACCTGCCTCTGCCGGATAAGCCGGTGGTTGGCCTTCACCTTGGCCTCATCCCGGATGGAATCCAGGATGGCCTGCTGCTTCGTCATCTCCTCCAATTGGACGACGGCGAACTCCGCCTCCACCTTCGCCATGCTCAAGCCGGGAGCCTCCTCCTCTGGGTCATCCTCCTCCATGGCCTCTGGCTGCTCCTCCTCTTGTTGCTCCTCCTCCTGATGTTGCTCCTCCTACTACTACTGCTCGTCCTCACCCTCCTCCTCCGTCTTCGGCGAGTCCGGAGGGAGACCCACAGTGATGCGGGCGGCGCGGCGAGCCTGTATCCCCGCCTCGATTTGTAGGTGCCACTCCGGAGTGAGCTGCGCGTAGATGGTGGTGAGCCGCCAGACCATCCTGACAGATAGGGGAGTGCGAGAGGAGGTGGATGTGCTCGGGTGGTGGGCGGGGAGAGGGAGAAGGCAAATGTGCTAGGGCTGGGGGCGCCGGCCGGCTTTAATAGCCGGCCCTGACCTCGGGCGAGGAGCCGAAGTGGCGCCACGCGGTGTTCACACCGCGGCGACAGTCGAGGCGTCTGACGGACAGTCGTGTTTCCCGGCGAGTCCGCATGGGGCCACGCTGTCAGTCCGACGTGTCGGGCGTGCCCGCGCGCCCCCATATGCGCCTCATATTTGGGCTGGAAATGGGGGGGTGCCGGTTAGCCGAGCGCTTGAGGCCGGTTTGAGAGACCCGTCTGGGTCAATTTTTAGTGACCGGTAAGTGACCGGGTAGCCTGCTTGGGCGTTTGAGACGGATATGAGGGGTCCGGCTGTAGATGCTCTTATACACAAATCAGTGCAGGTTCCAATAATTGTAAGGAATAATACATTGAATCGTGTTCTAGCTAGAATACCATTTAGGCAACGATTAATATGGATTAGTGATAACAAAACTAACAAATGAGGTTCATGGTGTCTTGGTGTTCCTTTGAAAGTTTCTTCATGTATTTCCTCTGCCCATTATGGTTGTGGCATGACCCGGGGTTTAAATATTACTAGAGTGAGATATGGGAAGCACATGCATCTTTTCTCAAGAATACATACATTTAACCGAGAAACCCTAGAAGAAGTCAACCGTCAGCGAAAAGAATCATGTTCATTAGTTAAGTTGACTTTCATCAACCTACACACTAAATAAAGCAATGTGATCCACTTATCCCTGATGAAGGCTCACTTGAACTGGATATTAACAGAGTCACCCCAAAGTTGTACTAACAAAACCATCTTTTTTGCATGGTATTGCAGAGGGTCGGTTACTGTAAGGTCAATGATGTATCCTTCAACCAACTAATCCGAAAATATCGTAATAGGACCATCACCAACATAAAGATGTCTATCCTAAATAACACACCATTTCCTCTCATCAAGACCTTCCAAAAGCCCCCCCCCCCCCCGCGCAATCATTAGATCTACATAAGATATCCCACTTTTTTAAGCGGTGTCTTTTTATATTCGTTGCTCTTGCAGGAGAATCTGAACCGCTAGCGGTCAAGTCTTCTCGGTCCGCCCTTTGGCACTTCAAAGGATGAGAGCACAACATAGCTAGGCTTGTGAGTGCAGAATTTACAAAGACCCATTGTCCTTGGTATGACATTAGTTGAGTTTTTTCTTCTTTGAAACTTTCTTCAATGCATTTCCCTCTTTATTTGTAAGCTTCTGAAAGTGAATAGATATCCTCAGGTAGATCAACATAAGTTTACGGACCTAACATCCTAGAAGTTATTTATAAGTATGCACTTCATATTTTGCACGCCCAAAGTAGAAAAGTTCACTTTTATGAAAATTAATTTAAAGCCCTAATACTTCCTCAAAGATGCAAACTATCATTTTCATATTAGCAACCTCGTTCAAATTGTGTTCCATAAAAATAATAGAATCACCCGCATACTAGTTAACGCCCCCCCCCCCGCCTCCCCATGAGCTAGAGGCGGGATGAGACCACCCACCCGGTCGTCCTCATTAGACCTTGCTATTGGTTAAACCGATAGATTGGCAACACAATTTAAGTGAATTGTTGACAAAGGGTCCCCTTGACACAACCCCTTCGCGGTCAAAACGCTTCATTCACAAAGCTTGATGTAAGAAAAGCCACTTGACTTTATCATTGTATTTCTGAAAATTGACTTTAAAGACCACTCGATCGAGTTTATTAGATTGTTACTCATGAATTGTTTCATGTTGTACAACCATCCCCTCCAATGTGTCTCATAGGAATGAAAGCCATCTAAGTAGGTCAAACCACAATGTATGTTACCTCGGTTATCCTATTGTTGATCACGTTGATAAAAAAAGCATTAGTCAAAGAGATTGGATGAAATTGCTAAATTTGTATGACGTCCTCCTTGTTAGGATGCAAAGTGATCGTGATTGGGTAGAGATTAAAAAACTAAAGCTCTCCCTTTAATAAGTTCTCAAACAATGCCATGAGGTCCCCTTTGATAGTTTCAACATCTCCTATGAAATTCTTCCGGAGACCCACATGTCCCCAACAAGATTCAGACAGATTGGAGGTGGAATTGATGACAAATGCGAAGAACACATAACAAGGGGGGGAATCACAAGGAAACACAAGGGATACCAGCACAAATCAACACACAAGTGGCAACACGAGATACACATATGGATAGATCATTGATCCCGATTATACACAAAAGCAACGGAGGGAGAAGTATAGTGTTTATGAAAAGACATGCCCGAGTTCCATATAAATAATATTCTCCATGGAACTAAGTCTTGTGCTCATGGATCCTTCACTACAAGGGTTGTCTTCTACTCCAGAGAGTCTTCACCCGTAGGTGGCCTTCGCTCCAATGGAGTCTTCTTGCTCGAGTGGCCTTGATCCCCATTAGGGGTGTTCCCAACATAGGAGATACATAAGAAAATCTCTATGTTTGAGTTCTAATGTTTGATAACCCTAGAGAGAAGGTGGGCGCAGGTATATATAGGTCCACCGATGAAAGGGTAAGTGGAAGGGAAAATGTGAGGGTGAAACCGAATGTAACTACACGGTGGCACGGTGCGGAGGCTCTATCGTGGGATGGAGTTTTTCGGGGGTAATTTGAGGTTTCCAAAAGGCTGTGACTCGGGGAAGGAGTAGGCCCAAATCCTCTGGGGCGGGCTGGAGGCTACATGCCTTGAAGACTCTACGAAATCTCCAGATAGTCTCCGGGGGTTCGAGACAGTTGCATGCACTGACACGGTAGTTGCCCTGAAGGCTCTAGGGTAACTCTATAGCGATACTTGGCCTTCGGTGCACAAGTTTCATGCTCCCTTCCTTCATCTTCATTCCCCCTTCTCCTGTTTGTTTCTTCCCTCTTAGACAATGTCATCGTTCTCTTGTGCTAAACCTCCTCCATTGCATGTTCATCATTTCGTCTCAAACCTAAAGGTGCAAAGGGTGAGCGTATCAAGTAGTATACCATCCTCAATGGAACCAAGTAGACACTTGTACAGGAGAAGATTCACCCTTGCATAAGTGTTGTGTATGCCTCCTGACAAATGAGCACTTACTATGGTGATGACCCTATGATGTTATGCATCATATCCTCTCGCTTGAAGAGGATATGTCCCTTGACCAAAATCCACATAACCATAGTAAAGATATGGTGTGACATTGTAGCATCGTATGCTCAATATATACTTGGGGCCTACACATTCACAATACAAAGCAAAGATCTTATGTTATTGGTGGATGAATGCAACATCCATCATGATGCATCCCTTATCTTGGACATATGTTTTTGCAATGATGTGTATCATGCATATTATGTTAGGAAGTAAATCAAGAATGCTTCACAAGTAACAAGTCAAGCTCTCCTAGCCTATATGAGAAAGCTATGAGGGCATACTTATATTCGAAAGTAAGAGCATTGTTGCACTCTACAAATAGCAACCACCAATTTTTGAAAATTATACAAGAAAAAATGGATAAATATAAGAATGTTCAAGACAAGCCATGTGCAAAGCATGGTAATGGTTGCCATATAGCTTATGTAAATAGGAATTACTCATCATGGTCGATGCAACACTTGAAGTATATGCAAAATAATCATGGCTAAAGTATCATTATCTTGGTGAGAAGTCATGGGTAAAGAGCAATGTGTTATCATGACTCTCTGAACACAAGAAGCATAATCAATGGTTGTACGAACAAGGGTGCATACCTAAAATAGGTAAATATACTAGCATTGCTAGAACTTGCATTGGATGGCCAATTTGGTAGAACTTGCAAAATACAATGTTAACGGGCCTCAACTTGAGTTGAAGTGCAAAGATGGTGATCTCTTTCATACTTAGCCACTGTCTACTCTACCTACATGGCACATATTTCAATTTGTAGCGGCCAAAAGTGCCTATGTGGTGGGTATGCGTCCCTGTTGCCATGTATACACATAGTTGCATCTTAGAGTGAAGTGTGGGTCCCACTTGCCATCCCAATAGAGAAACAAATGGAAACTAAAAACTCACGGATGAGTGGACTTTATGCATACTTTTTAGAGTATATTTGAATGCAAAAATCCCTCATAACATATCCATCTAGCACTTATTCATGTCCTCGATGCATAGTTCCCGTATTTACTAGTCTTACAAAGTTCGTTGTTCTACTTTTACTTTTATTTTTTTATTAGTTTCCCCTTGTTTTGTGGTCAACTGGTCCTTGTAGGTACATATACTTGGACTTGGAACATTGAAAATAATCAAGTCGGAGTTAAACCAGAGAAGTTCCAACAAACTTAGGCATTTCGAATGTCGAAAAGGTGATTTTGCGTAAGTGCTCCAAATGAAGATCTAAAAGCACAAATGGATCGGTGTCGTTCATACGAATCAAATGAACCCAAGAACATCAAATTGTGACTTATTATGAAGAAATTACATTCATTTTGATGGAGGTTTTCCATCCGACCGTAGAGGGTCATATGGTCGCCCAAATGAGGTCCAAACTCCACCGATAGTTGCCTCTGTGGACGGGATTCTTCACTGATTTCATCCCCATTCGTTCCTACAAGATCCTTGGCCAAGAAGAAAGGGTTTGGGGAAATATTTTACTCCGCAATATCCCTTAGATGAAGATGGAGAATCTACCTCAACAAAGGAGACCCAAGGAGGCCTCCTATAAGAAGAGCTCCAACCCTAGTCACCGGAATCATCATCCTCATTCCACCACAATTCCAACCAGTCATTGGGAGGTTCTTCCATCCCATCAAGAGGGAATCCACTCCCTCCATCACCATCAACACGAAGTCCACGCAAGAGGAGAAGAAGGATGTCGGATCTCAGGCTCCATGAAACCCAAAGAGGTTCGAACACAGGGGCATGTGCGAATATCCCATATAGCCTCGCCCTACCTAGCTCGCTACTTGATGATTTCTACGACAGAATCGCATGATGACGAGGAAGCAGATGCACACGATGATTTACCTAGGTTCGGGCCGCTACAAAGCGTAATACCCAACTCCTACCTTGGTGGATTGCCTCATGAGGAGGTTGGTGGATGACCTAGTACAATGGTGCCTTTGCCTCGCGGGAGGGCTCTCATGGTGTTGCCTCTCTTCGGTTGCCGCTCTCTTTTGTTGTCCCTCTCTATGGTGCAGCCTATCCTCTATTTATAGTGCCCCGGGTCCTCTTACCTTATCCCTATAGCGGGAAGGGATCCCACAACGGCCAAATTCGAAGGGGGACAGGAGTACATCTTTATCCTAACGAAAGGTGGTCTTCGCCTGCAAAGTAGCTGTTGATGATGCAGAGGCGGGTTCGGCGATGACATCCTTCCTGCTGGGCTCATGGTCGTGGTCTTTTTGCACGAGAATGAAACCTTTGGGGGCGCTTTGGGAACCCGCGTAAGTCCTTCCCCCTTTGCACCAAAGGGGAAATTGTCCGCCTAGCATGCTGGCGCCCGCCTGTCCTGCCTTTCGTCATCCGTGGCCTCCCAAGGCCAAGTGCTGCATAGAGATATCTGCCGCTCCAAAGTGGGCCTGAGGAGGCACGTACTTGTTGGTCTTGATGGTGCTTCCCTCGCGAGCCCAGGGCTCCCGTGAGGTCCTGGTCTTCAGTCAGGCCACGCTGGTCGTACTGGTCGGCGGAGTGGGCCGCGCCCTGGGCCATAGGCTTGCTGTTCTAGGTACCCCCATTCCCAGAACACCGACACTATCCCCCGGCCCAAGGCACGACCGAGTTGGATTCTAGGAGAAGCTGTTGAAGGTGGCTCGAAGCGCCGCGAGGCCTGATGACCCATGGGCCAAGCCGTGTCAATTATCGTGGATGAGTAAGTGCATGTGTCCCTCAACCTTTCCTTTGAGCCCCCCCCCTCTAAGTTTCTGTTTCGCAGGCTCCCCACTTGTGAAGGAGGAGCCGAGTCGCCGACGCCCACTTCTGGGGCCACTGGGCCCCTTGCGGCCCCGTCTTCCGTCTAGTGCGGGGTTCTGGCCGCCAGGGAACCCGTATCTGAGCCTGCTCGGCCTTCAGGGGGCCTCGGGCGTGAGCCTCCTTCGATCTTCCTCGCTCGTGGCCTCTAGCTTCCGAGGGTATGGATGAGCCCTCAGCTGACGGCCTTCCCTGGGGGCATGCCGCGCTGCACCCTCGGGCATCCTTTGCTGGATGATGTGGGGATCCAGGGGGCACGTCCTTCTTCTAGGGCGGTCAGGCAGAAGCCCCCAGCCGCTGAGCATGTGTGCGGGCTGGGCGGCCCCTTGCATGCCTCCCCCGCCCATCTTGTGGAAGGCGGAGACCCTGGTTGGGCCCTTCAGCTTGCAAGTTACCAAAGCACTTTGCGGTGGGGCTTGCTCCAAACCGCGGCGGAAGTGCTAGGACGCTTGGGGGTGGAGCTCGCTAACAATGATGCCCGCTTGGAGATGGAGCGCTAGTGCCTCGTGCAGGAATGACATCGTCTTGAAGTCGCCGTGAACTTCGGTTGTCTGCAGCGCGTGCACGCCCATGCATTCGCCAAGGAGTCCCTTGCCGCGATGGTGGAGGCTCGCGAGCACGCCTTCGCTGAGGCTTAGGAAGTCGACTGCCAACGCAAGGCCTCCGAGGAATGCCTCGAGGAACGTCAAGCCTTCAATGCCGCCCTTGAAAAGCAGATTCAGGCATGGAGGGCCACACTTGATGGCCCGACAACCGATTTCCTCATCGCTGGTGCAACCCCCGTGTGCCCGAGGACGCTTTCGCGATGGAGGCACTAGAGCAGAGCCTGGAGCTGGAGAGGCTGGAGGTGAGGGAGCGCCAGGTGTCGCTTGCCGAGGAATCCCTCACCACCCATGGGGCGCAGGCTCAAGAGGAGATCGATATCAAGGTGGTAGAGGTTTGATGCTCCCTTGTCCAGGATTATCGCGCCAAGTTGAAGCTTCAAGAGTCTCATTTCTGCATGCGACATGACCAGCTGAGGGGCAAGGCGAACAATCTCAGGAGGAGGTTAGCGGCGGCAAAACAACGTCAGGAGGCCGCGATAGATGCCCAAGTGGACGCCGAGGCCAAGCTGTCCTCTCTTCAAGCAGGTTAAGGGAGTGACCTCCCTCATGGAGAGGGCTTCGTACGAGGCGAATTGGGCCCGCGGCATTCAGCACACGTGCTCCAAGATGTTCTAGTCCCTCGAGAGGAGGGCCCACTAGGCCTTGAGTGACAATTGTGGTGAGAGCGTCGCGAGCCCCCTCGTCCCCGACGATGCCAGGTACCTGAGATTCTTCTCCAGGGTTGTGGAGTACCTTGAGAGGGGCGCGGACAAGATCGGTGATCTTGCGGAGGAGAAGCATCGTGATTCTCTTGCGCAGGCGGCCTCGCATGTCTTCAGCTACCTCTTTCGCCTCGACCCGCACTTTGACTTCGAGGCAGTGCTTGGTCCCATACCTAAAGTGACTCACGTTGCCCTTTCTGATTGGGTCGAGGACCATCCGGAGGACTTGATAGCGGAGATTTCTTCTAACGAACCCGGGGGCTAGGCTGGAGCCGAGGAGCAGGAGGCTGACGGTGGTGGTGATGACGAGAGCAGTGGCGACTACATGTCCCCTTGAGTGGTCTTCTTGTTTACCTGGTAGGGTTATGCATGTGGCCTAGTGGCAACTCTAATGTATTTTGAAGAATAACCTTGAATGTGCTTTTGAATGATGAGGTGTGATGTGCCCCGCTCCCTCTTGCCCGGGGTTCCTGCCAACCCGATTGACACGCTCGCGGTAGGCTTCTGCGTCGGGGAGGTTTAGCAGTGGCGCTTGGGGGGTCCGAATGTCCTGGGGGTTTCTACTTCTCATGAGTGAGGCAAGTTGGGAGCCCCTTCGGCACTCTGCGTCTATAGGTCCTAGTCCCGCACATTTCTCGACCACCGTAAGGGGCGTCCAGATCACCAAGATGCGACTACGGGGTGAGGCCTCGACACCCTTGATACCGACCGGATCGCTAGGACGACAACAAGGGGCGTGGGGCTATATGACCGATAAGGCTCCTGAGGCGCGCTACTCAGGAGCCCCCTTTGACGCTTAAGCATCTCTACGTCGGCAGGTCCTAGTCCTGCACATTCCTTAACCACCGTAAGGGGCGCCCGGATCACCAGGACACGACTACGGGGTGAGGCCTCGGCATCCTTGATACCGAAAGATCGCTAGGACGACATCAAGGGGTGAGTGGCTATATGACCGGTAAGGTTCGCAAGGCGAGTTGCTTAGGAGCCCCACTTGACGCTCGAGCGGCTCCCAAAAAAATTGTTTTCTGCCCCTGGAGGTGTGACACTCCAGAGGCTCTTGATATGACGGGTCGGCCATGGGCGGAGCCCTAGAGCGAGTGTAAAGTGTCACGCGCTTGCTGACCCTCTTGGGAGCGCTATGCGAAGATCCGGGCACCAAGGCATTGGCGAGGTGCGGGCATCGTGCCCCCAGCCCCCGCTTGCGGGGTGTAAGGGGGAGGGGAGCAGATGAGTGCTTTCCCTGAAGAAAGCGAGGCGTAAAATGAGGACTGTTATCAAAGAGAACGACACCCCTTCCCTCCAAAATAAAAATGCAAAAACACCAAATTTTATTCCAAAAGGTGGCAAGCTCGAGTACAAAAAGGAGCATAGGGCATCCATGTTGCATGGGCATAACCATTGGAGGGCAGTGTTGTTCGCCAACGCAGAGCATGGGGATTCCGCTTGGGCGTGGGAAGGAACCCCTCCACATCCTCAGGGGGGCTTCAGGCATATACAGCACACTGATTATTACATGAGAGTGTCACGGATTGGTCCTGGGGGTGTACAAGGAGATCCATGCCCCACGAACATGAAGCCCACTCCTAGCTCCCAAGCTTGGCGTGGCGAAGTAGGGTCGGCTCCGTACGGATCCTCGAGCGTAGGGGGGTCCCCTCGCGCTCTCGGATGGGAAGGCCCACCCCGGGAGAGGGCCCTGGGCATCCCAGAGCCCGTGGCTAGGTGCTATCATCGTGGTGATGGTTCTTCCCCTACGTCGCGGGTCGGGCCCGGTGAGGACCTTTCATTGCGCACGAGTCCGGCACCCAGGACAGTGCCCCACCATGCCTTGCTGGGGTGCCCGGGGTCCCCATGGAAGTATTCGAGATCCTGCCCCCAGGCTAGGCGAGCTGGGCCTGGGGACATGGGTGAGTACGTGATCGCCCGCTGGTGGTCGAACGAAAACCGACCCAGAAAGGCCCGGAAAGGCGACGGCGTGGTCCAGACGCCGAGAAGCGCCGGGCGGTAAGGGCGTGCCATGCAGTTGGTGACAGCGGCATCCCCTAGCGCCTATCGAGGGCCTGGCCGGTGGTGGTGCCCGCCGACGAGGAGGCAGAATGACGCGGGGTGCTGAGGCCCGTTGGCGTCGCCCGCGCCACAGGAGCAGCCCGCCACTTAGCACGAGCTCGGCGTCCTTTTTCCAAGAGTGTGGCGAGCGGAGGCGAGGCGAGGTTTGCGCGTGGATTCTGACACGCCCCCTACCCAGCGCAGAAAATGTCAGATTTCGGGCTCCGCAAGACCCAAAGAGGTTCAAACACAGGGGCGTGTGCAAAGATCCCCTATAGCCTCGTGCTACCTAGCTCGCTACTTAATGATTTATATGACAAACTCGCATGATGACGAGGAAGCAGATGCACACAGTGATTTACCCAGGTTCGGGCCGCTGCGAAGAGGAATACCCTACTCCTGCCTTGGTGGATTGCCTCACGAGGAGGTTGGTGGATGAACTAGTACAGTGGTGCCTTGCCTCGCAGGAGGGATCTCGTGGTGTTGCCTCTCTATTTTGTTGTCCCTCTCTATGATGCAGCATATCCTCTATTTATAGTGTCCTGGGTCCTCTTCCCTTATCACTATGGCGGGAAGGAATCCCACAATGGCAAAATTCGAAGGGGGACAGTAGTACATCTTTATCATGATGAAAGGTGGTCTTCGCCTGCAAAGTAGCTATTGATGATGTAGAGGTGGGCTAGGCAATGACATCCTTCCTATTGGGCTCGTGGTCGTGATCTTGTTGCATCAGAATGGAAACCTTTGGGGTCGCTTTGGGAACCTGCGTAGTGTGCATACTTGTCCTGCCTTGCATCATCCATGGATTCCCGAGGACGAGTGTTGCATAGAGATCTCCGCCGCTCCAGAGGGGGCCTGAGGAGGCCCGTCCTTGCTGGTCTTGATGGTGCTTTCCTCGCGAGCCCAAGGCTCTCACGAGGGCCTGGTCTTGAGTCAGGCCACGCTGGTCCGTACTGGCTGGCGGAGTGGGCTGCGCCCTGGGCCACAGGCTGGTAGGTCTGGGTACCCCCGTTCCCAGAATGCCGACAAAGGAGGCACAACCACGATCATCAGGCACTGGCCATAGGTCGGGCGCGTCGGTGCACATATCCATCTCCATCTCGGTCCCTGTACTTGTATTTTCTGACATTGAACATGTTGATGGTAGCATTGAATCATTCTTTTTTGTGTGTCTATTCATCTATATTTGAGTAGTTTATCTGATTCTAGGTTGAGGTATGATCTAGTACGCACAACTAGTCTTCCTCGCTTCATTTATTATTTACTCTCTCTTGTGTTGCATCTATAGCACTTGCACATACATAGAGTAGACAGATGAAATTTTTGATCATTTGGTTCTGTTGAACATTATTGACAAACGCATGTGACCATGACACAGTGTTATGTCTAGAACATCTAGGAATGAGAGACCGTGGATGCAAACCCTGGGATAACCACTAGTAGTCTATAATACTTGTATTCCACTAAGACACTCCTCTAGTCCTAGTGAGACCAAAAGCCTATATGTCACCTTTTTCTCTCTTCAATCCTACAATTGCAACCCCTTTCACTTTGTGCTCTAGTTTAGTATATTTTCTGTCCTACTTATATTCTAGTTAAAATCCCCATTTATTATTGGTTGGGTGCAAACATAGCTGCATAGACAATGTAGTTGCAGGGTTGGTATTTTCTTCCTATTCTCTCCTGGTGGGTTCGACACTCTACTTATCACAAAAGTGCTACAACAACCATGTGCCCTTGCAGGACATCACTCGCCACGCTAGGATCAAAAGATGGGACATGCCCAAAGAGTAGCTCACACACACGTGAACAGACACACCACACACTTGTTGACCACTCTTCCAACGACCACTTCATGTTAGATGTAGATCATGTATGCTTGATATTTTCTTGAGCCTGACATGGTTAGTGTGTCGGGCTATACATGTGCCAGTTCAAGTTAGTCCTCACAAGCATTGTGGTCCATGGTGGCGGTGACCTCCTCACTATATTTCTCCTTGTCCGTTGGAATAGGGTTAGCATGCGCCTCTAATGAGTGCCTCCTATGACTTAGCAATAGCACCAAAACTAGTCCTTGATACATCTTCATTGTATCCACTTTTCCAAACTCTTTTGCCCTTGTTTTGGACTCTAATTTGCATGATTTGAATGGAACTAACCCGGACTGGCACTGTTTTCAGCAGAATTGCATTGGTCTTATTTTTGTGCACAAATAAAAGTTCTCAGATCATCCTGAAAATTTACGGAGCATATTTTTGGAATTGATAAAAAATACTAGTGCAATAAGTAACCAGAGGGGGACCACCTGTAGGCCACAAGCCTGCTAGGCGCATCCACCCCCTGGCCATGCCTAGCAGGCTTGTGAGGCCCTCGTGGCACTTCTGACCTCCTCTACAGCTCCATATAACCCTATTCGTGGAGAAAAAAATTAGAGAGAAGAGTTTATCATGTTTTACGATACGGAGCTGCCGCCACCTCCTGTTCTTCCTTGGGAGACCAGATCTGGAGTGCGTTTTGGGCTTCGGAGAGGGGAAATCGACGCCATCGTTATCACCAACCATCCTTCATCACCAATTCCATGACGGTCTCCTCCGTTTGTGAGTAATCCCATCGTAGGCTTTCAGGATGGTGATGGATTGGATGAGATTTATCATGTAATCAAGTTAGTTTTGTTAGGGTTTGATCCCTAGTATCCACTATGTCCTTAGATTGATGTTGCTATGAATTTGCTATGCTTAATGCTTGTCACTAGGGCCCGAGTTCCATGATTTCAGATCTGAACCTATTATCTTTTCATGAATATATATGTGTTCTTGATACTATCTTGCAAGTTGTAGACACCTATTACGAGTTATGATCCGCATCCCCCAGGGTGACAATAACTCGTATTCTTTTCGGTGATTACCGTAGTTTGAGGAGTTCATGTATTCACTAAGTACTAATGCTTTGGTCTGGTTCTCTATTGAAAGGAGGCCTTAATATCCCTTAGTCTCCATTAGTACCCCGCTGCCACGGGAGGGTAGGAAAAAAGATGCCATGCAAGTTCTTTTCCATAAGCACATACGACTATATATGGAATACATGTCTACATTACATTGATGACTTGCAGCTAGGTCTGTGTCACCCTATGTTATAACTGTTGCATGATGAATGCTATCTGACATAATTATCCATCACCGATCCATTGCCTACAAGCTTTCCATATATTGATCCTTTCTAAGTTACTTCTCCGCTGCTACTGTTACAATCACTATAAGACTACTACTGTTACTTTTGCTACTGTTACCGTTACTTCCATACTACTTTGCTACTGAATACTTTGTTGTAGATATTAAGTATTCCAGGTGTGGTTGAATTGATAACTCGGCTGTGAATACTCGAGAATATTCTTTGGCTCCCCTTGTGTCGAATCAATAAATTTGGGTTGAATACTCTACCCTCGAAAACTGTTGTGATCCCCTATACTTGTGGGTTATCAAGACATTTTTCTGGCACCGTTGCTGGGGAGCATAGCTCTATTCTGTGAGTCACTTGGGCTTTATATCTGTTGATCACCATGAAGAATCTGAAAGATCGAAAAACCAAGATCTATCCCTCTACTACGAGGGGAGGTAAGGAACTGCCATCTAGCTCTGCATTTGATTCACCTTCTGTTATGAGTAAGTTTGCGACACCACCACCTGCTTGTAATTTTGATATGTCACAAGTAATTAATGATGCCACTTCTGCTATGCATGATGCTTACGATGATACTTTGCTTGATAATATTGTGCCACTGGGTGAATTTCTTGATGAACAAATTGCTAGAGCCAATGTTGAAAATTATGATACTTCTGAAACTAATGAAATTGTTGATACTAAACACTTTGAGACACCTGCTAGATCTAGCTCTCCTAGATATGAATTGCCTAATATTCCTGAGGGTTATGGTATGGAAGGAGAGGTAGTTAGGGACTTCCTTGCTTGTAATGATAGACATGATATTAAGAAGTTACTATGCAAGTGGAAAGAAAAATCTTTGAATGCTAGAATGAAATATGATCCTAAGTTTGCTACTTCACCCATCTTTGTTACTCATAAGAATTATGAATTCGCTGTTGATCCTGAGTTAATCACTTTGGTTGAATCTGATCCTTTCCATGGTTATGAATCTGAAACTGTTGTGACACATCTTACTAAACTGAATGATATAGCCACCCTATTTACTCATAAGGAAAAAATTTGCTATTACTATATCCTTAAGTTGTTTCCTTTCTCATTAAAGGGTGATGCTAAGATATGGTTTAATTCTCTTGCTCCTGGTTGTGTGCGTAGCCCCCAGGATATGATTTATCACTTCTCTAAAAAGTATTTTCCTGCCCATAAGAAACAATCTGCCCTGCAGGAAATATTTAACTTTGTGCAAATTGAAGAAGAGAGTCTCCCAAAATCTTGGGGAGACTTCTCCAATTACTTAATGCTTTGCCTGATCATCCTCTCAATAAAAATGTAATACTTGATTTCCATTATAGTGGACTAACCGATGCTTCTAGGGACCACCTAGATAGTTATACTGGTTGTGTTTTCTGGGAATGAACTATTGAACAAGCTGAAATACTATTGAATAATATATTGAGCAATGATAATGAGTGGACTATTCCCAAACCACCTCCGAAGTCAAGTCCGAAGAAAAGAGGTATTCTATTTCTCAGTTCTGAAGATATGCAAGAGGCAAATAAATTTATGAAATAAAAAGGTATTAAAGCTAAAGATGTTAAGAATCTACCACCTATTGAAGAAATACACGGTCTTGATAACCCGACACGGGTAGTAGAGGTAAATTCTCTTCGTAGATTTGATGAAAGCGATATTCCTTATAATAAGTCTGCTAGCCAATGCTTGGATGAGTTTGGTAATTTTGTTGTTAAGCAAGAAAATTTTAATGCTGATGTTAGTAGACAATTGAAACATAATGCTTTCATGCTTATGTTATATGAGTAGAACTATGAATGATCTTAAACTGATTAGTAAACATGCTTCCATGGTAATTACTCCAGTAGAACAAGTGCTTAAGGCACAGAATGATTTGCTTAATGAGATGAATAGTAAGAATAATGATCATTTTGGTAAAGTTGTGACTAAAGGTGGAATAATGACTCAGGAACCTTTGTATCCTGAGGGCCACCCTAATAGAATTGAACAAGATTCTCAAAGGGGTAATATTGATGCACCTAGTCATTCTAATAATAGGAGGAATAAGGATGATGATAGAACTTTGCATGCTGCTAGTGAACCTGTTATAGATACACCTGGAAACCCAAATGATATTTATGTTTCTGATGGCGAGACACAGTCTGGTGATGAACATGAGCCTAGTAATAATATTAATGATTATGTTCATGTTGATGCTCAACCTAGTGATGATAATGATGTGGAGATTGAATCTGCTGTTGATCTTGATAACACACATCCTAAGAATAAAAGATATGACAAAAGAGATTCTATTGCTAGGAAGCATGGTAAAGAAAGAGAACCATGGGTTAAAAAACCCATGCCTTTTCCTCCTAAACCATCCAAGAAAAAGGATGATGAGGATTTTGAGCGCTTTGTTGAAATGATTAGACTTGTGTTTTTGCGTATGCGCTTGACTGATATTCCGAAAATATCTCCTTATACTAAGTATATGAAAGATATTCTGACTAATAGAAGGAAGATACCGGATGCTGAAATTTCCACCATGCTTGCTAATTATACTTTTAAGAGTGGAGTACCAAAGAAATTAGGAGATCCAGGGATACCAACTATACCATGCCCTATTAAAGGGAATTATGTTAAAAACTACTTTATGTGATTTGGGAGCTGGTGTTAGTGTTATGCCTTTCTCTTTGTATTGTAGACTTGATTTGAATAAGTTGAGACCTACTGAAATCTCCTTGCAAATGGTTGATAAATCAACTACTCTACCTATCGGTATTTGTGAGGATGTACCTGTCGTAGTTTCAAATGATATTATCTTAACGGACTTTGTTCTTCTTGATATTCCCGAGGACGACAGTATGTCGATCATCCTTGGTAGACCCTTTTTGAATACTGTAGGGGCTGTTATTGATTGCAACAAGAGCAATGTCACTTTTCATATTAATGGTAATGAGCATACAGTACACTTTCCGAAGAAACGACCTCAAGTTCACAGTATCAACTCTATTGAAAAAATTCCAACGATTGTTATTGGAGACTTTGAATTCCCTCTTCCTACTGTCAAGAATAAATATGATATACTTATTGTTGGGGACATGCATATCCCCATTGAGGTAACTTAGTGTTATTCGAAAATTCTTCGGTTTCATGTTATTCAAAAGAAGTTTATTAATAAGACTTGATTAACTTTATTGATGGATTCCTTTTGATGAGCATGAGATGGATGAATTTAGAAAGCAAAACTTCATGTACCCAACTTTTATTTTCTGTTAGTTAGATTAAATTTAGTAAGAATGCCATGTTTTTCCTGTTTTTTGAGTTTCCCGTGCAATAAAAAGTGACCTGAAAATAAAAGTTCTTCAAATGTCTTGATAATGGAGTATGATTTTTCCCGGAATATTTAAAAATTTCTGGCACTAAGCACACTGTAGGGAGGTGCACCAGTGGACCACAAGCCCATAAGGCTTGGCCACCCCCTGGCCGCACCTAGGAGGCTTGTGGGTCCCACGTGGCTCCCCTACACTTATTCTAGCACCCATCCACTTCATCTTCCTCCAGAAAAATCCCACCATTGCTCAAACCCGTGTTCTAGCTCATTTTGCTGCCATTTTCGTGTTGGGGAACGTCGCATGGGAAACAAAAAATTTCCTACGCACACGCAAACCTATCCATGGTGATGAGCATCTACGAGAGGGAGAGTGTATCTACGTACCCTTGTAGATCGCTAAGCGGGAAGCGTTAAGAAACGCGGTTGGTGTAGTCGAACTTCTTCGCAATCCAAATCGCCGAGCGTCCCGCGATCCAATCACGAACCGTCCCGCGAACACATCATGATCCGTCTCGCGAACTCATCACGATCCGTCTCACAATCTTGATCACGATCTGTCCCGCGAACTCATCATGATCCGTTCCGTGATCACATCACGAACCGTCTCGCGATCTCGATCACGGTCCTTCCGATCTAGCGCCGAACGGACGGCACCTCCGCGTTCAGCACACGTGCAGCTTGATGACGATCTCCACCGTCTCGATCCAGCGAGAGGAGGTGGAGAGGAGAGAGTTCACCGGCAGCGTGATGGCGCTCCGGTGATGGTGGTGGAGCAATTCCGGCAGGGCTTCGCCTAAGCGCTGCAAAAAACCGATCTAGAGGAGAAACTATGCACCGGTCGAACGGGTAGCACGTGGCCGGAAATTCTGTCCAAAAACCACCCAATCCACTAGTATATATAGGAGGAGAGGAGAGGAGAGGCAGCCAAGGCCTTTGGGTTGGCCGAAATAGGAGGTGGGAAGCAATCCTACTTCACCTCCAATCCTAGTTGGAGTAGGATTGTCTCCTATTGGCTGATTTTCCACTTTTTGCTTTAGGACTTTCTCTCCTGCGCCATGGGACTTTGTGGCTGTTTTCCCAGCCCACAAAGGGCTGGTTATTATTCTCCCACATCCCATGGATCTCTTGGGGTCGAAATACCCCTCCCGGAGGCCTCCCGGTACACTACCGGCACTCCCGGTACACTACTGATGAGCCCAAAACTTTTCCGGAAACCAAACTGGGACTTCCTATATATGAATCTTTACCTCCAGACCATTCCGGAGCTCCTCCGGGACTCCGAACAAAATTAGGTCACCACCATACATAACTCTACACTACCGAAACGTCACCGAACCTGAAGTGTGCAGACCCTGCGGGTTCGAGAACTATGTAGACATGACCGAGACACCTCTACGGTCAATAACCAATGGCGGGACCTGGACGTCCACATTGGTTCCTACATATTCTACGAAGATCTTTATCGGTCGAACCTCTATGTCAAGGATTCAGTTAATCCCGTATAACGTTCCCTTTGTTCTTCAGTATGTTACTTGCCCGAGATTCGATCGTCGGTATCTCCATACCTAGTTCAACCTCGTTACCGGCAAGTCTCTTTACTCGTTCCGTAATACAAGATCCCGCAACTAACACTTAGTCACATTGCTTGCAAGGCTTATTGTGATGTTGCATTACCGAGTGGGCCCCGAGATACCTCTCCGTCACACGGAGTAACAAATCCCAGTCTCGATCCATGCCAACTCAACAGACACCATCGGAGATACCTGTAGAGCACCTTTATAGTCACCCAGTTACGTTGCGACGTTTGATACACACAAGGCACTCCTCCGATATCTGTGAGTTGCATGATCTCATGGTCATAGGAACACATACTTGACATGCGGAAAACAGTAGCAATAAACTGACACGATCATATGCTACGTTTGCAGTTTGTGTCTTGTCCATCACATCATTCTCCTAATGATGTGACCCCGTTATCAAATGACATCTCATGTCCATGGCTAGAAAACCTTAACCATCTTTTGATCAGCGAGCTAGTCTATTAGAGGCATACTAGGGACATGGTTTTGTCTATGTATCCACACATGCATCTAAGTCTCCGATCAATACAATTATAGCATGGATAATAAAAGATTATCATGAACAAGGAAATATGATAATAACTAATTTATTACTGCCTCTAGGGCATATTTCCAACATTTCGATCTCCTTGTGCAAAGCTTCATTCGCAAAACTGTTTTGGAAGATTGTTCCTCGGTATGTGACTCCTCCAATGGTCCAATTAGTTTTTGTTCTAGTGCTTTATATATTGCAAACTTTTGCTGTTGTGGTGACCTTGTTTTTTAGCTTGCATGTCAAATTTATATGGTCCCAAGTAGTTTTGATGCATGATATAGCCTCTAGGCACTTGAGGGGGTAGTTGCTATGAGTTTTGTTGAGTTTTGTTCACCTTTATTTTGAGTCACTAATTTTTTTAGAATTTTCCAGAAATGTTGAGGAGATTATTAAGAGGCTCTTCAAGCCAGAGCTTTAAGGAACATGAAAATGAGATGAGGGAGAAACCCAAGTATAATATTCCTCGCGTCGCAGAAGTTTGATCATGTGAATGGCCGTGTGACACATTCTTGAGGGCGGGCGGAATTTATGAAGATTTCTATTATTTGGCCCAGAATGTAGGCATCACCGACTTCCTCAACGATAAGTGTGACCAGTACCTCTTGCTCATGAATACCTTTGTGCAAAATTTTCACTTTCATTCTAGGGAAGACCCTGCTACAGTAGAATTTCACTTATATGATGTGCCTAAGAAAATGAACCTTTATGATTTTTGCAAAGTTTTCAAAATACCCTATGAGGGCAGCATCAGGGAACCATGTCCTCAAGACATGGAAGATTTTATTGCCGCAATCATTGTAGGGGAAGAGAGAGGTGTGTCAAAGGAAAGAACAGCTAGTTTACATTTTCCTGTGCTATGCTACTATTCATTATTTGCAGGAAGATGTTTAGTTGGTCGCTGGGAGAGTGGAAGTCTTAGTGCCCCTGACCTCGCTATTTTGCACCATGCTTTATTTGCGGATCGAACCTTTAGTATGGGTGCTATGGTGGCCCAATGGTTGAACATCAGCCATTCCAAGGGGCCCATATTAGGAGGTATCTATGCATCTCGTTTAGCTAAACATTTTGAGATACCCATTAGGCTTCACGAGAAAGATGAGAGGCTGATATGTGTGAAGTTTTTAAATTATGACCGTATGGTAGCCCATGATGTTATTAAGAAAAATGATGATAGGAGGTTGCTCTACAACTTACTTTTTAGCCAGGGTACTTGTGAAATTATTACTTTGCCCGCTTTTTATTTGTTTGATATTCGCTCAGGCAGGTACACCATTATGCCCGGAGACATTTACAGATATTGGGGTCTGACGCAACCCCCATCTCCAGAGCCGTCACCGGCCTTTGATCCGTACCTGGTGCCGGTCTTTCAATTGGAGTTCGCCAACCAATGGAACTAGGAGGAAGCTCCTGAGTATCCGGGAGGGAACTCTTTCTAGCCATGGCCATAGACCAACTTAGGCCAAAAGCCTAAGCTTGGGGAGTACGTATTTCACGCCAACTTTACATTCATGTTCACACACTCATCTTACTAGTCGGTGTTCATACTCTTTCATTGTACTATCCATATTAGTTTATTTTCTTCTTTTGCTTTCTTCTTGTGTGTCTATTTAACTTTAAGAAAAATACAAAAAAATTAGTTCTAGCTTTATTTCTAGTTTCTTAGTTGTAGCATTAAAAAGAAAACCCAAAAAGATCTTTCTTTCTTCTTTTACTTGTTGGGAGCTTTCCCGTGTAAATAGTTTTTCTCGTTCATGTTTTGATTTTTCTTTCTTTGGGTCGTAAGGAGAAGACCACAATGAAAATGTCGAGTGGTTCTCGTATGCATTATTGTTTACCTATTAGAGAGTCCATGTTACCTTGTCTTCTCCTTTGAGTTATTGTTTGCAGATTCCAGGTTAGTCCAATGCACGTGCACTCTTATTATTATCCACACCGTTCGGTCGTGCAAGTGAAAGGCAATAATGACGATATTTGATGAAAAGATTGAGATGGAGAAAAGCTGGTATGAACTCGACCTATCTTCCTTTTGTAAATATGATTAGCTCATCATTCCGAATTCAGTTCATCATGGGTGAAACATATTTGCAATGACAATTAGCGATTATAGTTACTCATGACATGCTTAATTAGCTAAGAGTGTATAATGGTTTGTTTTGGGTGCCAACATGCATATTAAAATGGTTGTGATGTAGTATGATGGGATGGTATCCTCCTCTGAACGATTCAAGTGGCTCGACTTGGCATATGTTCATGCATGTAGTTGAAACAACAACAACATAGCATCCACGATATCTATGTTCATAGTGATTTATATCCTACTCATGCTTGCATTCAATGTTGGTTAATCTCAAAGCTTGTTGATGACCGTGTCACTCTCTAGTTGGTCGCTCCCCAGTCTTTTGCTAGCCTTCACTTGTACTAAGCGAGAATACTTCTTGTGCATCCAATCTCTCAAACCCAAAGTTGTTTCATATGAGTCCACCATATCTACCTATATGCGGTATTTACCTGTCGTTCCAAATAAATTTGCATGTGCCAAACTCTAAAACTTTAAATAATATTCTGTTTTGTATGCCTAAATCGCTCATGTGGCGACTGGGGGCTGTCAATATCTTTCATGCTAGGTGGGTTATTCTCACAATATGTGTTGATTCACTATCATTCACGAGAAAGTGGCTCGTAATCGGGATGCCCAGTTCCATGCTCGAATTAAAAAATAATAATTAAACAAAAATCCCCCAGGACTGTGTTTGTATGGATGGTACCCATGGATTCAGCTCGCCGTGGAGTGTCACTGATTGGTGGAGGGGGAGTAAAAAAATTATCATTCTGTTTGGGAACCGCCTATAATGTATCTAGCATGGAAGATGTTGAAAACCTTTTGGCCGTTATGTGAGGAATGAAAGCATACCACTCAAAAATCATTACTTATCTCTGTTTGAAAAACTTGAGCTCTGGCACCTCTGCAAATCAATGCTTCCCTCTACAAAGGGCCTTTCCATTTACTTTATTGTTGATTCACCGTCTTCTTATAAAAGGCACCAGTTAGAGAGCACCACCGTCATTTGTATGCTTTGCTGTTAATTGATATTGAGTATGAGCATGACTGGATCTCTTTCACCATGAAGTACAATGTGTAGTCAGTCCTTGTTCTTTAGAGGTGCTCTGCATTTATGTTTTGCGGTCTCAGAAAGGGCTAGCGAGATACCATTTTATCATATTGTATACTAATTGTTTTGAAAAGGTTTTGTCATTCAAGAGTTATTATTATTGCTCGCTAGTTGATTATGTCATTGATACTTTGCTGAAAATCTAAACATCAGTTAGACGTATTTACAACAACAAGATCAAACAAAGTTTGTAAAAGTTTTTCTTTATCACTTTTAGTTTATCAACTTAATTACTTGTGGACAAGCAATGGGTTAAGCTTGGGGGAGTTGATACATCTTCATTGTATCCACTTTTCCAAACTCTTTTGCCCTTGTTTTGGACTCTAATTTCCATGATTTGAATTGAACTAACCCGGACTGACGTTGTTTTCAGCAGAATTGCCTTGGTGTTATTTTTGTGCAAAAATAAAAGTTCTCGGATCATCCTGAAATTTACGGAGAATATTTTTGGAATTAATAAAAAAATACTAGTGCAAGAAGTAACCAGAGGGGGCACCTGCAGGCCACAAGCTTGCTAGGCATGGCAACCCCCCTAGCCGCGCCTAGCAGGCTTGTGGGGCCCTCGTGGCTCCTCCGACCTCCTATCTAGCTCCATATAACCCTATTCGCGGAGAAGAAAATCAGAGAGAAGAGTTCATCACGTTTTATGATACGGAGCCGCCGCCACCTCCTGCTCTTCCTTGGGAGACCAGATGTGGAGTCCGTTTTGGGCTCCGAAGAGGGGAAATCGACATCATCGTCATCGCAACCATCCTTCATCACCAATTCCATGATGCTCTCCACCGTTCGCGAGTAATCCCATCATAGGCTCGCTGGACGGTGATGGGTTGGATGAGATTTATCATGTAATCGAGTTAGTTTTGTTAGGGTTTGATCCCTAGTATCCACTATGCTTTGAGATTGATGTTGCTATGAATTTGCTATGCTTAATGCTTGTCACTAGGGCCCGAGTGCCATGATTGCAGATCTGAACCTATGATGTTTTCATGAATATATATATATGTTCTTGATCCTATCTTGAAGGTTGTAGACACCTATTACGAGTTATGATCCGCATCCCTCAGGGTGACAATAACTAGGATTCTTTCCGGTGATTACCGTAGTTTGAGGAGTTCATGTATTCACTAAGTGCTAATGCTTTGGTTCAGTTCTCTATTAAAAGGAGGCCTTAATATGCTTTAGTTTCCATTAGGACCCCGCTGCCACGGGATTGTACGAAAAAGATGTCATGCAAGTTAATTTCCATATGCACTTATGATTATATATGGAATACATGCCTACATTACATTGATGAATTGGAGCTACTTCTGTGTCACCCTATGTTATAACTATTGCATGATGAATGCTATCCGATATAATTATCCATCACCGATCCATTGCTACATGTTTTCCACATATTGATCATTGCTAAGTTACTTCTCTGCTGCTACTGTTACAATCACTATAAAACCGCTATTGTTACTTTTTCTACTGTTATCGTTACTTCCATACTACTTTGCTACTAAATACTTTGCTGCAGATATTAAGTCTTTTAGGTGTGGTTGAATTGACAACTCAGTTGCGAATACTCGAGAATATTCTTTGGCTCACCTTGTGTCGAATCAATAAATTTGGGTTGAATACTCTACCCTCGAAAACTTTTGTGACCCTATATACTTGTGGGTTATCAGTCCTGTGGGTTGTAGGACGTTGGGAGATAACTTATACTACTCTTAGTCATTGATTGTGTCATCCACTCCATTATCCAAGCAGCAGATCAACAACTACAACACTCACATCTAGCTTAGTGGATACATCTAGCCATTCGGTTGCACTCTCATCGTCCCCAACTCCTCCTCATTCTTCCTTATCACGTTATCTGAGAACATCGCCCACAAGCTTGACCTATTTCCCCACCAAACCATCTATGATGGCTCCTCTCATCTCTCTTGACAGTGATGCACTATGTGCGTTTCTGATGAGCATGGAAAGGAAATGCACCGGCTCCTCATGTGGCTCAAACACTCACCGTCAGCATTGTCATGCTAGGAATGCATGCATAATCACCCCATGCCATCGGATAACTATAGGACAATATTGGTGAAGTCATTTCATCAACCTCGACTTATACACGCGTAAGGGGATCTCCTGCCACATGAAGTCTAGGTTGAGGGACATCAAGTCTTCCAAAGAATAACCATTAATATAGGTTTTTACGTTCTATTATTTTTGGAGGAGGAGATTATAAACAAAAGCATCTAGGCATGGTGTTTCTATTAGATAAATTGGTCATGTATTTGATATATTAATGAGTTGTTTAGATTTTGAGATGGATAGAACCATGGTTGTGTTTAAAAACTACGGCTTTGACAACTACTAGGGATATCAAACCTAATGGTCTGTCCATACTGACATTTGAGTACCTGTGTGAAGACCTTGTTCCGGAAAGCATTGGTATTGTAAATTCATCTTGACAATCCGATACTACCAGCAAAGGTCACTTAGAAGGGCACACAAAAACAATACAACCTTTCACAATGCAACACAATTCTATGAATCGGTTTAAAAAATCATGAGAACTAACGCGTATATTCTGGAATAGGAGAGATCTTGTTGACATGTCTAATCACTATGTTCTAGCTTTCACTACTATGGAGCAAAAGTTGGATTTTATTACTCTTATGGAGTGAGGTAGATCTAACTTTACCTTCTAGTTCATGGGTAATATTTGGTACGAATTTCGTATGGTACAGCCTTCCTCCAGAGGAGATCTAGTGTTAGTTTTCTAGGAGTTAATATGGATTGCCTTGATTTAGGGAAAATGTAAGTGGGGGAAATATGCAGTTTCACATGTTTTCTGAATATGATGGTTTTGATTAGTGAAAGTGCGTTATCTCGACTAGAGGGGGTGAATAGGCGATTTTTACAAATTCATCACTTGAGGAATTTCAACTTTGAGGAATTTGAAATGTGATGAATAACTTGCAGCGGAATAAGTACTCAAGTGCATGAGGACCATAGTAACAGCATAGTCTTCATGATGAAATGAAACATGCACAATTAGTAAGTAGCATGATACAGGATAAGCAGTGATGAACAAGGTAACTTGAAGAATTTGAGGTGAGGAATTTGTGAAAGTCTTCAGTCAAATTCTTCAAACAGTAACAATCAATTTCATCAATAGGTTTATGAGGAATAAGGAGGTTGAGGAAATAGAACCAGGTAGCTCGATGAAGACAATGGTTTGATGACCCAGTTCCAACTGTTGTGACAGTTGTAGGTCTAGTTTGGAGCGGCCTAGTATTTAAACGAGAGGACACACAGTCCCAGGACACACAGTCCTTACCATATTCTCCTTGAGCTAAGGTCACACAGTCCTCGCCCAACACTCATGGTAAGTCTTCAGGGTAGACTTCCAAAACCCTCACAAACTGGTCGCCTGGCGATCCACAATTTACTGTTGGATGCTCTAGACCAAGGTCACTTCGTGATCCCCAATGGACTGCAGGAGCACTAGACCATGACGCCTAACCGTCTAGAGGATGCACAGTCCTCAAAGGTAACAAGCGTCGGATCCACACAAGAATTTCTTTAGTGATGCCCAATCACTATGGGTTTGGTGGTTTGGTTGTGGGTTTTTCCTCACTGATGTTTTTCTCTCAAAGTCCTCAGAGGATGGGTTGCTCTCAAATGACAAGTGTTAGTTCTCTCTCGGAGCAGCCAACCAACTAGTGGTTGTGGGGGTGGCTATTTATAGCCAGGGTGCAACTTGACATGATAAGACATAAATGCCCCCAATGATATGACTGTTATGTGGATGTTATGATTGGGGACAGCTAGCGCTAAGCATAGCAACCGTCGGAATTTCAAACTATGAAAGTCCTCAGGCTTATCATGTTCCTCACTTGTAGGCAATTCGCACTTGCAAAATCCTAATTCCTTAGTCAAATCAATTTCCTCAGAGACCAGAAGAACTTCGTCTCTGTCACTGAAGAGAACCATAAGAGATTTCCAAAGGCTTCACTCGAAGGATTGTATAGGTTGAGGATTTTGGAGTTGAGCATCAATTGGAAATTTTGCTTAGTATTACCTCGGCCCCCTTTAACAGTACGGTGTTTCCTATGACTCAAATAAAGGAAATGAAACTACTAAAACAAAAGTCTTCACGCTTCATATTCCTCGTTCATATCTTCAAGGTCACACCAACTTCTTCATTTTCAAAGTCTTCACAAAGTCTTCAGCAAAGTCTTCACAAAGTCTTTAGCAAAGTCTTCAGTTGAAGACATACATTTTTAGGGGTCGATAATCTCCGTATATATCAAACTCCTCATTGACTTATAGAGCATGTGTACACTCACAAACACATTAGTGTCTTAACCTATAAGTCTTCAATACACCAAAATAACTAAGGGGCACTTGGTGCACTAACAATCTCCCCATTTTTGGTGATTGATGACAAATAGGTTAAGTTTTCAATGGGGATAAACATATGAAGTGAAAGTACATAGTTTGAGGAATTTTCTATGGACTACAAATGCACATGGCAGGTTAAAACATGGAGAACTCCCCCTATATCTTGTAATTCATGCATGCATTTGAACATATGATATGAAGAATTTGAAATGCGTGAGAAAGATGGCGTTTGACAAAATTCAGCATGTATGCATTAAGGTACTTGAGGAAATAAACATGCGGGGAAATAGTTCAAAAGTGTCACACCACCATCGGACTTAAGTTGACAACTCAATCAACAAAAGCTTCAGAAGAGCGAGAGTTGTAACTTAAACTAAAATAGCCCATATATAGAGACCTGCTTGAATACTAACTCAAATTTCTCCCCCTTTGTCATCGAAGACCAAAAGGGACGAAAAAAGAGAGGACTAACGCCCCTTTGAAGAATTTCATCGTGTTGGTGAGGAAGGAGCACCAGTGTTGTTGGGGTCGTCTGACGATGCAGGGCCTGGCGTAGTGTCGTCAATGTCTTCATCCTCATCGTGCTCTCGAGATGAAGAATATGAGCTTGTGACCACCAGAGGAACTTGAACTTTCTTGAATTTATTCTGAGGTCGACGAGCCCAGTCAGGATATTCCTCAAGATCTAGCTCATCCAGTTCTTCACAAGACATGAGGTGATACAGTACGACCCAAGAGCGGTTGAGGTTTTCATGTGCATAGTAGTGATTCCTCGTCACAGTGTTTTGCATCATAGTCATGTTCTTCACAATGTAACCAAGTTGGCGCTTCACCCACTTGTGACTACGATCGACCTTCTGATGAGGACTTATTAGAAGCTCGCGATCAGTCATCACACGAGGGGCAGACTCTTGAGGTTTGTGAGTTGAGGCCTTTGCATCAGAGTCTTGAGTGGCAGTGTCATCATTGGTGGAGAACGAAGCGGCTTTGCAAAACTGTCCATCCAATGGACGAGTGCCTTCATCAATGACAACCTTGCCTTTTCCTTCAACTGAGGCAATTGTGCTCTTGGTGACTTCAATTGGAGGCAGGAACCCAAAGTGGTTCTGGAAATCAGCCTTGAAGGGAACTGAGGACTTTTCCCTGATGAATTTCATTATCCAAGGCACATAGGGCTTCTGTTCAAATGGGGCTAAAGCAGCACTAGCCAAAATCCTCATGAATAAATCGTGCAAGTCAATGGGAATCCCATGAATGATGTTGACGAGCATATTCTTCATGACTCCTTCCACTTCTTCTTCTTCAGAATTGTGGCCCTTCTGAGGACATAGCGTAGTTGTGAGGATACGGTAGACAGTCCTGGGCACATATAGCAGATCCTTCATAAGGAAGGTTTTTCGTTGAGGCTTTCCAGGAGGCAATGTCTTCATCAACACTTGCATCAGCTGATTTGGAAGTGCAGGCTCATCAAACAGTTTGCGAGCTTCATCTGAGGGAATTGGAACTGGTACACACTGAGGCAGTTCAGAAGCTTGAGCAGTGAAGTGTGTTGAATCTGTCATCCAGTCCAATATCCAGGAGTTGATGTCTGAAGCATTTCCGCTGATATGCAATGTGGCATAGAACTGAAGAATGAGTTCTTCAGTCCAGTCGCACATGTCGATGCAGAATGGGAGAATGCCTGCATCATGAAGAACCTGGAGCACCGGTGTGAATGATGGAAGGGTTTCCATGTCAGCGGGAGAAATTTGGTTGTGCTCGAAGACTTTCTTCTTCTCAAAAAGAATTGATGCATAGTAGTTGAGATGTGTTGCCATCTAGAATCTGTTGCGACCAGCCCTTGCAAAGTAATAGGGATTTGGAGCAGTGAAGAACATACGTTCATTGAAGAAATTGCTCTTGAGGAATTTGGGGCAAACTGAGCCTTTGAATGGCATTCTTGGCTTCGGTGAAGCGCCCCTTAATCTCCTTTGGCATGGGAGGAACACCTTCAGACAGAATGATTTGGAGAGATGGTTCCCCAGTTGCATGGGGAGCATCAAGATCATCAGTTGTTGTAGCTGGAATTTCTTCGGTGACTTGGAGGGTCAGATTAGCAGATTCTTCATGTATTTCTTCAGTCGGAGCAGGCGATTGAGGAATCAGTGTTAGAGGAGTAGTTATTGGTGAATTTGGGTGTGTTGATTCCGAATGTTCATCATTGATGACTGGAGTTATGTTGCCAATGTCTATTTCCTCATCAATTTCTTCAACTCCAGCCTCTTCAAAAGTGAACTGAGGATGGGGCGATGATACCTTTGGAGTTGAAGCAATGTCTTCAACTTCAATTTCTTCATCAATCTGCTCTGTCGAAGCAGCAGACTGATCTTCATCTTCATCTAGGATGACATATTCCACCCCAAATGGTATAATTTCGTAGGCAGGTGCTGAGGAAATTGGTGTAGCATCAATAGGTCTAGTTGAAGAACTTGGCATAATCTTCAACTTTTTCACGACTAGGGTTTCTAAATCTGATGCTTTTCTCTTGAGAGTCTTTTCCTCAGCACTGTCAGTTTCTTCAGGAAAGACTGATGCAGCCATCCTCGTGTGTTCAGTTTCTTCAGGCACAGCAAAAGCTTCAGCTGGCCTTTCAGTTTCTTCAGGCACAACAGTGGTGGTTGTCCTGGCATGATCATCAGTGGTCTGAGTTTCCAAAGCAGCACTGGCAGTTGCTTCTGGTGGAGAATCATTTACATCAGCAGTCTCATCAGGCTGAGCAATTTCATCAGTAGCTTGAGGAATTTCATCAGCCTGAGGATTTTGTGATTGCGGTCGAGCTGCAACCCTAGTGTTGTGATCCTTCACTGTATCTTGAGCAGCCCTAACGAATCTCACCTTGGTGCCCTTCCATTCAGCATCATATCTCTGTTGATCCTCAGAGAGGGTGCGAATCTCAAACTGAACAGTGACGAGTTGATTTGGGGTCAAATTCATCACATTGTCTCTTAGGAACTTTTCCTTCCGAGCCCTGTTCCTCTTAGCTCTCAGAGCTTGCTCTCTCTTCCATTTTTCTTTAGAGATGAAGTGGGTGAGGACATGATCCACTCCAAGAGGCAGATTTAGTGAAGAAAGTGGGGTGCTTGGGTCTTCATGCCATATGTCGATGAAGTTGAGGATCATCTTGGGATCCAGCATGAGAGGAACAAAACCGCCCTTTGCTATAGCAGCCCTTTGCTGACTTTGCCTGATGATTTCTTCCAATTCCTCATCATCAACTTCATCATCATCATCCTCAGAACCTGAGGGTATGGTCACCACAGCCTTGCTTGAGTGAGGACTTGGTCTTTGACCTTGTCCAACCATTTTCTTCAGCTTCAACACAGAAGGGCTAGTTGAAGACTTTGTTGTAGTAGAGGGGCTTGCTGAGATCTTTGGAACTCTTGAGAATCCCTCAGTCCTCTTACATGAGGCCAGATGCACTGGGGTTGAGGACTTTGCAGCTGCCAAAGAAGACTGAGCAGCAACCGTTCCAGCAGCTGAAGACTTTGTAGGCTGAGGCCTTTGACCTTGAGGAATTTGCTGTGAAGGTTTTGAGGTTGAAGAACTTGTCTTCAATGTAGATTTATTCATCATGATTTTCTTTGGAGCACTTGCAGAGGCTCCGGCAGAGGCAACAGTAGCAGAATCTTCATTGAATTTCTTCACTGTTTCTTTATCTTTCTTCGCCAGCTTGGCTTGCTGCTTCTCCCACATGTGAGGAAAGTCCTCACCAGTCTTGAGGCTAGTGGGATCAGCAATTTGATTTGGAGCAAGGGGAGGCCTGCTGCAAGGAGGTTTTACTGCGAATTTCATCATGTATTTTGGAGTTACATAACGATATTCCTTCCATTCCCTTGCCCATCTCCTCTCAATTTTCTGCAGACGAATTTTTCTCTGCTTGGTCATTTCTTTGCCATGAGTTTCTTCATCAGGTGTGCAGTATTCCTCATACACGTCATCTGGAATCTCAAAGGTAGTGTGCACATTTGGCTTCTTTCCACCTTTCTGAGGTTTCTTTCCGCCAGCCATTTTCTTCACTTGAGGAATTTGAACTCTTGAGGACTCTGAAGAAGTACACAGTTTTTCCTCACGGAGCGCTGCAAATGAGTTAAGTTGATGAGAACCTAGTGATTCATTAGCGGACACGTTGTACCTGTGAACAGAGTATAGGTGCGAGGAATTTGAAGAGGTCATATGCGTTCTCAGAAATTTTTCTACATAAAATAGGTGAGAGGAATTTGACCATGGGTGTCTTGAGGAATTTCACTAAGTGTTCTTTGTCTCAGGTTCCAAAGTTGTGCAAATTTTGAGGATTCACACAATTGAGGAATCTTCAAGAAAATCATTACTTACGGAAAAACATCAAGTATGTGAAGATGTAAGGTGCCTTTAGAATAAGGTTCATGAAGACTAAACACCTTTTGTGGAATATGAAGAGCATTTAAGGATCAAACAAGGGCAGTAAAAATAAATTTTATTTACCCTGGTGAAGAACATGACGAACAAGAGATGAGATTGAGAAGTTCGTCCATTCAGATCTCCCACGCCCTAGCTTGGCAGAGGGAGACAGCTACAGCGGCGGCAGGGTGAGGACTTCCGCGGCCGATGCGAGTACGGTGACGACGAGGTTGAGGCAATGAAGCTCTTCCTCACCGGCGATGATGACTTTAGCGACGACGCTAGGTGGGAGCTTGGGAAAGAGTAGAGATGAGGAGTAACCGAGCACTGTTGAAGGGGAGGGGGTATTTATAGAGGGAGTGAAAACCAATCCGCCCGAAGATTTTGGACAAGATTGCCCCTGACCCTTGCTCTCCATGCGATAGGTGTCACCCACGTACTTAGAGGTGGCGATAGTGGGGGCCGTGGGTTATCCATGTGTGGGAATCGGAACCGTTTGAGCGGGAACCGCTGAAATTTTTTATAGTGAAAATTTCAAAGTTTTTGTTCACAAATTCTTCAGCTGTCAAGGACATAGTGAAGACTTTGAACAAGTTTCAAAGTAGAACGCATATGAAGAATTTGTGAACAGACTGGGTTGAGTTTAGCATAGAGGGGAAAGGGTCCGATCACAATCACTTAGATGAAAATCAACTTGAATAATTTAGCAATAAGTGAATGATGTTGAGGACATTGAAAACTCAAATATATATATAGTCAATGAATAATATGAGTTTCAAAGTTTGAAGAATTTGAAAGGTTGAGGAATTTGCAAATTTTAGGAATTTGAAAATATGAATAATTTGCAAAATGACGAAAACTCAACTTTGAAGAATTTCAACTTTCGTTGGTGGCGAGACACACCGTATAAGAATGATGATTTCAGACACCGCATACAATTGTTGTAGGGTTCTGAGAATCAAATTCTAAATTTATTTCTTCACACTTAGAGGGTTATTCTTCATTGATTGAAGAAAAATGTTACTTCGTATGTTGCACATCTAAATCATCAATTTTGCATGAGTGTCAGGATGTGTGTCCTTTTTCAACGAACATTCGAAGATTCTAAGATATTTAGCTCACACCGCAACTTGCAAAATCTCTTTTCATCCAAGGGCTTTGTGAAGATATCGGCCAGTTGTCTTTCAGTGTGGATGTGGTTGATGGAGATGTCTCCCTTGAGTACATGATCTCGAAGAAAGTGATGACGAATCTGGATGTGATTGGTCTTGGAGTGCTGAACTAGGTTGTAAGCAATCTTGATGGCACTCTCGTTGTTGCAGTATAGAGGCACATTGTTCAACTTGATGCCATAGTCCTTAAGGGTTTGCTTCATCCATAGTAACTGAGCACAACATGAGCCAACAGCAATGTACTCAGCTTCAACAGTAGAGAGTGAGACGCAGTTCTGCTTCTTCGAGGACCAACAGACTAAGGATCGTCCGAGGAAATGACATGTACCTGAGGTTGACTTGCGATCCACACGATCTCCAGCATAGTCAGCATCAGAGTATCCGACGAGGTGAAGATTTGATCCCTTGGGATACCATAATACAAGTGTTGGTGTGTGTGATAGGTATCGAAGAATATGCTTCACAGCCTTATGGTATGATTCCTACGTTGTTGCTTGGAATCGGGCACACATGCAAACACTCAGCATAATATCAGGCCTAGATGCACATATATACAATAATGAACCAATCATGGAGCGGTATACCTTCTGATCAAAATGTTTAACATTTTCATCAGTGCAGAGGTGGCCTTTTGAAGGCATTGGAGTTTTGACGCCTTTGCAATCTTGCATGTCGAATTTCCTCAGAACATCCTTGAGGTACTTCTCTTTTGAGATGAAGATGCCATTGTCTTGCTGACAAATTTGAAGACGTAAGAAGAATTTCAACTCTCCCATCATAGACATTTGATATTCTTCACTCATCATATAGGCAAATTCATCACTGTAACGTTTGTCAGTACAACCAAAGATAATATCATCCACATATATTTGGCATATGAATAGTTCATTGTCATAGGATTTTGTGAAAAGAGTGGGGTCGAGTGAACCGGGTTTGAAGCCTTTCTTCATGAGGAATTCCTTCAGAGTGTCGTACCACGCCCGAGGGGCCTGCTTGAGGCCATAGAGGGCCTTGTTGAGTCTGAAGACTTTGTCAGGATGCTTAGGGTCTTCAAAACCTAGGGGTTGAGCAACATATACTTCTTCCTCAAGATTACCATTGAGGAATGCACTTTTCACATCCATTTGATATAAGATGATATTATGATGGTTAGCATAAGCAAGCAATATGCGAATAGCTTCAAGTCTAGCAACGGGTGCAAACGCTTCATCAAAGTCAATTCCTTCAACCTGTGTGTAGCCTTGAGCTACAAGACGAGCCTTATTCCTCACCACAAGGCCATTTTCATCTTGCTTATTGCGGTAGATCCACTTGGTACCTATGATGTTATGTTTGCGAGGATCTGGCCGCTTGACAAGTTCCCACACATTGTTGAGCTTGAACTAATGCAATTCCTCTTGCATAGCTTGAATCCACTCGGGCTCCTTGAATGCTTCATCAACTTTGGTGGGCTCTATGATAGAGACAAAGGCAAAGTGCCCACAAAAGTTAGTTAAATGTGAAGCTTTTGAGCGAGTGAGGGGACCTGGTGCATTGATGTCATCGATGATTTTGTTAATCTGCACTTCATTTGCAACTCTAGGATGAGCAGGTTGACGTGGCTGAGGATTTTGATCAGCACCATTTTCTTCAGGTGTATCAGCATGAATGTCTTCATTCGTTGGAATGACTTCCTCAGTGGGTATGATATCTTTAGTTGCCTTCAGCTGTATGGATTCCTCAGGAGACTGTTCATCTAACACAGAAGGCAGGTGCTCTCTTTGCGAGCCATCAGTTTCATCGAACTATACATCTATAGTTTTAACAACCTTGTGATGGTAGGTGTTGAAGACTCTATAGGTGTGCGAGTCCTTTCCGTAACCAAGCATAAAACCTTCATGTGTTTTCGGTGCAAATTTAGAACTGCGATGAGGATCTCTGATCCAGCATTTTGCACCAAAGACTTTGAGATAACTTACATTGGGTTTCTTGCCAGTTATAAGTTCATACAAAGTCTTCTTGAAGAATTTGTGAAGATATACCCTGTTGATGATGTGGCATGCAGTATCAATTGCCTCGGGCCAGAACCGACGAGGAGTCTTGTATTCATCAAGAATGGTGCGATCGATCTCAACAAGAGTCCTGTTCTTGCGGTCCACAATGCCATTCTGCTGAGGAGTATAAGGGGAAGATAACTCATGAGTAATACCAAGTTCATCAAGGTATTCATCAAGATTAGTGTTCTTGAACTCAGTCCCATTATCACTCCTAATATGCTTGATCTTGACACCAAAGTTGGTGGAGGCCCTTGAAGCAAATCGTCTGAAGACATCCTGCACTTCATTTTTGTACAGAATAATATGCACCCAAGTGTAACGAGAGTAATCATCAACAATGACAAATCCATACAAACTTGAAGCATTTGTTAGTATGGAGTAATGAGTGGGACCAAAGAGATCCATGTGAAGCAATTGAAAGGGTCGAGTCGTGGTCATGATTTTCTTCGAGGGATGCTTGGATCTGGTCATCTTCCCAGATTCACATGCACCGCAGAGATGGTCCTTGAGGAATTTGACAACCTCGATGCCGATGACGTGCTTTTTCTTCGCGAGCGTGTGCAAGTTCCACATACCCGCATGTCCAAGTCATCAATGCCACAGCCAGCCTTCTGAAGACTTTCCAAGTAAGCAAGTGGCAGGTTAAGGACCTGTAGAGAAATCAACAATATACAAGTCTCCTCTCCTAAAGCCTTCGAAGACTTTGGAATTGTCAGATTCCATGATGACAACACAGCGATATTTTCCAAATACAACGATCATATCAAGATCACAAAGCATTGATACAGACATAAGGTTAAACCCAAGGGATTCAACAAGCATCACCTTATCCATGGTTCGGTCCTTGGAGATAGCAACCTTACCAAGTCCCAATACCTTGCTTTTTCCTTTGTCTGCGTAGGTGATATGCTTCTAAGGAGATGGAGTGAGTGGCAAATTCATCAGTAGATTCTTGTCACCAGTCATGTGGTTTGTGCATCCACTATCGAGGACCCACTCAGTAGCTTTTGGAGTATCATCCTGTGATGAATTAGTACAACTTACGAACTCAGATGCTTCAGAGTGAAGAATATGACATCAATTTCATCAGATAGGATTTCATCACCCAAGATAGTAAGCAAGTAGTGTGAGGATGTGAGAAATGAAGAATTCATTTCCTCATGGTTAGCTTGCGTCCTTTCAAGCATTTCCTTAGGTCTCCAGCAAATTCATTAGATGTTCAATTTCATCTACAGACCTGACCCTGCATAAGAAATTAGTTCGATTTCTTCACCACCCACATCTGGAGGGGTGGCAAAGAGTTCATCATTCTGCGAGCACCATATGAGAAGGGAGGCATTGAAGCAAGTGCGCTTTGTTTCATAGGGCGAGGGTTAGAGTACTCAAACGAATAAGCAGAGAAATTCTTCGAGGACTTATGAACATAATGGTTTGAAGAATAATGCACATATTGATAACTCTTAGATTTTCCCTGCGAAACAAAAGCATTAGCGCGAGAATGATATTTTTGACCATTTGAGGAATTTGGTCCAAGTGAGGACTTTGGTTCATATGAGGAATTTGATCTGGGTTCCTATTCTTCAGGAGTGATGTCATGAGGACATTCACTTGAAGATTTTGTAGGTAGCTCTTGGGAACCCAGATTTTCTTCATAGGAGAACCGTTCCTGCAGTTAGTTCCAACATATCTAGCAAATACTTCACTTTTCTGATTTTTGAAGAATCTGTTCTTGGAGTCAAGTGACTCATGAGAGGAATATGAAGTTTCACAAGTAAAGCCAGATAAAGTGGATGGATCTATAGGAGATCCTTTTGCAGCAACCCATGAGGTTTTGGGGTACTGCTCAGGTGTCCAGTAGGATCCATCAGCATTGAGTTTCCTCACAAAGGCAATACCCTCTTTCCTAGGGTTCCTGTTTAGTATCTGCTTTTTGAGGACATCGCAAAGGGTTTGATGCCCTTTGAGACTTTTGTACATGCCTGTCACATACAATTCCTTCAACCATGCATTGTCGTTAGTGATACTTGTGGTATCCTCAGATGAGGAATTTGATACCACTAGAATAGTTGAAGAATTTGCAGCAATAGAAGCATTTGAACATTCAGGTGAAGAATTAGCAGTTTCATGTTTGATGCATTTCAAACAAGGTGGAACAAATTCTTCCTGAGCGGTACTGATCTATTGAGCCAGTAAGGAATCATTTCCCTTTGGAGATCCTCATGTGACACCCTTAGTTTCTCAAGATCTTGCTTTCTTTGAAGAAATTCATAAGAAAGCTTCTCATGATCAGCTAAGAGGTCGTTATGATGACCCTGAAGGTTATCATACTTTGTCTGAAGACTTTTGAGATCGTCAGACAGAGTTTGAGTCCGATCCACTTCATAGTTCAACAGATCATCGCTTTTGTCTAGCATTTTCTGAAGCTTTTCAAGTGCACTTTGTTGCTTAGTGGCAATTTTAACAAGTTTAACATAGCTAGGTTTCACATATTCATCACATTCACCTTCACTTGATTCAGATGAGGAATGATGTTTGTGTACCTTTGAGCCTTTTGCCATGAAGCAATAGGTGGGAGCATAATCATCATTGCTGACGTCAGAGTCGTTGGAGTAGTCATATTCTTCATCATTGAAGATGGGCTTGCTGACGAAAGTAGTAGCGAGAGCAAGGCTAGCGACACCAGATTCTGATTCCTCCTCAGATTCTTCCTCTTCTTCATATTCTTCAGATTCTTCCTCAGAATCAATTTCCTTGCCGATGAATGCTCGTGCCTTTCTGGAACCATTCTTCTTGTGCTTTGAGGACTTTGAATATGAGGACTTTGAAGATTTCTTCTTTTTCCTCGAGTCATCAAAACTATCATCCTTGTATTTCTTCTTCTTTGCATCTTTTTCCCAGAGAGGACAGTTAGAGATAAAGTGACCAGGCTTCTTGCAATGATGATAGGCTCTTTTCTTGTAGTCTTCTGAGGAATCTGATTTCCTCAAGCCACTTTTTGATGACTTTCCAAATCCACCTCTCCTTGAGAACTTCTGGAATTTCCTCATGAGCATTGCCAGTTCCTGACTCAGTTCTTCAGGATCACCAAGGCTGTTATCTGAATCTTCTTCTTCGAATGAGGAAATTGCTTTTGCCTTCAGAGCACGAGATCTTCCATAGCTTGGCTCGTAGAGGTCTCTCTTCTCAGCTTGTTGGAATTCGTGAGTATTGAGTCTCTCAAGAATATCAGCAGGATCAAGTGACTTGAAGTCTCCACTTTCTTGAATCATCAAAGCCAGAGTATCGAATGAGGAGTCAAGAGATCTTAGTAGTTTCTTCACTACTTCATGGTTAGTGATATCGGTGGCACCCAGTGCTTGAAGCTCATTGGAGATATCAGTGAGACGATCAAAAGTTTGCTGAACATTTTCATTGTCAAGTTTCTTGAAGAGGTTGAAGAGATTGCGAAGAACAACAACACGAGAGTCACGTTGAGTGGAAACACCTTCGTTAACTTTGGACAGCCTATCCCAGATAAGCTTAGCAGACTCCAAAGCACTCACTCTGCCATACTGACCTTTTGCTCAGATGGCCATAGATGATATTCTTCGCTTTAGAATCGAGTTGCTTGAATCTTTTCACATCAGCAGTAGTCACAGTGGGAGTGACAGAGGGCACACCATTTTCCACAACGTACCAGAGATCGTTGTCAATAACTTCAAGGTGCATATGCATCTTGTTCTTCCAGTAGGGGTAGTCTATCCCATCGAAGGTAGGACACCATGCGGAAACCTTGATTATACCTGCAGTCGACATAACTAGAACTCCAGGTGGTTAAACCAAAATCACACAGAGCAAGGGAGTACCTGCTCTGATACCAATTGAAAGTGCGTTATATCGACTAGAGGGGGGTGAATAGGTGATTTTTACAAATTCATCACTTGAGGAATTTCAACTTTGAGGATTTCGAAATGTGATGAATAACTTCCAGCAGGATAAGTACTCATGATGAAATGAAACATGCACAATTAGTAAGTAGCGTGATACAGGATAAGCAGTGACGAGCAAGGTAACTTGAAGAATTTGAGGTGAGGAATTTGTGAAAGTCTTCAGTCAAATTCTTCAAACAGTAACAATCACTTTCATCAACAGGTTTATGAGGAATAAAGAGGTTGAGGAAATAGAACTAGGTAGCTCGATGAAGACAATGGTTTGCTGACCCAGTTCCAACTGCTGTGACAGTCGTACGTTTGGTTTGGAGCGGCCTGGTATTTAAACGAGAGGACACACAGTCCCAAGACACACAGTCCTTACCGTATTATCCTTGAGCTAAGGTCACATAGTCCTCGCCCAACAGTCGTGGTAAGTCTTTAGGGTAGACTTCCAAAACCCTCACAAACTGGTCACCCGGCGATCCACAATTTACTGATGGATGCTCTAGACCAAGGTCACTTCGTGATCCCCAATTGACTGCAGGAGCACTAGACCATGATGCCTAACCGTCAGGAGGATGCAGAGTACTCAAAGGTAACAAGCATCGGATCCACACAGGAATTTCTTTAGTGATGCTCAATCACAATGGGTTTGGTGGTTTGGCTGTGGGTTTTTCCTCACTGATGATTTTCCCTGAAAGTCCTCGGAGGATGGGTTGATCTCAAATGACAAGTGTCAGTTCTCTCTCGGAGCAGCCAACCAACTAGTAGTTGTGGGGGTGGCTATTTATAGCCAGGGTGCAACCTGACATGATAAGACATAAATGCCCCCAATGATATGACCGTTATGTGGATGTTATGATTGGGGATAGCTGGCACTAAGCACAACAACGGTCGGAATTTCAAACTATGAAAGTCCTCAGGCTTATCATGTTCCTCACTTGTAGGCAATTCGCACTTGCAAAATCCTAACTCCTCAGTCACATCAATTTCCTTAGAGACCAGAAGAACTTCGTCTCTGTCACTGAAGAACTTGTCTGAACCGTAAGAGATTTCCAAAGGCTTCACTTGAAGGATTGTATAGGTTGAGGATTTTGGAGTTGAGCATCAGTTGGAAATTTTCCTTAGTATTACCTCGGCCCCCTTTAACAGTACGGTGTTTCCTATTACTAAAATAAAGGAAATGAAACTACTACAACAAAAGTCTTCACGCTTAATATTCCTCGTTCGTATCTTCAAGGTCACACCAACTTCTTCATTTTCAAAGTCTTCACAAAGTCTTCAGCAAAGTCTTCACAAAGTCTTCAGCAAAGTCTTCAGTTGAAGACATACATTTTTAGGGGTCGATAATCTCCAGACATATCGAACTCATTATCGACTTATAGAGCCTGTATACACTCACAAACACATTAGTGCCTTAACCTATAAGTTTTCAATACACCAAAATCACTAAGGTGCACTAGATGCACTAACAATCTCCCCCTTTTTGGTGATTGATGACAAATAGGTTAAGTTTTCAACGGGGATAAACATATGAAGTGAAAGTACATAGTTTGAGGAATTTGATTGCAAGATATAGAAGAACTCCCCCTGAAGATGTGCATATTTGAGGAATTTGCTATGGACTACAAATGCACATGGCAGGTTAAAACATGGAGAACTCCCCCTATATCTTGTAATTCATGCACGCATTTGAACATATGATATGAAGAATTTGAAATGCGTGAGAACTTGAAATGAGATCTTGTTATGGTATATGGTGTTGTGCAACATAAGAACACACACACACACACACCTATTCCCTGGTTGAGTTAGTTCGTCGATGAAAAATTAACTTTGATAGGGGGAGGACTGTCGGTGTCAAAACTGGTGGATCTCGGGTAGGGGGTCCCGAGTCGTGAGACTATGATCAATGGTAACAGGGGACGGAGGAGACGATGTTTACCCAGGTTCGGGCCCTCCTATGGAGGTAAAACCCTATGTCCTGCTTGATTATATTGATGGTATGAAGATTACAGTGTTGATCTACCTTGAGATCGAATAGCTCAAACCCTAGACGAGTTTCTCTGCCCTACAATCCAAAACCCTCTGGCTTATATAGACGCGGGGGGTACTAGGGTTTACACATGGTCGGTTGCACATCGACGGAAAAAACATGCCTATCTACTGTCGAAAACTTGGAGGACACGCCACGACTCCTTGAAGCTCCCACCCAGGCGACAAGGCCTTTGATCATCCAATGCTCAGCTAGCAGCCCACATAGTCCGGCCCATGAGAAAAAGGTCGGCCATCCGAGGACCCCTTAAACTAGGACTCCCTCAGTAGCCCCCGGACTAGCCTCCAACTCCGAGGTATATCCGGACAATCTTGTGCGGCAAAGTCTTCCACTTGCGAGGCTAGTCCCTCTATCCCTTCTTGTTCGGCAACCATCATGTCATCGGCAAAATCCAAAGCGTCACAAACTTGCAGGGTCCATTGTAATATCTATCAACGCTTCTCGATCCTCACGTGCCGAGGGGAGACGGGCGGTGCAACGGCTTTTTACAAGACTACCCCTCCCACAAAGGAGGCACCACCCATTTAAACAAACTAAATTGTGGTCTAGGCCACATCCTCTTTTTCCTCCCCATTGGAAAAACCATCAGTGAGAGATCACCAAAAGAACATGGCGAGCGCCCCCAACTCTTCCTCATGCCCTTAAGGCTCCCGTCCCGGGGATTGGTCAAGCTACTCCGTATCCCTCCTTCGACTACGCAATGTTGAGACCCAAGGGTATCTTCCTTCCTTGGATCTAGTGGTTACCCGTGGCGGTTTGACTTCATTCAACAGAGAAGCCCTCGCGGAAAACTTCCCCAATCCTCAAAAGGAAGAGCGTGTATGTTTTGTGCCATTCCTCTGGCAAGGTCTCGAGTTCCCTATCCATCCATTCCCGAGGGTATTATTGGAGTTCTATGGGATCCAGCTCCATCATCTCACCCCAGGGTCCATTCTGCTTATCTCGGCCTTCGTCGCCCTTTGCAAGATGTTCCTGGGCTGTGAGGCACACTTTGAATTGTGGAGAAAGTACTTCTGTCTCGTCCCTCACACTCGGGACAAGACAATTTTAGAGCTCAAAGGAGACGAAATAGGCCGCGTCGCGAGGACGGAGTATCTGGTGGGAACACCGAAGGAGTCTGAAGAATGGTCTTCGGAATGGTTCTACATCGAGGACGTTCCCCTATGCGATCTAGCTCGGAGGGGTATTCTCGAATACTCCGACCTCCCCTTGAAGAAAAGGTACAACTAGCGACCGAAAAGCTTAACCCAAGAGGACGGCGCCAAAGCGCAATGCTTGGCTGCCCAGGTGAGGCTCCTAGCTCATCGTAAGTTGACCATGATAGATGTGATGGCCGCCGCCATCACCCGATGTGTCTAGCCCCTTTAGCAAAGAATACACCCTTTCTGGTGTTGCAATGGGATAAGAGACTCCCTTCGCTCCCGACGGCTGGGACCCACCAATCAAGCAACATTAGCAACTGCACTTGCTGACCTATACAAAGGGGAGAAAGAAGGCTTTGTTTAGCTGCCGACCAAGGAGGGCTACTCAAGTCACAATCCCATCGAACAGACGAGCCTATCAACTCTGTGACCCGACTTCCGATTTTACATTTACCCCTTTCTGATCGAAGCCTTTAATCTGTGTATACAGGAATGGAGGAGCTTTGTCAAGACAATTAACTGTCCGCCCCCCAACCTGAGAACTATTCTCGTGACGATGATCCGGGATTTCATGATGACCCGGATTTGTCAGTTGAGTTTCAAGACAGGGTCTTCTACCAAGAGAGCCTTGACCGCTCCAAGGTGGCTATCATAGCTGATTACCCCAGATCATTCCCTTCCCCTACTACATGCAAGAAGAAGAAAAATTCATCCCGCAAAAGGCAAGTATCCTCCAACGACACAAACGCACCGGCTCCTGCTCCCAAGCGTTGTCGGTCCGTGCAAAATACATCGGATACGACGGCAATGCCTGGACCGGAAAGCAATAGGGATCCGTCAAATCAGCCGGTCATGGGGACAGGCCCGACCACTCGCTCAGCTCAAAGGTACTTTGTTCGGCTACTTAATTCATCATTACAATTGATAGGACCTCACAGGAGATATCATGTCAAAATACTTAGGCAACGAGTTCAGCCATCTCATGCCGAGGACGTTGCCAGGGTGTCCGGCAATGCTCATGACACCAGATCTTCAGTTCATGCTAAATCCGTCGTGGAGGTCCTTGTGGTCAATTAGGCCCCTGAAGACTCCGGGGACGCGGTATCAGTTAGTAAATCTGAGGCAAAGAGCGCGATGGGTCACCGGCGGCGACGAGGAGCCCTGTGTTGGGGAACATTGCATGGGAAACAAAAAATTTCCTACGCACACGTAGATCTATCCATGGTGATGAGCATCTACGAGAGGGAGAGTGGATCTACATACCCTTGTAGATCGCTAAGCGGGAAGCGTTAAGAAACACGGTTGGTGTAGTCGAACGTCTTCGTGATCCAAATCGTCGTGCGTCCCACGATCCAATAATGATCCGTCCCGCGAACCAATCACGATCCATCCCGCGATCCGATCATGATCCGTCCCACGAACTTGATCACGATCCGTCCCACGAAATTGATCACGATCCTTCCGATCTAGCACCGAACGGACGGCACCTCCGTGTTCAGCACACGTACGGCTTGATGACGATCTCCACCGTCTTGATCCAACAAGAGGGAGTGGAGAGGAAGAAGAGTTCTTCGGCAGCCTGACGGCGCTCCGGCGATGGTGGTGGAGCAATTCCGCCAGGGCTTCGCCTAAGCATTGCAGAAAACCGATCTCGAGGAGAAACTATGCACTGGAGGAACAGGTAGCACGTGGCTGAAAAAACTAGTGCAAAAACCCAAAAACCTCTAGTATATATAGGAGGATAGGAGGAGAGGAGGCAGCCTTGGCCTCCAAAGCTAGCTGGTTCGGCCGAACCTACTAGGAGAGGAGGATTCCTCCTCCAATCCTAGTAGGACTAGGATTGCTCCTTTTTGCCTTTTTTTTCCACCTTTTCCTATTGGGTTTTTTCCTCCAGCCACATGGTCCTTGTGTGCGAGTTTCCACCAGACCACTAAGGGCTGATATTCACTCTCCCACAGCCCATGAAGCCTCTTGGGTCGAAATACCCCTCCAGGTACACTACCGGCACTCCTGGTACACTACCGATGAGCCCGAAACTTTTTTGGTGACCAAAACAGGACTTCCTATATATGAATCTTTACCAACAGACCATTCTGGAGCTCGTCATGATGTCCGGGATCTCATCCGGAACTCTGAACAAACTTCGGTTACCACCATACATAACTCTATACTACCGAAACGTCACCAAACCTTAAGTGTGCAGACCCTGCGGGTTCGAGAACTATGTAGACATGACCGAGACACCTCTACGGTCAATAACCAATGGCGGGACCTGGATGTCCACATTGGTTCCTACATATTCTACGAAGATCTTTATCGGTCGAACCTCTATGTAAAGGATTCAGTTAATCCCGTATGATGTTCCCTTTGTTCTTCGGTATGTTACTTGCCCGAGATTCGATCGTCGGTATCTCCATACCTAGTTCAACCTCGTTACTGGCAAGTCTCTTTACTTGTTCCATAATACAAGATCTCGCAACTAACACTTAGTCACATTGCTTGCAAGGCTTATTGTGATGTTGTATTACCGAGTGGGCCCTGAGATACCTCTCCATCACACGGAGTAACAAATCCCAGTCTTGATCCATGCCAACTCAACAGACACCCTCGGAGACACCTGTAGAGCACCTTTATAGTCACCCAGTTACGTTGCGACATTTGATACACACAAGGTACTCCTCTGATATCTATGAGTTGCATGATCTCATGGTCATAGGAACATATACTTGGCATGCTGAAAACAGTAGCAATAAACTGACATGATCATAAGCTATGTTTGTTGTTTGGGTATTGTCCCTCACATCATTCTCCTAATGATGTGATCTTGTTATCAAATGACATCTCATGTCCATGGCTAGGAAACCTTAACCATCTTTTGATCAACGAGCTAGTTCACTAGAGGCACACTAGGGACATTGTGTTTGTCTATGTATCCACACATGTATCCATGTTTCCAATTAATACAATTATAGCATGGATAATAAATGATTATCATGAACAAGGAAATACAATAATAAAAACTTTATTTATTGCCTCTAGGGCATATTTACAACAGTCTCCCACTTGCACTAGAGTCAATAATCTAGTTTCACATCACTATGTGATTTACATTGTAATGAATCGAACACCCATGCATTTCTGGTGTTGATCATGTTTAGCCCTTGGAAGAGGTTTAGTCAACGGGTCTGCAACATTCAGATCCGTGTGCACTTTGCACATATTTATGTATTTTTCCACGATGTAATCGCGGATGGAGTTGAAGCGTTGCTTTATGTGTATGGTCCTCTTGTGAAATCTTGGTTTCTTGGCCAGAGCAATGACATCAGTGTTGTCACAGAACAGGTTCATTGGATTCAGTGCACTGGGCACTACTCCAAGATCTATCATGAACTGCTTCATCTAGACACCTTCCTTCCCCGCCTCTGAGGCTGCGTGTATTCCGCTTCGCACGTAGAATCAGCTACCACGCTTTGCTTGGAACTGCACCAGCTTACCGCTCCCCCGTTAAGAATAAATACGTATCCGGTTTGCGACTTAGAGTCATCCAGATCAGTGTCAAAGCTTCCATCGATGTAACCCTTTACGACGAGCTCTTCATCACCTCCATAAACGAGAAACATTTCCTTAGTCCTTTTCAGGTACTTAAGGATATTCTTGACCGCTTGCCAGTGCTCCATGCCCGGATCACTTTGAAACCTTCCGGCCATACTTATGGCAAGGCTGACATCGGGTCTTGTGCACAGCATTGCATACATGATAGAGCCTATGGCTGAAGCATAGGGGATGACACTCATCTTTTCTCTATCTTCTGCAGTTACTGGGCATTGAGTCTTACTCAACCTCACACCTTGTAACACAGGCAAGAACCCCTTCTTGGACTGTTCCATTTTGAACTTCTTCAATACTTTATCAAGGTATGTGCTCTGTGAAACTGCTATTAAGCGTCTCGATCTATCTCTATAGATCTTAATGCCTAATATGAAAGCAGCTTCTCCTAGGCCCTTCATTGAAAAACTCTTGTTCAAATATTCCTTCACGCTTTCCAGCATTTATATATTGTTTCCAATCAGCAATATGTCATCCACATATAATACTAGAAATGCTATAGAGCTCCCACTCACTTTCTTGTAAATACAAGCTTCTTCGTAAACTTGTATAAACTCAAACGCTTTGATCACCTCATCAAAGCGCTTATTCCAATTCCGAGATGCTTGCACCAGTCCATAAATGGATCGCTGGAGTTTGCAAACTTTGTCAGCATTCTTTGGATCGACAAAACCTTCGGGTTGCATCATATACAACTCTTCCTCAAGGAAACCGTTAAGGAACGCTGTTTTGACATCCATCTGCCAAATTTCATAGTCGAAATAAGCAGCTATTGCTAACATGATTCTGATAGACTTAAGCATCGCTACGGGTGAGAAAGTCTCATCGTAGTCAACTCCTTGAACTTGTGAAAAACCCTTTGCCACAAGTCGAGCTTTATGGACGGTGACATTACCGTCCGCGTCTGTCTTCTTCTTAAAGATCCATTTGTTCTGAATGGCCTTTCGCCCTTCAGATAATACTTCCAAAGTCCATACTTTGTTTTCATACATGGATCCCATCTCGGATTTCATGGCCTCTAACCATTTCTCGGAATCCGGGCCCATCACCGCTCCTCCATAGCTCGTAGGTTCATTGTTTTCCAACAACATAACCTCCAAGACAGGGTTGCCGTACCACTCAGGGGTAGTACGCGGCCTTATCAACCTACGAGGTTCAATAGCAGCTTGATTCGAAGCTTCATGATCATCATCATTAACTTCCTCTTCTACCATCGTAGGTTCCACAAAAACATCTTTCTGTGCTGCGCTACTTTCTGGTTGATGTAAAGGTTCAATAACCTCATCAAGCTCTATTTTCCTCCCACTCAATTCTTTTGAGAGAAACTCTTTCTCAAGAAATGTTCCGTTCTTAGCGACAAACACTTTGCCTTCGGATTTGAGATAGTAGGTATACCCGACTGTCTCTTTCGGGTATCCTATGAAGACGCATTTCTCCGCTTTGGGTTCCAGCTTTTTAGGCTGAAGCTTTTTGACATAAGCATCACATCCCCAAACTTTAAGAAACGACAACTTTGGCTTCTTGCCAAACCATAGTTCATATGGCATCGTCTCAATGGATTTTGATGGTGCCCTATTTAAAGTGAATGGAGTTGTCTCTAATGCATAACCCCAAAACGATAGTGGCAAATCAGCAAGAGACATCATAGAACGCACCATATCTAATAAGGTTCGATTACAACGTTTGGACACACCATTACGTTGTGGTGTTCCGGGCGGTGTCAACTGTGAAACAATTCCACACTGTCTTAAGTGACTACCAAACTCATAACTCAGATATTCAGCTCCTCGATCAGATCGTAGGAACTTAATCTTCTTGTTACGATGATTCTCAACTTCACTCTGAAATTGCTTGAACTTTTCAAACATTTCAGACTTGTGTTTCATTAAGTAAATATACCCATATCTACTTAAGTCATCAGTGAAGGTGAGAAAATAACGATATCCACCACGCGCTGTAACATTCATTGGACCGCACACATCAGTATGTATGATTTCCAATAAGTCACTCGCCCGTTCCATTGTTCCAGAGAACGGCGTTTTAGTCATCTTGCCCATAAGGCATGGTTCACATGTGTCAAGCGATTCAAAATCAAGTGACTCCAAAAGTCCATCGGCGTGGAGCTTCCTCATGCGTTTTACACCAATATGACCTAAACGGCAGTGCCACAAGAAAGTGGTACTATCATTATCAACTCTACATCTTTTGGCATCAATGTTATGAACATGTGTGTCATTACTATCAAGATTCAATATGAATAAACCCCTAACATTGGGTGCATGACCATAAAAGATATTACTCATATAAATAGAACAACCTTTATTCTCTAATTTAAATGAGTAACCGTCTCGCAATAAACAAGATCCAGATATAATGTACATGCTTAACGCAGGCACTAAATAACAATCATTCAGGTTCATCACTAATCCTGATGGTAATCGAAGAGAGAGCATGCCGACGGCAATCACATCAACCTTGGAACCATTTCCCACGCGTATCGTCACTTCGTCCTTTGCCAGCCTTCGTTTATTCCGTAGTTCCTGCTTTGAGTTGCAAATGTGAGCAGCCGAACCGGTATCAAATACCCAGGCACTACTACGAGAGCTAGTAAGGTACACATCAATAACATGTATATCATATATACCTTGTTTGTCGTTGGCCGCCTTCTTGTCAGCTAGGTACTTGGGGCAGTTCCACTTCCAGTGAACCAGTTCCCTTGCAATGAAAGCACTCAATTTCTGGCTTGGGTCCATGCTTGGGCTTCTTTACAGGAGTAGCAACTGCTTTGCCATCCTTCTTGGTTTTACCCTTCTTGCCCTTGCCCTTGACTTTGCCATTTTTCTTGAAACTAGTGGTTTTATTGACCATCATGATGTTCTTTCTGGATTTCAGACTCAGCGACTTTTAGCATCGCAAACATCTCGGCGACTAACTTGTTCATCCCGTGCATGTTATAGTTCATCACAAAGCTCTTGTAACTAGGTGGCAGTGATTGAAGAACTCTGTCAGTGATCGCCTCTGGCGGAAGGGCAATTCCCAACTCCGCTAGACGAGTTGAATACCTAGACATTCTGAGTATATGTTCACTGATAGACCCGTTCTCCTCCATCTTGCAAGCATAGAACTTATCGGAGGTTTCATACCTCTCGATCCGGGCGTTCTTCTGAAAGATAAACTTCAACTCCTGGAACATCTCATATGCTCCATGACGTTCAAAATGTCTTTGAAGTCCCGGTTCTAAGCCATAAAATATTGCACACTAAACTATTGAGTAATCTCCATTACGTGCCTCCCAAGCGTTGTTAACGTCTTCAGAGGTTATGTCTTTTGGACATATGATTTCTGGGAAGCCGGGAGGATAATCCTCAGATTACAGGCCCAGTCAACAAAGTTACTTCCATCTTCTTTCAACTTAGCTTTCTCTAGGAACGTATTAAAATTCAGGGGTGCTACTGCGCGAGCCATTGATCTACAACATAAATATGCAAAGTTTACTTAGACTATTGTTCAAGATAATGAGTTTAGTTAATCAAATTACTAAAGCTCCAACTCAAATTGACATCCCTCAGGTTATTTGAGTGTCACATGATCCAAATCCACCAACTCAAGTCCGATCATCACGTGAGTTGAGGTGGCTTCAATGGTGAACATCATTATGTTGATCATATCTACTATATGACTCATGTTTGACCTTTTGGTCTCTTGTGTTCCGAGGCCATGTCTGTACATGCTAGGCTCGTCAAGTTTAACCCGAGTGTTCTGCGCGTGCAACACTGGCTTGCACCCATTGTATGTGAACGTAGAGTCTATCACACTCGATCATCATGTGGTGTCTCAACACGACGAACTTTCACAACGGTGCACACTCGGGGAGAACACAATTTCTTGAAATTTAAGTGAGGGATCACCTTATAATGCTACCGTCGTACTATGCAAAACAAGGTGCATAACAGGATTAACATCACATGCAATTCATAAGTGACATGATATGGCCATGAACTTGTGCTTTAGATCTCCATCTTGAAAGCACCGGCATGATCTCCATCGTCACCGGCAAGACACCATGATCTCCATCAACGTGTCGCCATCAGGGTTGTCGCGCCCAACATGCTTCTACTACTATTGCTACCATTTAGCAATAAAGTAAAGCATTACATAGTGCTTAATGATTGACACGCAGGTCATACAATAATTAAAGACAACCCTATGGCTCCTGCCGGTTGCCGTACTCATCGACATGCAAGTCATGAAATTCTATACATCACATGATCATCTCATACATCACATATATCACATCATGTAATTTGCCATATCACATCACAACATACCCTGAAAAAACAAGTTAGACATCCTCTAATTGTTGTTGCATGTTTTACGTGGCTGCTATGGGTTTCTAGCAAGAATGAATCTCACCTACGCATAAACCACAATGGTGATACATAATTTGCTTTTCAACCTTCTCAAGGACCGCCTTTGTCGAATCCGATCCAACTAAAGTGAGAGAAACTACCACCCGCAAGCCATCTAGGCAACAAGTTGCGTCGAGGGAACCGGTCTCTCGTAAGCGTACGAGTAATGTTGGTCCGGGATGCTTCATCTCACAATACCGCTGAACCAAAATCCGACCAAGGGAGGAAGCAATCTAAGTATCAACGCCCACAAACCTTTTGTGTTCTACTCGAGATCTCATCTACACATAGACCTAGCTCATGATGCCACTGCTGGGGAACGCACACGCAGATCTATCCATGGTGATGAGCATCTACGAGAGGGAGAGTGGATCTACATACCCTTGTAGATCGCTAAGCGGGAAGCGTTAAGAAACGCGGTTGGTGTAGTCGAACGTCTTCGTGATCCAAATCCCCGTGCGTCCCGCGATCCAATCACGATCCGTCCCATGATCCAATCACGATCTGTCCCACGATCCGATAAAGATCCGTCCCACGAACTTGATCACGATCCGTCCCACGAACTTGATCACGATCCTTCCGATCTAGCACCGAACGGACGACACCTCCGCGTTCAGCACACGTACGGCTTGATGACGATCTCCACTCTCCCTCTTGATCCAGCAAGAGGGAGTGGAGAGGAAGAAGAGTTCTCCGGCAGCCTGACAGCACTCCGGCGATGGTGGTGGAGCAATTCCGGCAGGGTTTCGCCTAAGCACTGCAGAAAACCGATCTAGAAGAGAAACTATGCACTGGAGGAACGGGTAGCACATGGCTGAAAAAACTAGTGCAAAAACCCAAAACCCTCTATTATATATAGGAGGAGAGGAGGAGAGGAGGCAGCCTTGGCCTCCAAGGCTATCTGGTTCAGCCGAACCTACTAGGAGAGGAGGATTCCTCCTCCAATCCTAGTAGGACTAGGATTGCTCCTTTTTGCCTTTTTTTTCCACCTTTTCCTATTGGGTTTTTTCCTCCAGCCACATGGGCCTTGTGTGGGAGTTTCCACCAGCCCACTAAGGGCTGATATTCACTCTCCCACAGCCCATGAAGCCTCTTGGGTCGAAATACCCCTCCCGGAGGCCTCCCGGTACACTACTGGCACTCCCGGTACACTACCGATGAGCCTGAAACTTTTCCGGCGACCAAAACAGGACGTACTATATATGAATCTTTACCTCCGGACCATTACGGAGCTCCTCATGACGTCTGGGATCTCATCCGGGACTCCGAACAAACTTCGGTCACCACCATACATAACTCTATACTACCGAAACGTCACCAAACCTTAAGTGTGCAGACCCTGCGGGTTCGAGAACTATGTAGACATGACCGAGACACCTCTACGGTCAATAACCAATGGCGGGACTTGGATGTCCACATTGGTTCATACATATTCTACGAAGATCTTTATCGGTCGAACCTCTATGTCAAGGATTCAGTTAATCCCATATGATGTTCCCTTTGTTCTTCGGTATGTTACTTGCCCGAGATTTGATCGTCGGTATCTCCATACCTAGTTCAACCTCGTTACTGGCAAGTCTCTTTACTCGTTCCGTAATACAAGATCTCGCAACTAACACTTAGTCACATTGCTTGCAAGTCTTATTGTGATGTTGTATTACTGAGTGGGCCCTGAGGTACCTCTCCGTCACACGGAGTAACAACTCCCAGTCTTGATCCTTGCCAACTTAACAGACACCCTCGGAGACACCTGTAGAGCACCTTTATAGTCACCCAGTTACGTTGCAACGTTTGATACACACAAGGTACTCCTCCGACATCTGTGAGTTGCATGATCTCATGGTCATAGGAACATATACTTGACATGCAGAAAACAGTAGCAATAAACTGACACGATCATAAGCTACGTTTGTTGTTTGGGTCTTGTCCATCACATCATTCTCCTAATGATGTGATCCCGTTATCAAATGACATCTCATGTCCATGGCTAGGAAACTTTAACCATCTTTCGATCAACGAGCTAGTTCACTAGAGGCACACTAGGGACATTGTGTTTGTCTATGTATCCACACATGTATCCATGTTTCCAATTAATACAATTATAGCATGGATAATAAACGATTATCATGAACAAGGAAATACAATAATAAAAACTTTATTTATTGCCTCTAGGGCATATTTCCAACACCCTGTGCCACCCAGCGTTCTCCGAACAAGAGTTCAATGCCCTACGCTCGGCAGACGCATACATCAGAGCTGTCCGAGCTGGGTTCAGGGAGGCCATGAAACTGATATCGTCCAGCCTACAGGTGAGTGATCGGTTATAAGAATCCGAACACACTTGTAAACCCAGGAGCCCTCGAGACTTGAATTGGTCGGAATGACCGAGTTTAAAGGTCCTCGTAATGCTTTACTGATGATTCAGGCCTCCAGGCAGTAGAAGGAGCAACTGTCCAAGCAATTGGAGGCGAGCCGAACACAGGTGGAGACCGTGAAGACCGAACTTGAGCAAGTGAAGAATTTTACCCGAGAGGCGCATGGTGAGTATGTCTATTCTGCTGATCTTAGTATATAATCCCATGTTGACGCAAGGGTACTTTATAGCAGCTGAATTAATAGGGCTACTACAAAAGAATTTAGATGCAGCTCAAGAATCTCAAAGGTATGCTGAGTCCCAGCATGAAGCCGCCTTTCGTTCATTGCAACGAAACCTTGAGGAGAAGAACCGCCTCGAGGCGGAAAACAAATAGCAGACCGAAGAAATTGAGAGCTTAAAGACTCAATTGGCCCAGGCCCAAGAAGAGAACCAGAAATTACAGAGGGCATGTTCTGTAAGTGTGATTCTAAAATCGGATGGTACTTCTTATATATGAAGTGTAATGGACATGCCTTGACTCATGTATAGGTCTCCTATCCGGGCGACACGAAGAAGAGATCGGATCCTATCGGGGAAGCCTTCTGAAGGAATTGTCCGCCCTTCATGAGAGGTCTCGGAGGGCCATGAAGAGCATGATAAAAGCGATATGGCTTGCCAAGCAACCTCCAGAGGAGATGACTGAACTGGTTGATCGATTCAAGGGAGCTCGAAGTCGGTTTGAGCTATGGTGTACATCGGCCTGCCAAGAGGGAGCACGAGAGGCGTGGGCGATGATCAAGACCCGTTATACCGGCCTTAACCCGAGCATATGGCTCGGGTTGGGCCGGTCGGGTTGGATGGGCAAGAAGTGCCGCTTCATTTGGTATATGACCAAGTGATGCCCGCCACCCATCTCTCGCAAAAAGATTGCTCCCTGGACGCCTTAATAGACAATCTCGACCAGCAGCCAGATGTATGATTATATGTAACTATGTACTGGTAATCAAGAAATTGCTCCGTTTGTGTTGTAAACTTTGTCTTAACCGGCCATCGACTTCAACCTCCCATGCTAAGAGCTTGGGAGTGTTCCTTATAAAATATCACTGGAGAAGAGTGAATTATGTTTGGGGAACCAGGCAATCCAGCCATTTGGTGAGAACGGATAAAAAGCACAAAGGGAGATATGTTATATTGTTCCTTAGCGTAAGAAACATCTTTCGAAGAAAATATCACCTCTTCAGGGGATTACGTAGCACATCTTCCGAAGAAAATAGCAAAAAGCTCCTCTGCTGCGTAAATAGAAGCAAACATCTCCAGGAAAATAGCAAAAAGCACACAGGGACAAATAGAACCTTTCTTCAGGGTGCTACGTAAATCGTAGATAATAAGGTCGTATATTGCTAGTACACGACCAATTGTTATTTTTTGGAAAAAAGAAGCGTGAGGAATGGCGATGATAACCATATTTTTTTGTTGATTCCATCATAGCCGACCAGTTTTCTGCTAAAGATAGCTACCTTTTGGCTTCACCTGTCTGAGGTACGTATCCGGATAAGCCGGTCGTAACAATCGCAGAGGTGCTCCCTTTATTCTCTAGCCGAACAATTCGGAACATAGAGAGTAAACATAGGAGCGAGGCAACCCAGCTTGGAAAAAATCTTAGTTCGAACTGATGCATAGGATGGCTTAAAACAGACAAAGGTAAACATGCATACACAATAAATGTGGATATATGCTTAGAGTATAAAAGCATTGGCTTTGGGAAGAAGCCCCCAGGTTCTGTGTTCGGGTTTAACAGTTAAGGATGTATGCCGAAAATCTTAATACAAGATCGGTTGAACCGAACATAGACTTGGGAAGAAAAGTAAAAAATTGAAACCTGCCAAAAATCGAGGTGGGAGGGAAAGAAAAAAATAAATAAAAATGAAAGAAAAAGGAGGTAAAGGGTAAAGAGTATGAAGACACCGGTTTATCCGTAGAAGCGCCGAAGACGAGTTGTGTTCCATGGGTTTGGTTCAAGGCGATTATCCAACGGGTTTCAAGGACGGTAAGCCCCTCCCATGAGTACTTCGTCGATTTTGAAGGCCCCCTCCCATTTGGGATTGAGTTTATGCTTCTGCTTCTCTAGGAGCCGTAAGACGAGTTCCCCCATATTATACGCTTTTTCCCTAACCTCCCCGCTCTAGTAACGTCGGGCCTGCTGTTGATAAAAGGTAGAGCGAGCCCGAGCTATGTTGCGCTCTCCTTCTAAGGTGTCCAGGTCATCCTGTTGATCTTACTCGGTCTCCTTTTCCTCATACATGCACACCCTTGGTGCGTCATGAATAATGTCACCGGGGAGGACTGCTTCTGCCCCGTAGACCATGAAGAACGATGTGTAGGCCCCACAGAATGGAGTAAAGCTCCTCTACCTAATGACAGTCGAACTCATGAAGAGATCGGACCAAACGTGGTTTAATGCCACTCATGATGAGGCTGTTTGCTCGTTTGACTTGTTCACTGGTCTGCGGGTGATACACCGATGCGTAATCGAGCTTGATGCCAAGTTTTGCGCACTAGTCTTTGACCTCTTGGGCTGTGAAGTTGGATCCATTGTCCGTTATTATACCATGCGGGACGCCGTAACGGTGTACCATGCCGGATATAAAGTCGATTACTGGTCCGAACATGGCTCATTTGATAGGTTTTGCCTCTATCCATTTGGTGAATTTGTCAACCATGACCCGTAGGTATTTATTCTTCTTGGTCCCCCCTTTAAGTGGTCAGACCATATCCAGCCCCCAGACCGCAAAGGGCCTGGTAATCGGAATAGTCCGAAGAGCTGTTGGGGGCATGTGACTTTGATTTACAAAAAAGTTGACACCCCACGCAGTGTTTGACAAGTGACTGGGCATCGGCTAGAGTAGTGAGCCAGAAGAAACCATCCCAGAAGGCCTTGCTAACGAAGGCTCTTGTTGCGGCATGATGGCCGCCCATCCCTGCGTGGACTTCGTCTAACAGTTGATGTCCTTCTTCCTCAGATATGCATCGTTGTAGTATTCTGGTGGTGCTTTTCTTGTATAACTCACCCTCATGGACTTTATAGGCTTTGGATCACTGAATTCTGCGTCGCGCCTCCGTCTGATCATCGGGGAGTTCTTTGCGAAGACGGTAGGCGAGGAAGGTCTTGGTCCATGGCACAGTTACTGCCATGACCTCATGAGCCGAAGGCGTTTCGTCCATTACGGAGCCACCGATGATTTGGTCGTCTGGTTCATTTGTAGGGGGAACAATCTCTTCTGTGCCGGTGAGATCGGCGCCCTTATTATCATCCTGACAAACCACTAATGGCTTAAAGAGCCATTCTAGGAAAGTGTTTTTTGGGACAGGGTTGCGTTCCCCCCCCCCTGCAGGCCAATATGTCGGCGGCTTGGTTGTTGTCTCTAGCGACATCATGGAATTCTAGCCCCTCGAACTGTGCGGATATCTTGAGGACAACGTTTCTGTATGCCGTCATCTTCGGGTTTTTGGCATCGAATTCTCCGTTGATTTGGGAAATGGCCAGGTTGGAGTCTCCCCACACCTCTAGCCATTGTATGCCCATTGATGCTGCCATCCGAAGACCGTGTAGGAGTGCTTCGTATTCTCCTGCATTGTTGGAATTGACATACATGATCTGCAAGACGTATTGAACATTGTCGCCCGTGGGGTATGTGAGAATAACTCCAGCCCCTAGTCCGGCCAAAGTTTTGGATCCATCGAAGTACATCGTCCAATGGGAGTATGTACTATGTTCCCTCAGGAGCTCGGCCTCTGTCCATTCGGCGAGGAAATCTGCCAGCACCTGAGATTTAATAGCTCGTCGTGTCTTGTAGGCAATTTCAAAAGGAAGGAGCAAATTGGCCCATTTGGCTATGCAGCCACTGGCGTCCCTGTTTTTGATTATATCGTTCAGGGGTACTTCAGATGCCACCGTAATCGAACAATCTTGAAAGTAGTGTCTTAGTTTCCGTGATGCCATAAATACTATATAGGCCATCTTCTAATAGTGCGGGTATCTGGACTTGCACTGTGTTAGTACTTCTGGCACGTAATAGACCGACTTCTAAATCCGGAATTTGTGTTCCTCCTCCTCTCGTTCGACAACGAGCACTGCACTAATGCCTTGGTTGGTGGCCGATATGCATAATAACATGAGTTCACTAGTGTCTGGTGCTGTGATAATGGGATTACTTGCCAGCAGTGTTTTAGTTTCTTCTAACACGGCCGCTGCTTCATCGGTTCATTCAAAATTGTTGGTCCATTTCAGCAATCTATTGAGGGGTAAAGCCTTTTCAACAAGTCGGGAGATAAAGCGGCTTAATGCCGCCACACAACCAGCCAACCTTTGGACATGTTTTAGCTCTGTGGGAAGGGCAAGTTATGATAGGGCACAGATCTTAGGTGGATTAGCTTCTATTACTCTATGGGAAACGATGAATTCGAGGAGTTCACCAGCGGGAACTCCAAATACACATTTCTCCTGATTGAGTCGTATATCATACTCACGTAGGCTAGCAAAGGTTTACCTTAGGTCATCAATTAGCTGGCTGGCGTGTTTGGTTTTGATTACCACGTCATCCACGTATGCTTCAACTATTTTACCGACTTGTTTTGCGAGACAAGTCTGGATCATTTGCTGGTACGTAGCCCCAACATTTTTGGCCCGAAAGGCATCGTGTTGAAACAGAATGACCTGTAAGGGGTCATGAATGCGGTTTCAGCTTGATCGGGTTCCTTCATTTTAATATGATGGTATCCAGAATAAGCATCGAGGAAACACAACGAGTCGTGTACGGCTGTGGCATCAATAATCTGGTCTATACGTGGTAAGGGGAAAGGGTCCTTAGGGCAGGCCTTGTTGAGGTATTTAAAGTTGACGCACGGCCGCCAAGATTTGTCTTTCTTTGGTATCATCACCAGGTTTGCTAACCATTTGGGGTGCTTAATCTCCTGAATGAATCCAGCCTCTAAGAGTTTGGCTAATTCTTCACCCATAGCTTGTCATTTGGGCTCGGAGAAGCGGCACAGAGTTTGCTTAACGAGCTTAAAGCCTACGATGATGTTCATAATATGTTCTGTTAGCTGCCGTGGGATTCCAGACATATTGGAAGGACGCCAGGCGAAGATGTCCCAGTTTTCTCATAACAATGCTCGCGGTGCTTCGTCCACTATGGGGTCCAGCTGAGCTCCAATGGACGTTGTCTTATTGAGGTCCGTTGGGTGTACCTGAAATTCAATGATTTCATCTACAGGTTTAAAGGACGTGGGTTTGCTCCTTTTGTTAAGGATCACATCATCCTTGTCTACTGTTGACCGAAGTGCGGTCAGTTCTTCTGCAGCGAAGGTCTCAGCTAGTGCCTCGAGGGCGAGCGATGTTGTTTTGTTTTTGGCCCGAAGGGCTATATTCGGATCACTGGCGATAGTGATTACCCCGTTTGGTCCTGGCATCTTGAGCTTCATATACCTGTAATGTGGTATATCCGGGAATTTTGTGAAGGCATCACGTCCTAGTAAGGCGTGGTAGCCGCTGGGGAAGGGCACAATATGGAAGAGAAGTTCTTTGGATCAGTAGTTTTCAGGCGTGCCGAACACTATGTCCAGGGCGATACGTCCTGAACAATGCTCCTCTTTCCCAGGAATGATCTCCCGGAATGTCATGTTGCTATGCTCGATGCGAGATCGGTCGAACTGCATTTTTTCCAGGGTATCTTCGTAGATAAGGTCAAAACCACTGCCAGCATCCATTAGCACTTTGTGCAACTCAAATCCATCGACGATGGGGTTTAGGACTAGTGCGACCAGTGTATGACACGGACAAATGGCTGGTTGGTCAGTATCTCCAAACGGGATGGGTATGTCTGCCCATGCACTTGTTGTTGCCACATGATAGACCTGTTTGAGTCCTCTAAGAGCTCTTTTCCTCCCGTTCCTTGAGGGGAACGTTTCATAGATCGTCACGACTTCGGCGTTGTATTCTTGTGGTGATGTGGAGCGCCTATTCGGCGCTAGTGCCTCAAGAATGGCTTCACCGCTTTTTGCGACCTGCCTGACGATCCAGCAAGCTCTAAGGCTGTGAGTCGGGCTTGTGTTCGGAAATACAGAATGTATAGGGCATGGTTTATCCAATAGGACGTCAAGGACAGTTCTGACCCCTGTAAGGGGCCTATTTCTCTTTCCGGCGGGTTCGAGTTTGGCTGGCCGCTTCGGAGGTATCCTCTTTTTCTGATCTCCTCTAGGGTACTCGGTAAAGGTTGGTTCCGAAAATAGTCGTTCGGCTTGCCAGGCGCTTTCCATGGCACAATATTTTTGTACCAAATCCGACAGCTCGATGAAGTCACGAACGTTGAGAATACCTTCGTCATGGTAATTGCGATTGAAGGTTGCCATTATCTCTTGGTCACTAAGACCTCATACTTTGTTTCTAGCGAGGAGAAGTCTAGCCCAAAAATGATGAACCGACTCTCCTGGTAACTGTTTAACATCCTGTAAGTCCAAAGACTTGGACATTGTTGCGATGCTTGAGTGATCGACTTGGGTGGTGGGTCAGAATTTTTTTGACTCCACACCACGATGTGAGTCCGGAATTATGGGCTCCGAATTGTGTGCTAGATTAGGGACCGATACCGATCTGTCTTCAGAGCGAACTCTGGGGTTTGGGTTGCAAGCGAGGTCTCGATGATCGGAGATTGGGGTATAAACCATTTTTAATTTCGGTCATTGGGGGGACGAGCCTCCTACCAGACACTTGACGGTGGCAACTAAGTGAGTGACCATGGGGATGAGAATCTCCCTATCATCAGGTTTAAGCCCGAGCCGGTTGTAGACTGGGGTCTGGTCATCAGTCATACGCATGGTCTGAATCCGGTCAAATAGCTTGTTTGGAAACGATGCGATGGTAGCATGCATGTCGCTGAAGTGAGTGGGGTCGATATGCGGCGTTGCAATTCCAGAGTTGCATGAAAGTGGATCTGGGTCCTGTTCGGCCATAGTGGATCCGGTCACAACGGCTGGATTGGGCATTCTAGACAGCCCGAGGGTGACGGCCTCCTTAGAGGTGGGGCCTGATGTCTTCAGCGTCGAGGCGTCGGGATCTGCGGGCTCCTCCATAAGAGTTGAGGGTCTTATCAAGACAAGTTCTCCCCGTGAATCAGCGACAAACTCTAGGGTTCCGAATCTGATTCTTTGATTGGGGGAAGAGCTTCCGATCTGGCCAAGATGACCGGTCGGGTTGGCGTGTGACAAGACGTCGCCGCTTGTGAAGATCTGATCGGCGATGAGAATATCCTAGCTGCAGATCTTGTTGCTTGTGGCAAGGCGATCCATCGATTCCTTTGGTGATCATAGAGGAACTATCAATGAAAGAACCAATGTCGATGTCAAAACCGGCGGATCTCGGGTAGGGGGTAACATGGGGCGGAGGAGATGATGTTTACCCAGGCTTGGGCCCTCCTATGGAGGTAAAACCCTATGTCCTGCTTGATTATATTGATGGTATGAAGGTTACAAAGTTGATCTACCTTGAGATCGAATAGCTAAAACCCTAGACAAGTTTCTCTGCCCTACAATCTAAAACCCTCCGGTTTATATAGACGTCGGGGGGTACTAGGGTTTACACATGGTCGGTTGCACATCAAAGGAAAAAACATGCCTATCTACTGTCGAAAACTTGGAGGACACCCCACGACTCTTTGGAGGTCCCACCCCGGCGACAGGGCCTTTGATCATCCAATGCTCAGCTAGTGGCCCACATAGTCCGGCCCATGAGAAACTGGTCAACCATCCGAGGACCCTTAAACCATGACTCCCTCAAGGACATCTCTATATTATTTGTCGACCAGACAAAAATATCAGTCTAAAATTTTCATGAAAATGGCCTTTTATGTTTAATTTTATAGCTAAGAATCTTAATTTGAGGAAGATCGCTCTATTGTGTTTACTTATGTTTTTCATCTTTTGTTAATGAAGAAGGAACATGCACAATCTACCAATCCAAGGACTAAAACCTTTCTCTCTTCACACTCTCTTTGGAATATATGTCACCCTCACCCCCACCATCAATGGTATGTGTCTTAGATGTCATTTTTATGGTAAAATACTATACAAAACCATTTGACAAAAGGCTTCCCATGGATGACAAGCCCGGGCAGGTGCCCAGATGTTTGAGATGGTAGATCTGTACCTGTTGTCCAACCCCACATCCACCAACACCCCAGCCAAGTGCCTTTTATAAGTAAAATTTACTAAATGGTGTCATTGTTGGAAATATGCCCTAGAGGCAATATATAAAGTGTTTATTATTATATTTCCTTGTTCATGATAATCGTTTATTATCCATGCTATAATTGCATTGATTGGAAACACATTGCATGTGTGGGTAAATAGACAACACTGTGTCCCTAGTATGCCTCTAGTGAACTAGCTCGTTGATCAAAGATGGTCAGGGTTTCCTAGCCATTGACATGTGATGTCATTTGATAACGGGATCACAACATTGGGAGAATGATGTGATGGACAAGACCCAAACTAAAAACGTAGCATATGATCGTGTCAGTTTATTGCTACTGTTTTCCGCATGTCAAGTATATGTTCCTATGACCATGAGATCATGCAACTCACGGATATCGGAGGAGTGCCTTATGTGTATCAAACGTCGCAACCTAACTGGGTGACTATAAAGGTGCTCTACAGGTATCTCCGATGGTGTCTGTTGAGTTGGCATGGATCGAGACTGGGATTTGTTACTCCGTGTGGCAGAGAGGTATCTCGGGGCCCACTCGGTAATGCAACATCACAATGAGCCTTGCAAGCAATGTGACTAATTGTTAGTTGCGGGATCTTGTATTACGGAACGAGTAAAGAGACTTGCCGGTAACGAGGTTGAACTAGGTATGGAGATACCGACGATCGAATCTCGGGCAAGTAACATACCGAAGAACAAAGGGAACGTTGTACGGGATTAACTGAATCCTTGACATAGAGGTTCGACCGATAAAGATCTTCGTAGAATATGTAGGAACCAATGTGGACGTCCAGGTCCTGCCATTGGTTATTGACCGTAGAGGTGTCTCGGTCATGTCTACATAGTTCTCGAACCCGCAGGGTCTGCACACTTAAGGTTCGGTGACGTTTCGGTAGTGTAGAGTTATGTATGGTGGTGACCGAAGTTTGTTTGGAGTCCCGGATGAGATCCCGTACATCATGAGGAGCTCCGGAATGGTCCGGAGGTAAAGATTCATATATAGGAAGTCCCAGTTTGGTCGCCGAAAAAGTTTCGGGCTCATCGGTAGTGTACCGGGAGTGCCGGTAGTGTACCGGGAGACCTCCGGGAGGGGTATTTCGACCCCAGAGGGTCCATGGGCTGTGGAGAGTAATAACCAGACCTTAGTGGGCTGGAGGAACAGACACAAAAAGGCCCATGGCGCAGGAGGCAAAAAGGCTAAGGAAAAGGTGGAAAAAGGGCCAATAGGGAGCAATCCTAGTCCAACTAGGATTGGAGAAGGAGTGGGACTCCTCCCCCTTTGGCCGGCCGACTCCTAGGAGGCCTTGGCCCTGCGCCAAGGCTGCCTCTCCCTCCCTCCTTTATATACTGGTGGATTGGGGGCTGTTTGGACAGAAATTACGGCCACGTGCTACCCGTTCCACCGGTGCTCCTCTAGATTGGTTTTCCGCATTGCTTAGGCGAAGCCCTGCCGGAATTGCTCCACCACCACTGTCACCGGAGCGCCGTCACGCTGCCGGTGAACTCCCTCTCCTCTCCACCTCCTCTTGCTGGATCAAGACGGTGGAGATCTTCATCAAGCTACACGTGTGCTGAACGCGGAGGTGCCGTCCATTCGGTACTAGATCGGAAGGATCGTGATCAAGGCCACGGGACGTTCGTGATCGGATCGCGGGACGGATCGTGACGAGATCGCGGGACGGTTCGTGATTGGTTCGCGGGACGGTTCGTGATTAGATCGCGGGACGCTTAGCGATTTGGATCGCGAAGAAGTACGACTACACCAACCGCGTTTCTTAACGCTTCCCGCTTAGCGATCTACAAGGGTACGTAGATCCACTCTCCCTCTCGTAGATGCTCATCACCATGGATAGGTTTGCGTGTGCGTAGGAAAATTTTTGTTTCCCATGCAACGTTCCCCATCAGTCATTTTTAATTTAAAGAGTGCCACAAAAGGATTGAAAACCTTACCTTTGATAACACAAATCCTACATACATGCAATTCAATAGTGAAATAATTGAGCACCATAAAAGTTCCAAGGGACAGGCGTCGGCTTGTCAGGGCAGCTCGAATGAAAACTGATTTTCTCCATGCTACAAAGTAGTGAAACTAGAAACACATGTAGCAAAATGACATCATGGAAATCTTTAAATGATGCCTATGGCCAGTGGTACCATAACATTTACACAACACCAACAAGCATCTAGTCACTAGATATCCCTAGTGGCTACACGTGATCCAAGTCATCAATGTCGGTCACACATATATTCTCCACCACACTCATATTTACGTTGTTGAGTACTAACGATCATTCTACTCTCTATGGCTAGTAGCCAACCAGCAAAGGGCAACTCCAATGCGGATCACCAAAACTTCCCCAAATGTCCAGATGGGACTATCCAAACATTTTATGCCATCCAATAGCGATAACCAAAAAATTCGGGGTAGTTAGGATGCGTAAATCCTGTAAACTCGAACCAAACTCTGGGCAGGTTAAGGGGCTTGGATGTTGGAGATATGCCCTAGAGGAAATCATGTATGATGATATTTCCCTGTGTTTATGGAATAAAGATAGTACTTGGACATTATCAATGATATGTATTAACAAGTACATGATTTCTTTGTGAGACTATGCATTGTATGATAACAGTCGTAAATGGCTCCTAGTTGAAAGGGTTCTGTGGATGCACAAATGACTAGACTTGCATATGACATGGTGCATGGTCCGATCCCACCGACCATGTAGCACTGGATACTAGTCGAATAATGTGGACCTGGAAAGATCTGGTCGGAATCGACATAGTCAGATCCGAGTCCCGATAAGATCCGAATCAGGTAGAGCCGGCTATGAGACGTAGCAAGTTGAGGTCATGTGTGAGTCTCTAGTACAACATACGTTCAATATCCTAAGACCTGAGTTGCCATCTGGACTAAGAATAGTGATTGAACTGCTTTTGGCCGACCAAACACTACTCCGTAACTCGGTAGTTATGAAGGTAGGTTTTGGGCTTGTCCTGAACCATGTCGCGAGACATGGTCGAGCTAGATCGGACTTGCCCCTCCGATCAGGAGAGATATACTATGGGCCACTCGTGTGATCTGACCTAGGTAAGCATGGCCATGCGACAAGGATTATGAGATCATATGGTTTGAGGTTGGCATCATGCAATGAGATAGAGGTCGGGCTGTAACGAGGATGACCACTTCGACTTAAGCCCGAAAACATACATCTTGTGCTAAAGGGGTTGGAAATTTGATGTACGGGTTCGCCAAACCAGCTACATTATCCGCTTCGTGGTCGGCACGCTTTGCTAGAGGCCACTACCAACTAAGTATTATGGATGTGAATATGTGATCCGACCAATGACTAGAGCCCACTTGAATCTTTTTTTTGCGGGTGAAAAAACTTGTATTACTCAAACTCCACACTTGTACAGTCCATCGCAACCAACTCAATGGATACGTGAGGTCCAGAGCCCAACCAAGTCATGGTTCTACCCTCAATACAAGCAAAATTAGCTAGGCTATCACTAACCGTATTCTGGCAACGATTTACATGAGTAATACAACTTTCATGATGAGACATAAGATATTTAATCTCCTTTATGATGGACGAGTAAATGGATCTGTCAACCTCCGAAGCTTGGATCATCTTCACCGCCACAATTGAGTCCATTTCCACGATCACCAGTAGCTCACTTCTCTGGATGGCAAAGGACAAACCTTCCATACAAACACATAACTCAGCTTCTAGTGCCTCACGACAAGAGAACAATTGCCTGCAAGAGGAAAAAAATTATCTCTCCCTTATCATCACGTAGGACCATTTGAGCGCCAGTTGTTCCGTCGTCCGCAAAAGACCCATCAATATTAAGCTTCACCCATCCGGACTTTGGCGCCGACCACTTAGTAACCTTTTTTCCATAAACATATGCGGACTCCGTCTTTCATATGTGATGGTAGACTTGCCTTTGCGTGGATCAGTAGAGAGATCAATTTTAATACCAATCAGAGAGTCCAAATAGCTTACCAAGAATCTTTTCGACGCTTCCATAGGCGGGGCTGGTTTATGGTTTATGACCTCATTGCGTATATGCCATACCCTCCACATGGATAGCAATAACATAGATCTCTCAATCTCCCGTAGCGGTTCAAGTGCATGCAACAGCCACTCATCCCCATTATTTTGCAGGGTAGATAAATATGGGAGTGGCCAAACTTCAGACATTGCTTCCCATAAGATCCTCGCAAAGGAGCAGCGCCAGAGAGCATGGTAGCAGTCCTCTGGTTCACTAGCACATACCGGACAAAAGGTTACTTGTTTCAAGTCCACACCTATACTTGTTGCACCATGTCAGCAACGAATTTGTAGCAACCCGCCACGCAAAATTATGGACCGTAAGAGGAACATCCGAAGACCATATGAGCTTCCAACAAGAGCGTCGCCCGTCAGGTCGCGAGGTAGAGCCCGTTGCCGAACTCCTGTGAGCCTCTTCAAAACCAAATTGGTATGCACTCTTGACCGAAAAAACACCGAACTTACCCGGCCCCCAAGCCAAGGTGTCGTCCTCAAGCCTAGGAGACGCCCTTATTTTCAGTATCTCATTTACATCAGCCGGAAGGAAATACTCCTGCAACAGCCCAACATTCCATGATCCATTATCATTAAGTAGATCAGACACGAAGCGGATTCTGCATCTTCCTTGTAAGGTGATGGGTTTATAGGAAAAGGGTCTTGGGATCCAGTTATCGCGCCACACTCGAATACTTCTGCCATTCCCCACTCTCCAGATTAAGCCCTTTTTTAACAGATCAAGGTCATAGCTGATTGCTTGCCACGAAGAAGATGCATTGCCGGAGAAGACAGTATCCTCTATGTTTCCATCCGGATAGTACCTGGCTTTGAGCACTTGTGCACACAGGCTATCAGGTTTTGAAATCAGTCTCCAAGCTTGTCTTGCTAATAAGGCTTGATTAAATATTTTGTAATCTCTAAACCCGTCACCTTCCTTACTCTTTGGTTGTTGTAAATCCTCCCATGCATGCCAGTGTACTTTCCTCTTCCCTTTTTCAGCACCCCAATAAAAGGCATGTACCATCCGTGTTAATTCATCACACACTAAGAATGGAATCTTGAAAACACCCATCATATATGTAGGAAGAGCAAGCGCAATAGATTTAATAAGAGTCTCCCTCCCCGGTTGGGAAAGGTGACCGTCTCCCCACTGTACCAACCGCTTGGTTAAAGTCATGTGAAGGTTTTGGAATCCCCCTTTGGACATGCGACCCTCTGGAGTTGGAAGGCCAAGGTACTTCTCCTCAAACACTAAGCTAGTAACATGCAGCACCCCCTGACTTCCTCCTGAATATCTTAGGAGCATGCAACACCAAAGAGGATCTAAGGGGCCATGTACTTAAGGGCAAGGAACCTATGAGGTCGGGTATGACTTGACTGGTCGGATGTGATCTGACAAGGACTTGGATCTGAGCTGAGTAGACTTGTGGTGTTTAGGACCCATGTTGGGGCGATGTGTTGAGCCCGCCATGAATGCCTATATATAATGGATTTACGGAATACAATTTTAGTTAATCGCTTCAGCATCGTCATTAGGGTTTTGCATGAGCTACAGCTAGCCACCTCCACTCACAACCAGCTATGCGATTGTACCGAACAGTCCGTTGCATGACGATCCTCCCGCCTGCATGAATACTGTTAGAGATGATGCACTTGGGCCGCTCCGGCAAACCTATTTCATGGGATCTGATCGGTTGTGTGGCAGGTCGTGAGGAGGAGAAGACTCTAATGATGTGCTGCATGACTCTTCTTCTATTGCACATACCAGACATATTAGTAATTATTTGTGATCCATTTCCATAGCATGTTCCTAGTTGATTCGTGCATAGGGAAAAAATATTGTGACCGATGCACCTAGCGTATCGCAACACTAGACGTCCGCCAAGTTAAATTTGACACCCTCCAAAAAAGAAACATGAAGCCCTTTTTCCCCACCCCCACTCCCTCCATCCCTCATGCTTTGTATCGAAATCCCTTGGAGAGCAACGCCTCCTTTGTACCCCTGGTTTGTTTTACTATTTATTGTGATGCAAAAGCTCCCCAATCTTCCTTTAATCAAAATAGGGTCCAAAACAAAGTACAAAGATGCAAGAAAATAAAACAAAGTCCAAGACTATGTACATCCTTACCAATATACGAAGTAAAGAAAACACATCTATAAAATTCTAAGGCGGGCCATCAACCCATGCCTGAAGAAGTGGTTTAACAGAATCTATACACCTCCTTTGTACCGCTACATTCACCGGCCAACCCACACTTCTACTCGCATTGGACTATGCCACCATTACACCTTGGATTTGGTCGCAATCGATCTATCGCCATGCCCTTGCCGACGCCATCCATAGATAACACCAAGTCCGACAATGTTTGCGAAATGCCATTGCTACTTTTTGATGTTTTTGTTGTTGACTTTGGAGCAAATATGATCGATTTGGAAGAGGATTACTTATATAACAAGTTCATGTGTTCATCTTTGTTGCATTAGGGGGGCTATGAGGATGATACGGTGATGATAAGGTGGTTCTTACAAACATGGTGCGCTCGGAGGAGCATGCTATAAAATACAAGGGAGGGTCAATAAAAGGACATCTTTGAATCAGAATAGGAAACAGGGGCATATGATGCTGGTTGATGGCTATTTTTCCCCATACTTTGTTGTCAATTTTGATGTGGTGACAAGTGTTTGATCACCTCTACCATGGTATCCGGGCATAGGATGACTACTTTATCCTGAAGAAGTATGCTTATGGATCATTGGGATCTCTGGTTACCAGAAGTGCACAAATGCGATGAGGATGCTTCCCTATGGCATGGTCACGTATTCATGGGACGAGTTCATCGAGGTGTGTGAAATCACATCCCTCAACGCGATGGTCAAATTTGCTACTATAGTGTTGAAGGTGCTTTCACCGGAGTAGTTAAGAGAAGCAACCTCGACAAACACAAGAAGGCTCATGGAACTTAGAGAATCAAGAGGGTTTCTAAGTATGCTCGGATCCCTGGATTTCTAGCGTTGAAAATGGAAGAACTACCCTTATGGTCAACAAGAACAAGACCAAGGCCATTACAAAAAAGTCGATCATCATTCTTGAAGTAGATGCATGAAATGACCTCTGGATTTGACACTCTTTTTTGGCATGCTTGTATCTCACAATGGCATCAACGTGGTGCAGTAGTTTCCATTGTTTGCAAGGTTGTGTGCGAGCGAAGCTCCTGAGTGCAACTATACCATCAATCTATCATGACTACAACATGGGATACTTGTCGTATCTATCCTATGTGGGTGACTTTCATCAGAACTATCTCCGAACCAAGGGGGAAAATGTCAGTTTACTAGAAGACAAGAAGCCACTATAAAGGATGTGGAGATGACATTTGGGATGCTTCACGCCCGTTTTTCACTTGTTTGTGAACATGTTAAATTATGGGATCCAAAAACATTGTGGGGGTGTTGGTAGCTTGTGTGATCATGTACACGATCATTGTGGAGGCTAAGGTTGATGGAGTTTGACACGGTTTTATTTTCAAGACATGGGTGATTCTATCCATCTTCCATTGCAAAATAAATGAACATTTCAGGATTTTCACCAAATGCATCATCGGATTTGCAATGAAGGAACCCATGAGCAGCTTCAGAATGATCTAGTTGAGTATCTCTGGGCGTTCCATATGAACAATTAGAACATGTATCCGTCTATGTTGAATTCGAACTCAAAACTATTTTATTTCAAAAGTTTGTGTTTGGTTGTAATACCCCCTCCGATCCATATTACTTGTCGTCTAGATACACCTGTTTGAGTGAAAAGTAATATGGATCAGAAGTAGTATTTTTATTTAGATTGTTGCTGCATTGGAATATTTATATTTCTCTCTTATTGTCTGTATACATCCGTTTGAGCTACAATAATATGGATCAGAGAGAGTATTTTCATTTTAATTATTGTGCATTGAATATTTATATTTCTCCCTTATTTTTATCAGAAATTTGATGATGTCCATTTTGATGATTCATGATGGTGTTTTCATTTCATATCAACAATTAGAACATGTATCCGTCTATGTTGAATTCAAACTCAAAGTATTTTATTTCAAAAGTTTATGTTTGGATTGTAATACCACCTCCAATCCATATTACTTGTCGTCCAGATACACATGTTTGAGTGAAAAGTTATATGGATAGGAAGTGGTATTTTATTTAAATTGTTGTTGCATTGGAATATTTATATTTCTCTCTTGTTGTCTGTATACATCTGTTTGAACTACAAATAATATGTATCATAGGGAGTATTTTTATTTTAATTGTTGTGCATTGAATATTTATATGTCTCCCTTATTGTTATCAGAAATTTGATGTTGTCCATATATTATAACACAAATCTCCCTAGAATTGGAGAGGCCACATTCAATTGAGGTTTTCAATTGACATTGTGACATCCGATTTTGACCTGATCAACAATTTCTCAAATCTTTCTCATTCAATTATTTGTTTTATGCCTCTATAACACTATACTCCTTAGTTTTAAAGAATCACATTCAATTGAGGTATCGAAGACTCTAATTAAAATTGGGTCATCCGATTTTGACCGGGTCAACAATTTCTTAAAACTCTCTGGTTCGACTCTTTAGACAAATACACCTATGCTTTCTAATGGGTTTGGTTTACAATTTTGACTGAACCAACAGTTTTTCAAATCAATCAACAACAACCATCCTATAAAAATATATCAATCACGCTCATGCAGTCGTCGACGTAGAAATTTTCCCACATATATAAGGTTGGTTAACATATAATATAGAATCACACCACGAAAGGCCCACACATCAAACGAAATATTCCATTAGTTTCAAAATATAAGGGGTATTAGTTTTCTGGAAAAAGTCAAATTCTTCAATTTTTACCAAGTTGAGAGCAAAAATATCGACATCCACAACACTAATCTCTCTATAATTGGCGAGCCCACATTCAATTGAGGTTTTCAATCGACATTGTGACACCTGATTTTGACCTGGTCAATAATTTCTCAAAGCTTTCTCATTTAATTATTTTATTTCTACCTCTATAACACTATACTCCTTAGTTTTAAACGTCACATTCGATTTAGCTCTCCAAGACTTCAAATTAAATTGGGTCACCCGATTTCGATCGGGTCAAGAATTTCTTAAAACTTTCTAGACAAATATACTATGCTTTCTAATGAGGTTGGTTTACGATTTTGACCAAACGAGCAGTTTTTCAAATCAGTCAACAACAATCACCCTATAAAAATATATTCCTCACGCTCATGCAACCGTCGACATAGAATTTTTTCCATATATATAAAGTTTGTTAGCATATAATATAGAATCATACGACGAAAGGCCCATCAAATTACCGAATAATAAAAAAAACATACTATGTCATCTTCCTCACACATCAAACGAAATATTCCATTAGTTTCAAAATATAAGAGGTATTAGTTTTTTTGAAGGTCAAATTCTTCAACTTTGACCAAGTTGAAGGCAAAAATATTAACATACACAATATTAAATTAAAAAAATATGAAAATTCATTTAATGATGAATCTAATCACACCAATTTCATATTATGAATTTTGATATATTTATCTATAAATTTAATCAAATTAAAAATGTTTGACATTTAAAAATAATAATACACATTGTATTTTTAAGCAAAGTGACTAAGGTTTTTCAATCTATCAACACAGCAAAACGCGTCCGGTTCTTCTAGTTTTGATGATTCGTGATGGCGTCGTAACATAGCTACCCTGATAGGAAGGACAGCTCCAGTTTTAACAGTGTACTGTAGCACTATCACATCCTCCTTTTCCCAAGCTGCATCGTGCATATGCCTAGCATAGCTGGCTAGCTACATGTATGTACCTTACTACTGTAGTAATCCTAAATATACACACCACATACACTAGGCTGCAGCTAGCATACATGTATGCATGAAAGTGCCCAAAGTTAAAGCCGACAGTAAAAGTGAAAATCTTTTTGCTCACCTTACAGTCGCTACTGCAAGGTCCTCCAAGGCTGGCTAAGCTAGGAGCAAGTAATGCATGCACTGCACAGATATGCACACATGGCTGAGTGTAGTTTATGTGCAGACGACAAGGATCAGTGGTGCTCATGAGCTCAAAGCCAGCCCTGTCGAGAGCAACTTCAACCGGGTCACTAAACGGATGTGTGATTTATTCGTTTTTTTGTTTGGGTTGGCATAAAATTTTTTTGGGTGGATTGTACGCCTAACGCGTTGATCCATTTTTCATTCGCGCGGCAGGCTTGCGGCTATTTTCGATTTTTTTATTGCGTCTCATTTTTCGTTCGAGTGGCAGGCTTGCGGTCATTTTTGATTTTTTTGTTACATATGCTCAAATAAAAATATAAATACATATTAAATTGTCTCAAATACATTTAGAAGTTCAATTAAAATACAAATATTTCATAGTTCGAGAACCACATAAATATCTCATAGTTAACAAGCCAAATAAACATCAAATTGTCTCAAATACGTTTAAAAGTAAAGGTTGTCGATACATCTATTGATTGCCGACATGAGCCCTCATATGCTTAACTAAATCATTGGAGTTGCATATGAGATTTTCCATCACACGTCTTATGATGAAACTCGAGGAATATCCAAACGTTGCCCCTTCTACATGCTCAAGCACAAAATTGTCGCCCTAAAACTAAAACCCTTGATCACAGAGACGTTCTGGGCGTTCATCCTCTACGATCATATTATGCACGATCACACAAGTTGTCATCACCTCCCACAACTTGTTGGTGCTCCAAGTTCTAGCGGGATACCGAACGATGCCCCATCGAGATTGAAGAACGTCAAAGGTACGCTCTACATTTTTGCGAACACTCTCTTGCGCTTGGGCAAAAACCTATTTATCTTCTTTCCTACATGATTGGAGATTGTCTTCACAAGAGTAGACCACTGCAGATAAATATCGATAGCTAGATAGTATCCATTGGTGTATTGGTGGCCATTGATCTGAACATTGACATGTGGGCAATTGCCTTCTGCCATCCTAGCAAACACCGGAGAACGTTGGAGCACATCAATATCGTTGTGAGATCTGACCTTGCCAAAGAAAGAGTGTCAAATCCAGAGATCTTGGGAAGCCACAGCCTCAAGTATGACAGTGCGAGCTCGGACATGGCCCTTATAGTGGCCCTGCCATGGAGAAGGGCAGTTTTTCCAGTTCCGGTGCATACAGTCTATGCTACCAAGCATCCCCGAGAACCCCCTGCCCGCAGCATAGCTATGACAGCTTTGCAAAACATATACATGTACTCAAGGCATGTGGACTCACTCATTCAGACGTACTGATCAATTAGATCACTGGGAACTCCGTATGCAAGCATCCGAATGATAGCAGCGTATTTCTGATAAGAGGAGAAGCCAATCTTTCCAAAGGCATCCCTCTTGCACTCGAAATAGTTATCGTACTCGACCCCTCCCGAATAAGGTTGAACACATACCTCGCCATACGAGAATGACGTCGAAACATGTGATGTTTGAAAAGCGGGTTTGGGGTCTTGAAGTAGTCCTTCCAGAGTAGGAAACGATCACTCTCCTGGTTGCGATTCAGTGCCGGCGTGTGCCCCGGTATGGAGCCCCTAAATTACGTACGCTCCATACTCAGGTGGTCATGGACGACCAACGCAGCTGCCAGGATCTCCTCATCGTTAGATGAAGAATCGTCCGAATCACAAAGAACATTGTAGAAAAAAACTCATTGCCGGAGTCCATTTGTACCTTCTGGTCAAAGCGGCAAACAACTTGCGGGCGTCTTGAAAGAATCTGGCTAGTGAGGAGTCTCGCACCCCACCGAGACAAAGTAGCGGAGTTGGGCGATGGCGACGACGATGGTGGGAGATGAGGCTGCCGGGAGGGTGAGTCTATGAGCGGTTGGTTGGCGGTGACGGCAGAAATAGGTGGCGGGAGTGGGAGGCAGGGTGGACAGGAGCATTGGAGGGGAACGAGGAAGGGGATAATGGCGTACGTGCCACCGACCGGCGCCAGGGGGAATAGAAGGGCGGGCGACGCGGGTGTCCGTCCCATGTCCACGCCGACGCAAATCCGGTCCAAATTTAAGCCTGGAATGGGTCGTGGCCGGACAAAAAACGGACACACGTCTGTTTGGTTCAGCGCGTTAGGTCATGTTTTTGTCCACGACGATCCAAACCGACGCGCACGAACGAAATGGGTCACGTGGTTAAAGTGTCTCTTATATCTCTTTCTCTCACACACACTTGATCTTAATCAAACCATAACACCCAGATGCAGCTACCTAAGAAATTAGTGACAGACTTTTCTAGTTTCTTCCTCCTCAGATGTCAATTGAACTACTATATAATCCAAAGAAATCTCTCACTCTAGATGATAGGATTGGAAGGCCTCACACGAGTACTATACATAACGATGCAGTGGCTAGGGGTCAGTCCGACTGAAGTATATTAATTAAATTTGTAGATTTGTTATGGACGGTCCAGTGCAAAAAAAAAACAATTTAAAGTGGTGTTCTTCAACCGTCCGATCCCCTTGCACGTCTTCCTCAAAATCGAGAGTGAATAGCATAAAAGTACCACAATTCGTTACATGACTTCGTAAAACTACCAGATTTTGTTTGTGACTGATACCTACCGTTTTTCTCGCTAGTTGTCTCAAAAAACCCAAAACACCGAGTGCTTTGCAATTAATTGCGATTATGACAGTTGGGACCCACACGTAAGATAACCGTTTGTTTGACCGTTAACTTACATGTGGGGCCTACATGTCAATGTCTCTTCTTGATAAGTATTCAATGAGGTCCTTGCGATTTTTTTGTAAAAAGCAATCGGGTCCCTGCTCACGATCGAGGTTGGTTATGCACTCCCTCCGGACACTACTCCACACGGCGGCGGCGGCGTCTCAGCTCCCTCCCCACTCCCTCCCTCTGGCCAAGGAAATGGCGATGGCCTCCGCGCACGCGCCAAGCGACACCGGGAGCCTAGCGCCATGCAGGACGCTTCGGGAGCCTAGCGTCGTGAAGCCTCTGCTCGTGTGCCTTTCAGCGCGGTGGGTGACACCTGCGTGGCCATGGAGGAATGGGTGCTCCGCTCGCCGGACAGAAGCAAAAGCATCGCCCTGGACGACATCCTCCCATGCGCCGACGCGGCGACGACCTCGGAGGCGTTGCGACGGAGCAAGGAGGTGTACCACCAGCTGGTGGCCACGCTCAACGGCGTGCTCACCAACGTCTCCAATGCCAACACCTTCGCGTCGGGCGCCGGGCCACCTCTCAACTACAAACGGTCTGGCCCGCCGGTGCCGCTCCTCTGCAGCCCGTACCACGACGGCGACCCTCGCCTTCTTCTGCAGAATCGAGAGCAAGGACCCGATTGCTTTCTGCAAAACAATTGCAAGGACATGATTGAAAAACTCATCGGGAAGAGACATTGACATGTAGGCCCCACATGTAAGTTAACAGTAAAACTAAACGGTCAAACAAACGGTTATCTTACATGTGGGTCCCAACTATCATAATTGCAATTAATTGCAAAGCACTCGATGTTTTGGGTTTTTTGAGACTAGCGAGAAAAGCGGTAGGTATCAGTCACAAACAAAAATCTGGTAGTTTTATAGAGTCATCTAACGAATTGTAGTAGTTTTATGCTATTCACTACAAAATCTAGCACTGGCCTAAGCACCACCCCCTCACACCCCATGATGCAAAGCTTTTAAGAGAATCTCCAGCCGCACCCTAGCAGGCCCCTCTGGCGACTTTTTTACCGCCGGCGCCAAAAAATCGGCCCAGTCGCGCCCCGAGGACCCCGTTTTTCGCCGGTTAGAGCCTTTTTTGGGGCCAGCGAACCCAGGCCGAACCTAGCGCATTGGGGGCTCTTAGTTGGCTCCGGCGGAAACAAAACGACGTGTGGTATACCACTTTCGGGCAAATCTCGTCCTTTCCCTGACCCGAGCTACTCCCCTCGTGCTCTCCCTCATGCTGATTCCGGTGCCCCTCGCCTGTTCACGGCCACTGCACCATCGCTAGAAGGCCTCTTTCGACTGCCCCTTCATTCCCCTTGCCAGATTTCGCTTCCCCGACCCTCGCCATCGACGTCCTCCGGAAGCCACCACGCCGACAGGACACCAGCGGCTACTCGCCATGTCATGCCGACAAGGTGTTTGTCGTTTTGTCTATTCGGCCATGGACTCGGACTACGAGGAGGCGTTTGCGCCCCTGTTAGATGAAGAAGTCGAGGCTGACACCGCCGGCGAGGAGCACCTCATGATACTCGCCTCGCTGGCCGGCCTATTCGTGAACCATGACAAGCCCTGGGGAGGTAGCTCGGCGTCGGGCCGACGCAAGAGCAAGCAGAGGCATCGGATGGAGGGGTATTGCATGCTCTACGCCAACTACTTCGCCGACTCTCCACTGCACGGTCAGAAAGTATTTTAGCGTCATTAGTAGATGAACAAGAAGCTCTTCCTCGGGATTGTTATTTCCGTCTGGGAGTTCGACAACTATTTCGTTTGCAAGAAGGATTGCACTGGCTTGGTTGGATTCTCCTTACTCCAGAAATGCACCCAAGCTATGAGGATGCTTGCATACGGAGCTCCCGCTGACATACAAGAAGACTATGGACGAATGGCCGAGTCCACCACCATTGAGTGTCTATACAAGTTCTGCAGGGCAGTGGTGGCAGTGTTTAGACCACAATATTTGCGATCACCCAATGCTAAAGACACTGCTCGGATCGGCCTAGCACAGAATGCAGCAAGAGGATTTCTTGGGATGCTTGAAAGCATCGACTACATGCATTGGTCATGGAAAAACTATCCATTTACTTGGCAGGGGATGTACAAAGGCGCCAAAGGAGGTTGCAGTGTGGTACTTGAGGCAGTAGCCACACACGATCTATGGATTTGACACTCCTTCTTTGGTATGCCAGGAACTCACAATGACATCAACGTCTTACAGTGCTCGAATGTCTTCACCAAGCTTGTTGAAGGTCATGCTCCTCCTGTGAACTTTGAGGTCAATGGGCGCCACTAGAACAAGGGATACTATCTAGCAGATGGTATCTATCCGGGATGGTCCCATTTGTGAAGACTATCTCAAAACCTGTGGCGCTAAAGAAGACACAATTCGCTAAGTGTCAGGAGGCTTGCAAGAAAGATGTCGAGTGAGCATTTGGTGTGCTCCAATCTTGATTTCCTGTTGTCCGGTACCCCGTTCTGACCTGGTCGAAATCGCAGATGTGGGAGATCATGAATTGTTGTGTCTGCTTGCACAATATGATCATTGAGAGCGAGCAGAAAGAGCTAGTGTTTGACATTGAACCATATCACAGGATGGGACGTCTTACAGTTGTTGATCACCAGGTACCAGCAACATGGGCTGCCTACCTCAATATGCGCCAGGAGATCCGAGACCCACAAGTGCATCAAGAACTGCAGGACGATCTGGTGGAGCACCTATGGAGGCTCAAGGGCAACGCCTAGTTTGATTTTTTTAAAATTTATGTTGGAACTTGGTTCATTGAATTATTGATTTTGTATTAATTTCTATGATGAACTTTGGTACAAACATTTAGTTTTTTGTTGAATTTATGACGAAAGAGCGCCGAATTTGTTGATTTTAAGCCGAAAGAGCGCTGAATTTGTTGAAGTTATGCCACACTAGCGCCGAATATGGGTCGAATTTGGGCCGAATCTGCGCCCATACCGAGCCGAAATCGTCGGTTGGGGGGCAACCTTGGGGCGACGGCTGGGAACCCAAGCCCCCCAGGCCGATTTTAGCGCCGGCTTGGCCTCAGGCGGCGCTATTTCGGCCCCCTGGGGTGACGAACGGTTGGAGATGCTCTAAGTCGCCTCTGCCTGCTTCTCACCGGTTATGACTCCTTTTTGGCCTAGGCCTTGCCGGCACCTTGGGCGGTGGCCACGGTGCTACGCCTCGTTGCATGCTTCCTTCTTCCCCCGAATCGACTGACCCAAATTATAAAAGCAGGCAACTAGATGCATCGCGGATCTCCAGGCGATCTCCGGGCGTTGTTGGCCCCCCCTTTTTTTGTTTTCTTGTAGGGCTTGTTGAACTGTGCCCTCAGCAGAACCCTGTTGTACTTGTCGGTGTGTGACCCTCTGTGCATGTGTGACTCTGTGGTACTCTGTTGTGGTGGTAGTTGCTTTATCTATAAAACGGGACGAAAGCCTTTTTTGATAAAACCAGGCAACTTTACCTCTAGCTAAACGGACGTAATTAATGTGCCTGTATACTTGTACAAGTGAACCCTAGCTACCCCTACCTACACAGCCATAGGCATATGAGAATAGACAGTACCCTCCTATCCGGTAAGTAAAAGCTCTATGCATGTTAGCAAGCTTATATTTCAGAACCCACACAATCAAGAGCATTAATATGATAGGGGCACACCATAGTGAGTGATAATAGGCAGTAGCTAGCTGTGGTGTGGCTATAGCTAGATGTGTGCATCACTGCACTGCACAGACAGTGTGTCAAGTGTGAGGACCATCGAGGTACTGTGCTGTGTAACAAGTATATGTACTAGACAGTACAGTACACCACCATAGGTGCGACCATCCATTCTTTGGCTTGCCTCTTTATAAGAGCCTGCTTGCTTTCCCCTCCGGCCTGCAGCCTTTTGCTAGAGAGAGGAGAGCAGTAGCACACCACACACACACACGCTGCGCGCAGGGCCCTAAAAGTAGCTTCAACACTGCAGGCATCTTGTCTTATTGCGCCATTAGCATCTTCCTCCTCGAGCGAGCTAGCGTTTAATGCGCGAATGCTCCCTCTGTTGCTCCAATATATCCACACACTAGCCAGCCTACCATCACCACCACCACCACCACCCCCAGCGGCAGAGTGCTCCCCTCGGCTTACCTGCGTCCCATTAATTAAAGGTACGCGTCATTTGATCGATCGGTTCATCTGTGGTGCGTACGCATGTTGTTGGGTCGATAGTTGCATGTGGTTTTCATCAGATCGGCTCACAGAGATCAGAGGCTGGCAAGCTTCTTGGATGTATATATAGCTAATATCCGATTTCTTATTAGGTGTCAAGATGGATCCTGGCTTCTGCAACGACATGATCCTAGGCGAGAGCGCGTGGAACAGCGGCGGTGGAGACAGTGGTGCGGCCGGTGATGTCGTTAATGCTGTCGACGGGAGCGGCATGACGGTGCTGGAGAGGCTGGTGCTGGACGAGGCGCTCGCGGCCGCGATCATGGAGCTGCAGGGCATCCAGGTGCCGTGCGGAGGAGGCAAGGCGGTCCCGGCGCCGATGGCCGCTGGAGGCGGCGGCCTCGAGGCGGCCAGCCTTGCATTCGGCGCTACGGGAACGGGACCCGTCACGCCTGCCTACGCCGAGGTTGACGGGGTTGTCTTGCAGCGACAGCAGCATCAACATCGCCATCAGGGCGTGATGGGGATGCCTGTCGACTACGACCTCGTACCAGCACCACGAGCTGTCACGTTGGCTACTGTACCTGCAGCACCTTCCTTCACAAAAGGCGCGTCTGCCGCCGTTGACCGGGCCGTCGTCGTCGACGCGGCGGTTTTCGACACCGGCAATAACGCGCCTACATCGGCGGCAACAACACGGACAACGAGGCAGTGGGACGAAGGCAACGGTGGTGCCAAAAGGCAACGCCGGTCAAGTAGAAAGAGGAGGGCCGCCAATGCACCATGCCCGGTCACCGACGGACACTCGCAGGAGAACCCTCTCTGCAGCCTCCTCGAGTCCACCAGCACCGGAGATGGCGGCATTCAGATTGCGTTCAGCACCGGCGGCGGTGCTGCGCCATCCTCCAAGCGGACGAAGCCGTCGCTGAGCAGCACCTCGTCCAGCATCAGCTTTGATGGCAGAAGCTCCGTCAACAACGGCTGCGACGACGTTCCTCGGTACGAACCGGACACGGAGGCCCTGGCGCAGGTGAAGGAGATGATCTACCGCGCGGCGGCGATGCGGCCGGTGAGCCTCGGCGCCGAGGAGGAAGACTCCGGTGAGAGGCCAAGCAGGCGCAACGTGCGCATTTCCTCCGACCCGCAGACGGTGGCGGCGCGCCAGCGGCGGGAGCGCATCAGCGAGCGGCTGCGCGTGCTGCAGAAGCTCGTCCCGGGAGGCGCCAAGATGGACACGGCCTCCATGCTGGACGAGGCCGCCAACTACCTCCGTTTCCTCAAGTCCCAGATCAGGGAACTGCAAACCCTAGACCGGCGGAATTACGGCGCTAATGCCATATTGAACAGCAGCAGTACCACAGCCTTGGCGCCACTGATGAGCTACAACAACATGCCGGCCTTCGCCTTCCCGGCCGCAGGAGCCGGCGAAACCCTAGGAGGAGGAGAGGAGGCTTTCATGAGCAGCCGGTTTAGATAGATTATATATTTATGAGGGACATGCACGTACGCAAGTGTTTTCATGTGTTGTGTCCAATGTAAGACCATGCATCGATCAGATGATAAATCGATCCATCATCATTAGCTACTGATTAGGGATGATCATGTCGATCGATGAAATTAATCATGATGTCGTCGTGATAACCTTTCTTCTTCTTCTTCTCCTTGAGTTTGATAATTTTGCATGCATGCATCCAGCCTGTACGTGCTTTTAGAAATTTAGAGACGCTTTGGCCGAGCAGCACAAAAGGAGCGAGGGCTTGGAAAGTTTTTGCTCCTCCTTTTGATCAGTTTAATTAGTTGTCGTCGTCTCCATCTTTTCATGTGGCAAGCATGTACACGCGTGAAAGCAAAGCTTTTCCAGCGGGCGTGCGAGCTTTCTAAGTTCCGATCCATATGGTAATGGAGTAGAGGTCGTACCAGCAGCTCCAAACATCATCATGACAACTTTCTATGGCGTAATTATAGCCTCTTTAAAAGATAAAGGCCTTTTCTTTGTGCATGCAAAACCCTATCGAAAAGGGCCGGGATCGATCGATCGAGGAGAAAAGAAGAAGAGAGAGCAAAAATCATGGCTTCATCATTGCACACTTTCTGGTCGTCGTCGTTGCTAGGGAAGCAAAGCGGGAGGAAAGAAACCATGCAACTCAATGCACGGTTAATCAACTACTACATGAGTTGTATGATCGAGGAGACGTGTGGTGTCATGGCGATGCCGATGCGGATGGCTCGTGCAATGTGAGGAGAGAGTTTGAGCCCACTCGGGTCAGATTTCAGGCTTGGGCTGGGTGAGCTTTTTAGACGGCCGGGGTCAGGCACTCGCTGCATCAAAAGGCATGCGTCTAAAAGGAATCATTCCCTTTCCCTTTTGATTCAAAAATGCACACCTTTTGGTCCTCGACTCGCGTGTCAAAATTCTTGATGAGATGCTGTCGTAACCTCTGAATCTTGATGAGATTTGTTCCTCATGACCGACCTCTGCTCTAAACCTAGCGTGTGTGTTCCACCTTAGGATCCGAGCACATGTATCTGTATGTGCTGAACAGGATTTAAACATGAGGGCCAAAGGGACAAAGATTAGATCTCACATATCAACACATAACATTTGTTTTCTAATAACATCACATCTATTGTAAATTATCTACGATATCTAAGCAGAACGATATATATTGTTAATCTATCTCTTCAAGTTCAGGCTTGCATTTACGATCATAAGAGTTAATAATCGGCTCTAATCTGATTTTATCTTCATTTAAAACTAGAGAACTATAGCTAAACCATAACAAATGATGAATCAAATCATTATCTTTTACTAGCAAAATGCCCATGCATTGTTACAAACTATAATGCATATGTAAATGAATCAAACAAATAATTAAGATCATCTCTACCTCGGGCCCGAGACAGGGGTGGACCCAAGTACAACCGAGCGAGGGACTAGGCCCGACTCTAATAACATTACATGTATTGTGATTTATCTATGATATATAAGTAGAACATACATATTGTTAAACTACCTCTTCAAGTTCAGGCTTGCATATACAATTGTAAGAGTTAATAATGAACTCTAATCTTAATTTCTTTTCATTTAAAACTAGAGAACTATAGCTAAACTAGAACAAATGATGAATCAAATCATTATCTTAACTAGCAGAATACTCGTGCGGTGCTATAAACTATAATGCATATATAAATGAATCAAACAAATAATTAATGTCGCCCCTACCTAAGGCCCGAGAGAGGGGCAAACCCAAGTACAACTGAGTGGGGCCTAGGCCCCACTCAAAATTTTGAATTCCCTTTGTATTTATGCATATTTTGAAAGGAAAACCTTCAAAATAAGCAACTTTATAGAAGGTGTGCCCCCAGTGAAAAGATGCGCCCCCGGACAAAAAAAAAATTCTTGGTCTGCCCCGGCTCTCACTGTGGAGCTGACTAGACGACATCACTCCTTCTGGCACTCTGGATGGCATCTCCTGGCATTGGATGTCCTCTGGCGTGTGGTCCGCCAAGTCCTGCTACCAGACCCTTCTCTGGCTCGACAATTGAGCAGTCTTGGAAGTTACCATGGAAATTCGGGATCCATTACGAGTCACAATGTTCATGTGGCTCGCCTGCCAGGGACGATGCTGGATTACCGATAGGCTGGCCCGTCGCGGACTACCACACACGCTGGTATATCTACTCTACGACCAGGAGCCAGAGACGATCCAACGCCTCCTTGCTGGATGCTTCGTTTGTCGTCAGGTTTGAAATGAGTTACTCTCTTGGTGCCATGCTACCTTCACTCTTCCCAGCCCGGACATCGAGTCCCATGATTGGTTCTCTACTTCCATTCGTGACTCCCCTACCGCACTAGGCCGCAGTCTAGCATCCATGATTATCCTTAGTGCATGGAGAATGGAAACACCGCAATGGATGCGTGTTCAACGGAGATATGCCTTCAACTATCGTGCTTGTTAATTGCATCAAGGACGGTGCTAGAGCTTCTGCTCGCGCATGGGCCAAGGCGCTTGCCAGTTGATTAGCGAGAGTTGGACCTCTTTTGTTGGGTCGCGCATACCCTCCTTATGCGCTCTTTTACATCTTGCAAGTCTAGCTCTATGCCTTCAAATTATATTTTCTTCTATCAAGGTAATGATACATAAGTGTTGTGCATATTCACAAAAAAAAACTGAAAGATAATTTCTCCCTCTTACTTCTAGGAGTGTTCGGACATCAAACAGGCGCACAGTAGGTTCCTCAAAATTTAAATATCTAGACATTCCAGGCTCACCCAAATCGAGATCGTATGTGGGTAAGAAATGTGATTGTCGAGACTATCTGTCAAGTTATTTCCAACACACGGGCCAACACAAAAAACCCATCCCACGACACACCCTTTTCTTTTCCTGTCGCACCATCCCCTTCCCGCTTGGTTTGCCGCCATAGCAAGACATTTCTCACCGGATCCTCCTCTTTTAAAACCGGATGACGCCCACCTCACATTCGTCGTGCATTGCAACGGGGATGAATTTTGTCTTACTTACAATATAATAGAGTCGGTTAAACTAACACATACTACTGACACAAAACAACAAATAACTATAGAGATCATTCTCCAAAGGTCCATTCAACTTTACAAATGCACACTGACGTGGGAGGCAAGTGGCAATCTGAACGTATTCCTAATCACCAATAAGCTCAATCTCCACCTGCGACGGCCCAAGTGCTGTCCCTACCTTTATTGGCATGTAATCTCTTGTATGAACCTTGTGTCTTGAGTTATGAAATGATTTTGCAACTTGTCATCCATGTGTTGTCTTGCATTCATGCATCATAACATTCATCATGCCATGCTTGATTTTCATGTGACCTTGTATGGTGTGGTTGGTTGTGAGTGTGACTTGTGTTGTGATGTGGTTGGATCATGTGTGCAACCCTGCTTCTCTTCCCCTCTCGTTTTCTTTTCAACAAAAACAAACCAATGCCCTTTATTTCTCATGATTTGTATCAACAGAATTAACCTGCTTTTAAAAATTGTTTAAAAATGTCCAAGTGTTAGCCTATATTGTTTTGAGCATGCGAGTGCTGGTATTTTGTTGTTTTGAGCTTTCATGCATTTGCGGTATTTAAATAATAGGGGCTGTTATTTTAAAAAGTATTAAAATTACTTGTCCTAAAAATCATCTTAATTTCTTTATTAAATAGTGCATTTTATTTTCTTTGCAAAACTATTTTTGTTCTGCACAAATTCCCTCTAATTTTGTCTGGTTTTTTTTCTTGTGTGTGGTGTTTAAAAAAAGATAACCTTCTCTAATTTATTTGTTGAGAGAGAGAGAGTTAGAGTGGGCTTGCCTTCCCCGCGGCCCAGCCCGCTCGGCGAACGGCTACCTGCTTCGTCTGTCATCACTGTCAGGTTCAGTGTGGGAGAGGCAGCTCCGCCGTCGCCTTTTCCGTCGCCCGTCGCCGTCAGCCCGTGGGTATATAGCCCCCCTCGGCTGCGTGACCCCTCGGCTAGGTTTCCTCTCCCCCCTCCGCCACCGCAGATCCCATCTCCATCTATATCTCCCTCCTTCATCTCCTTTCCCCCGTCAGGTAAGGTTTCAGCGAGAGCAGAGAGTTTTAGAGTGGGTCGCCGGTCGTCTTTGCCGCCGTCGCCGCGTCTCCGGTGGGTCTCATCCTCGGTGGTGATGGCGTGGAGCTCGGGGATTCTCCCCGCGTTCCATTTCCGGCGCTAGGAGGTGAGGAGCACCTCCTCGCGGTGCGAATTGCCGCCACTGTCGTCTGCAAGGGAGCGGGCCGTCGCCGGCCTTCTTCCTCCTCATTGCCGTCGCGTCCCCGCCTCTCCTTCCTCTTCGCGTGCCAGGGTCGCCGTCGTCCTCCCCTAGGTGAGCACTCGACGCACCGTCCTCCTCCCCTTTTGGCCTGAGCGTCGCCGTCGTGTTTGTCGCCGCCGCGCCCCTGTTCGAGCTCGGGGTGCTCTGTTGCCGGGGTCTTCTTCGTGTCGGAGTGCGGGTATGGAGTCCCCATACTCCCCGCGAGCCCCGTGTCCTTCCTATCGCATCGGTAGTGCCGTAGATCGCCGGAGCCACTCGCTGCCGCTGCTCTGTCGCCGTGCGTGTGCAGTTTCAGTTTCGTCAGTAAGTTTAGTGTGTGTGTGTATATGAGAGGTAGAGCCCCTCCTCTGTTAACAAACACGTGCGTAACAGAGTGGTGGGATCTAGGGGAGATGACTAGGAGGTCACGGGTTCGACCCCGAACCCTCCCCTTTTGTTTGTTTTGTTTTTCTTTGTTTCTTTTGTTTCCTTCCTTGCCACATATGTATTTGTGTGTGTAGATGCAAGCAGGGTTGGTGGTTTGTCATTTCTGTTTATTATGAGCATGGTTAGGGTAGTATGCGTATGTGTGTGTGCTTATGCATACATACATATGTGTATGTATATGTATAGTTGCAGAGTGTGTATGTGTGTGTGTATGAGTGTGTGTGCTCATGCATACACACTTATGTAGGTGTATGCTTATGTTGTATATAGGCAGGTGTAGTTTTGAGTGTGTGTGTGGCTGTTGCACCCATGTGGTGAGTGCATATGTGTGTGTAGGGCTAGTGTTTGTGCCCCTATGTATGTGCCTAGTGCACTTGTGCATGTGAGAGGTGTATGTGCCACATGTTTATAAATATATGGTGCTTGTGTGTGTGTGGTTGAACACCCCCTCATGGGTGGTGTGTTCATGAGAGGATTTGTGCTCATATGCCCTTGGGCATATATAGAGCATGGTGTGTTTGCTTTGTTATGTGTGTGATTAGAGAGTGTGTGTGTGGGGACTAGTGGGTTTCCCCACCTGACATACCCCTTTGCTATAGACATGCATGTTGTGATTTGTTAGTCCATTTTCCATGTTAAACTAAGTTTCCAATATGGTTATGATCATATTTGTTCATGTCCATTTGAGTTTTATCTCACTTATAAGAGTAGGTGGTATTTTGCTAGTATAGAGTGTGCCTTCATGCTTCACATTAACAAATGAGTATGACCCATGCTTTTGGGGTAGGAAGAGCCAATGAATCCATTGGTGCGTTCAGATTTCACTTTTGGGCAAGTTTATAAAACTGTCATTTTTAGCAGTGATGCTACTTTGACATTTTTGCATGATTTAATCCTTGCTTGCTTTGGGGCATGTGCCAACATGGAAGTGCTAGTGTTTTATGTCTATTATGCCATGGTATTTTTGTTTAACATGAAATTCACCCATATGAGTGGGAAACATGCTGCAAAGTAGCTAACTTGATGTTTCTGTTTATTTCTAAGTCTGAGAATCTGCTGTTATTTTTATGCCATGAAGAGTGGGGGACATGTAGTTATATGTTGAGAATTAGCTCATGCTCAGTGTTAGTATTTTGAAGTAGATGTTGTATACTACCACCCTGTTAAATTTCATGCCAAGAGGTGGTCTCTAGCACCTTTAAATTTTGCTGTCTACATGCTACCAGATTAACTCAGATTCTAGAAAACTGTTATTTTCACCAAGTCCCAGAAAACTGTTTCATCATGCCAACTTGATAGCCTCATGCTTATTGATGTGTGCCTCCTTTGCAGATTATGTAGTTGTTGAATTTTATAAGCATGTTATGTAGTTTCTTTCAATACCTTGTTTGTGGTTGTAGGATTCCTGTAGCTCAAGTTGTCGGCTGTACAAGTTGCTGTGTTGCTGTTTTGTGGCAGATTGTTTGTTTCAGTGTTTGTGACTTGTGGGAGCTATACTCCATGGATTTTATTGATATTTGAGTCTATTGTGGTAGGTTTTTCATTTCCTAACAAGTGGCTACCTTGGAATGTCAAGAATTAGCCCATGGCCTTGATTGTCTTGAGTTTTGCCTTCGTACCTTGTCGTGAGCGTATCGTGAGAACCGTAACTCCGTTTCCTGCGTTCTTTATATGCATTTCTATCGATTTTGCATGATGCATACATATTTGCCATGTTCATGCATGTTTAAATAACTTAACATGATGTTCTTTCCAGATTCATTAATAACCAATCCTTGCATGTGAAACATGACTAGATTTGGATTGCCAGGTTAAATTCTTCATAAATGAATCATGCATCATCTTGGTTGTGCATTGCACCTTGGTTGGATGTTTATTGTTGCTATTTACCTTGGGTAGACGCAAGTGTTGACACTGAGTACGAGGACCCAGGAGAGTACAACTACGAGGATCCCGCTACTTGTTCCGCTGAAGAACCAACATGCAAGATGATCGTACCCGGATCCCGATACTATTTTCGCTTGCTAGTTTCTCGCTCTTATCATTACAGTTGCGCTACCTACCACTTGAATATCAGCCTCCTAATTGCCATGAAATCCTCTAACCCTCCACCTCCTAGCAAACCTTTGATTGGCTAAGTTACCGCTGCTCAGCCCTTCTTATAGCATTCTTAGTTGCAGGTGCAGGTTGTTCCATGTGATAACATGGATTTGGCAATATCACAATATTGTGTGTTATTTAATTTAATGCACATATATATCTTGGTATTGGTGGAAGTCTTGGTCTTTTGCTAGGTGTTTTGTTCCGCTGTTACCGCCATAGTTTCTTGTTACCGGTGTTATGTTTTCCACACTTTGCGCTCCTAACATGCTCGGGGTTGTTATGGGGACCCCCTTGTTGATTCGGTTGAGATTAAAACTTGTCTGGCAAGACGCAACATTGGTACTACATTTGCTAATAACTTAATAAAATTTGCATAGGGCTTTGCAACCCCTTGGATAATTAATCACCCCCCGGGCCAGTGCTCCTCATGAGTGTTGGTCCAACCCAGAGCAACTTGTTAACGCTGCCCGGGGCAACTCGGTGATTGGCGTGGTAACCATCGCTCATCCGTTGTGTCCTGAGAACGATATACGCGACTCTTATCGGGTTCGTCGACACGTCGGGAGGTCTTGCTGGATTTGTTTTACCTTTATCGAATGTCTTGCGTGAGGGCTCTGACTTTCTTCGGGTTATCTCGAGGTGTTGGAATTCCTTTGGAGTCACCTATGATGATCACGAGATCCGTGGTCGAGGCTATTCCCATGGAGTGTGGTTAATTTGTGATGGACAAGTTGGAGCACCCCTGCAGGGTTTAAAAACTTTTCGAGAAGCCGTGCCCGCAGTTATGTGGCAACTTGGTTATTTGTTTAACACCCGGTTATAGTAAACTTGAAGTAAACTCTAATAAAATACACCAACCGTGTGAGTAACCGTGATCGTCTCTGCTCGTGAACATGATCCAAGAGAGAACATGGTGGGGTTATATTTTACGTAAGTAAGTGTTTAGGATCTCATAGAGGTCATATTAGATTCGATCGCTCATCATAGGCCACTCATATTTATGTTCTTGTTACGTAAGTTAGCCACCATAAATGCTTAGCGCTGCTGCAAACTAAACACATACCCCATCTAACCTTTAAGCTTGAATAGTCTCGGTACGGGGGGCATGATTGCTGAGTCCTTGTGGCTCACAGATTACTACAACACTCCAGGTACAGGTACAGATGAGTACGTGCAGGATGATCTGACGCAGCTCTAGTGGGAATATGATGAGGAAAGAGACAGGATGTATGTGACTTATCCGGATGAGTAGAGGACCATGGTCGTGATCTTTGGGATGGCGAGATAGTGTCATTTGCATCTGTTTTATCGTTTGATTTTGTCCGTAGTCAGACCCTGTCTTCATCTTGATGATTTGAACTCTGTGTGGAATTGTAATTTAGTATGTGGCGAGTGTAAGCCAACTTGTATTCTCATCTCTTCTGTCATGTATGATGCAATGATACTATACTTGCGAACGGCAAGATGCGCCTCTATCCCTTGCGAGACCCTCGTGCCTTAAAATGGATAGGCATGTATCTTGGTCGTGATAAGTTGGTATCAGAGCCATACAACCATTGGAGCCTTTGCTTGATCGAACTTGGCCGACTCGAGTCTAGTAAAACTATTTTGAGTCTAGTTATATCGGAGAGTAGGATTCTTTTTACTCCTCTTCTATGCTCTGGTGAGGTATCCGACTTAGGAATTTTGATTCTACTCCTCTTCTCGCTCAAATTTTTTTTAGGATCACGCGGGTATTTTGGAGCCTATATGATGCCGATGTGACAGGGTTCTATCTTGGTGCCTCCTATCTGACTTGATTTCTTCCGGGGAGTCGACCTCCAAGGAATGTTGGCACATCGTTATCATTCAGCTTCCTTCATATCTCAGGACGGAGAGTGTTCTAAATTACTTCAATACTTGTCGTGGTGAGATAAGGTCGGAGTCATCCAGTGCCGGGGAGGCGTCCGGGGTACCACCATGGTTTAGTATCATTGTGAGTTCGAGGATTTGAGTTAGATGAATTTGCGAGAGCCTTTGGTTATGTGTTGAAGGATGGATACAGTTGGGGTGTAGGATTGCTAGTTGTGTGAGATATTTCCTCCTTTTATCCCCCACACCGGATTGCATAACCAGAAAGTTTTCGGAAGTTCTTAGGTGGGAAATCTCGTAGTCATCTAGGACCATCTTCTTCAGATGTATGTGGGCATATACATTGTTCCGAGCAGTTAGCTCAATACTTTTGTGTTATTGCAAGTGGCTTCTAATATCTGATGATGTTACCATTAAGCCGAAGAAGCATTCTTACTAATTTTTTAGTAGGAAGGTTGTGTTGTTATTAGGTTCAATTTCTTTCAAGCATTTGATTCAGATTTGAATTCATCTTATCAATGAGGTGCTGATGTGTTTTGTCCATCTTCAGGATGGCTCCACCAACTCGCAATAATTCGGGTCGTGGTGAGGAGCAGAATGATATTCCACCACCACCACCCCCGCCACCGCCTCCTCCTCCTCCAGAAGCTTGGCAAGTTGTGATGGCCGCAACCAATGCAAACACTCAGATGTTGCTCAGGCTGTTGCAAGAAAGGGAGCAGGTTCAACAAGGTTTTCAAGGGAATTTTAAGAATCAGCCTCAGTTTGCGACACTCAATCAGTTCCTTGCCAACCAGCCCAAGTCTTTCACCTGTTGTGAGCAGCCTTTTGATGCTGATGATTGGCTCCATGATATGAGTAAGCATTTTGCGTGCAGCAATGTCTGGCCAGAGGACTTTATCAGATTTGCATCGTTCTAGCTCAATGGTCAAGCAGCTGATTGGTGGCAGCAGTACAAGGATTCCAGGGGCGATCATGTTGTTACTTGGGACAATTTCCGTCATGACTTCAGGGCTCATTACATTCCGACAAGCTTTGTCGAGGAGATGCATGAGAAGTTCAGGCACCTGAAGCAGGGAAGCAAGTCTGTCTACCAGTACAACGTCGAGTTCCAGAATCTAGCCCGTTATGCTAAGCAAGATGTTCCAGATGACAAGGCTATGATCTATCAGTTCAGAGGTGGTCTCAAGGATGAGCTTCTGCCAGGCCTAGTTCTTCAAGAGCCTCGTGAATTTGATCAGTTCTACAACATGGCTTGGAAGGTCGAGGCAACGCAGCTCAAGTTGGAGAACTCAAGGAAGCGTTCAAGGGATTCATATTCGTCTTCTTCCAGCTCTCAGATGGTTCCTAAACAGTAGAAGTATTGGGTGCCAAATCCTCCTCCGTTCCGTTCTCCTCAGCAGCAGAAGCAGTTCGATGGTCGTGGTTCTTCCCACCCACCCAACCCAGGATTCCAGCAGAGACCCTAGGCGTCCAAGGTAGTTCTTGTTCCTCCTCCAAGCAATGTTCGTCCGCTTTCTGAGGTGACTTGTCACAAGTGTGGCCAGAAGGGTCACTATGCAAACAAGTGCAACCAGCGGCGTCTTCCGCCTCCTCCTCCTGTCAAGCCTCCAGGCAATGCTATGGTGAAGCATAATCCCAAGACCGCAAGAGTGAATATGGTGAATGCAGCTGAAGCAGAGCAATCCAATGATGTGATTATGGGTAATCTCTCAGATAATTCTATTTCTGCAAAAGTGTTATTTGATTCTGGTGCATCGCATTGTTTCATGTCTCGCCCTTTCTTTGTCAAGAATGAGTTTGATTATCAAGATTTGCCTAAGTCTTTGTCTGTGGTGTCGCCCGGTAAGATGTTGAATTCCAATCGCATTGTTCCGAATGTTTCTATCAAGATGGGCAATTATTCTTTTTTGGCTTCTCCTATTGTTCTCGAGAATTCCGACATTGATCTCATTCTGGGCATGGACTTCCTGGCTATGAATAAGGCTTATGTTAATTGTCAAGCAAAAGAAGTGAAGCTAACCCATCCTTCAGACGACATGATTATTTTCGCAGCTCATGATGACACAATCCGTCTCTTTGCTCTTAATGAGAAGGGTGAAATCTCGGCGATTTCTCAAATTCCGGTGGTGAATGAGTATGAATATGTCTTTCCAAAAGAATTGTGAGGAATGCCTCCGCACCGACCAGTGGAGTTCGTGATTGATCTCGAGCCCGAAACTGAACCGGTCTGTAAGCGCCCATATAAACTTGGCCCCGAATAGCTGAAAGAGTTGAAGAAGCAGCTAGATGACAGGAACGTCTGGGCCTGATTAGACCCAGTTCTTCTGCATGGGGTTGTGGTGTTTTGTTTGTCAAGAACAAAGATGGCACAGATCGTCTTTGTGTCGACTACCGTCCGTTGAACAAGAAGACAACCAAAAACAAGTACCCACTTCCCAACATCAATGAGTTGTTTGAACAACTGAAAGGTGCCAAGGTTTTCTCGAAGCTTGATCTTCGCATGGGTTATCACTAGATTCGCATTCGCAAAGAAGACATTCCCAAGACCGCTTTCAGGATGAGTTTTGGCTCTTATGAGTACACCGTCATGTTGTTTGGTCTTGTTAATGCTCCTCCAACCTTCTCAAGAATGATGAATTTCATTTTCTGTCCTTTCAAGAATGAATTCGTCTTGGTCTATCTGGATGATATCCTTGTGTTCTCGGAGACAGAAGAAGATCATGCAGTGAATCTCCGCCTTGTGCTTGATAAGTTAAGGGAGCATCGATTCTATGCCAAGTTTTCCAAGTGTGAGTTTTGTCTCAATGAAGTGGTGTACCTTGGGCATGCGATCTCTGCCGAGGGAATTAAAGTGCACCCTGAGAAAGTTGAGGCAATCTTGAAGTGGGAACATCCTCAGAATATGAAGCAGCTTCGAAGTTTCCTCGGGCTTGCTAGTCATTGCAGAAGATTCATGGAGAACTTCTCTCAAATTGCTAAGCCTCTATCCAATCTCCTCTAGAAGAGTGCCAAGTATGTTTGGTCTCCTGAGTGTGATGTGGCGTTCAATACGCTCAAGCAGAGACTGACATGAGCTCCAGTTCTTGTTCCTCATGAGCAGTCCAAGCCTTTCCAAGTATTCTATGATGCTTCTCTCCAAGGTCTTGGTGGTGTTCTCATGCAAGACAAGAAGATTGTTGCTTATACATCGCATTAGTTGAAGCCTGCCGAGAAGAACTACCCCACTCATGATCTCGAGTTGGCAGCAGTTGTGCATGCTCTAATGACTTGGAGGCATTTGTTGTTGGGTAGACCAGTTGAGGCGTACACCAATCACGAGAGCTTGAAGTACATTTTCACTCAACCTAATCTCAATCTTCGGCAGTCTCGTTGGGTGTAAATGCTTGAGGACTTCAATCAGAGCATTGAGTATACTCCTGGGAAAGCAAATGTCATTGCATATGCGCTCAACCGTAAGGCGTGCTGCAATAGTCTCATCTTGAAGCCTCTTCAACCCGAGCTTTGTGAAGCCTTCCGCAAGCTCAAGCTTCAGACGATTCCACAAGGATTTCTTGCCAATCTTCAAGTTTCTCTGACTCTGGGAGATCAGGTTCACCAAGCGCAGCTTCTTGACGCTATGGTGAAGAAAGTGAAGAAAGGTGTGGCCAAGAGCATTCCGAAGTATAAGTGCTTTCGCATTGATGATAAAGATACCTTGTTCTTTCAGGACCGTCTTGTGGTTCCAAATGGTGATTTCAGAAAGGTTATCATGGACGAAGCACACAATTCTCTTCTATCCATTCATCCAGGCAGCTCCAAGATGTATCAGGATCTCAAGCAAACCTTCTGGTGGACTCGCATGAAACGTGAAATTGCTCAGTTCGTAAACGAGTGTGATGTTTGTTGCAGAGTGAAGGCGGAGCATCAACATCCAACAGGTCTTCTTCAGCCTTTGCCTATCCCAGAGTGGAAAATTGATCATGTGGAGATGGATTTCGTCACTGGGTTTCCCAAGTCCAAGAGAGGCAACGATGCCATCTTTGTGGTTATCGACAAGCTGTCAAAAGTTGCTCATTTCCTGCCAGTCAAAGAATCTATCTCGGCAGCTCAGCTTACAGAGTTGTATACGTCAAGGATAGTATCTTTGCATGGTATTCCTCAGCTCATCTCTTCTGATCGTGGAAGCCTCTTTACTACCAAGTTTTGGGAGTCCTTCCAGACTGCTATGGGTACCAAGATCCGTTTCAGCATTGTGTTCCATCCGCAGACAAGTGGTCAAGTTGAGAGAGTCAATCAGATCCTTGAAGATATGCTTCGAGCTTGTGTGATTTCGTTCGGCATGAAGTGGGAAGACTGCCTTCCATATGCTAAATTCTCATACAATAATAGCTTTGAAGCTAGCTCAGGCAAGGCCCCTTTCGAGATTCTCTACGGCAGAAAGTGTCGTACCCCGCTTAACTAGTCTGAAACCGGTGAGCGTCAGATATTGGGCAATGACATGATCACTGAAGCAGAAGATATGTGCCGTGTCATTCGTGAGAACCTCAAAGCAGCTCAGTCCCGACAGAAGAGTTATTACGATAACAAAACATCGGGATGTTTCCTTCCAAGTGGATGATCTAGTCTATCTCAGAGTCTCTCCCATGAAGGGCACTCAGCGGTTTGGAATTAAAGGGAAGCTAGCTCCTCATTTTGTTGGTCCTTTCAAAGTTGTTGGCAAGAGAGGTGGACTTGCATATCAACTAGAGCCTCCTCAAAATTTTGCAAATGTGCATGATGTCTTCCATGTTTCTCAGCTCCGGAGATGCTTCAAGACTCCAGAGCGCACCATTGACCTCCAAGACATTGATATCCAAGAAGACCTCTCTTATCGTGAGCATCCAGTTGCAATTCTCAAAGAAACTGAGCGTAAGACTCGCAACAAGTCTATCAAGTTCCTCAAGGTGAAGTGGTCTCATCATTCTAACAAAGAAGCTACTTGGGCACGCAAGGACCTTCTCCGTTCCGAATTTTGAGATTTCTTTCGTTCCTAGCTCTCGGGCGGAGATCCTCTTGTAGTGTGGGAGAGTTGTGACAGCCCTAGTGATGTCCCTACCTTTATTGCATTGTAATCTCTTGTATGAACCTTGTGTCTTGAGTTATGAAATGATTTTGCAACTTGTCATCCATGTGTTGTCTTGCATTCATGCATCATAGCATTCATCATGCCATGCTTGATTTTCATGTGACCTTGTATGGTGTGGTTGGTTGTGAGTGTGACTTGTGTTGTGATGTGGTTGGATCATGTGTGCAACCCTCCTTCTCTTCCCCTCTCTTTTTCTTTTGAACAAAAAAAACCAATGCCCTTTATTTCCCATGATTTGTATCAACAGAATTAACCTGCTTTTAAAAATTGTTTAAAAATGTCCAAGTGTTAGCCTATATTGTTTTGAGCATGTGAGTGCTGGTATTTTGTTGTTTTGAGCTTTCATGCATTTGGGGTATTTAAATAACAAGGGAAGTTATTTTAAAATGTATTAAAAGTACTTGTCCTAAAAATCATCTTAATTTCTTTATTAAATAGTGCATTTTATTTTCTTTGCAAAACTATTTTTGTTCTGCACAAATTCCCTCTAATTTTGTCTGGTTTTTTTCTTGTGTGTGGTGTTTTAAAAAAAGAGATAACCTTCTTTGATTTATTTGTTTGAGAGAGAGAGAGAGTCAAAGTGGGCTTGCCTTCCCCGTGGAACAGCCCGCTCGGGGAAAGGCTACCTGCTCCGTCTGTCATCGCCGTTAGGTTTAGTGTGGGAGAGGCAGCTCTATCGTCGCCTTTTCCGTCACCAGTCGCCGTCAGCCCGTGGGTATATAGTCCCCCTCGGCGTGCGTGCCCCTAGGCTAGATTTCCTCTCCCCCCTCTGCCGCCGTAGCTCCCATCTCCATATATATCTCCCTCCTTCCTCTCCTTCTTTCCCCCATCAGGTAAGGTTTCAGCGAGAGCAGAGAGTTTCACAGTGGGTCGCCGGTCGTCTTTGCCACTGTCGCCGCGTCTCCGGTGGGTCTCGTCCTCGGTGGTGATGGCGTGGAGCTCGGGGATCCTCCCCGCGTTCCATTTCTGCCGCTAGGAGGTGAGGAGCACCTCCCCGCGGTGCGAATGTCCGCCGCCGTCGTCCGCAAGGGAGCGGGTCGTCGCCGGCCTTCTTCCTCCTTGTCGCCGTCGCGTCCCCGCCTCTCCTTCCTCTTCATGCGTCAGGGTCGCCGTCGTCCTCCCCTAGGTGAGCAATCGACGCGCCATCCTCCTCCCCTTTTGGCCTGAGCATCGCCGTGGTGTTCGTCGCCGCCGTGCCCCTTTTCGAGCTCGGGGTGCTTTGTTGCTGGGGTCTTCTCCGTGTCTGAGAGCGGGTATGGAGTCCCCGTACTCCCCGTGAGCCCTGTGTCCTTCCTATCACGCCGCTAGTGTCATAGATCGCCGGAGCCGCTCGCCGCCGCTGCTCTGTCGCCGTGCGTGTGCAGTTTCAGTTTCGTCGGTAAGTTTAGTGTGTGTGTATGAGAGGCAGAGCCCCTCCTCTGTTAACAACCGCGTGCGTAGTAGAGTGGTGGGAGCTAGGGGAGATGACCAGGAGGTCATGGGTTCGACCCCGAACCCTCCCCCTTTTGTTTGTTTTGTTTTTCTTTGTTTCTTTTGTTTCCTTCCTTGCCACATATGTATTTGTGTGTGTAGATGCAAGCAGGGTTGGTGGTTTGTCATTTCTGTTTACTATGAGCATGGTTAGGGTAGTATGTGTATGTCTGTGTGCTTATGCATACATACATATGTGTATGTATATGTATAGTTGCAGAGTGTGTATGTGTGTGTGTGTATGAGTGTGTGTGCTCATGCGTACACACTTATGTAGGTGTATGCTTATGTTGTATATAGGCATGTGTAGTTGTGAGTGTGTGTGTGGCTGTTGCACCCATGTGGTGAGTGCATATGTGTGTGTAGGGCTAGTGTTTGTGCCCCTATGTATGTGCCTAGTGCACTTGTGCATGTGAGAGGTGTATGGGCCACATGTTTATGAATATATGGTGCTTGTGTGTGTGTGGTTGAACACCCCCTCATGGGTGGTATGTTCATGAGAGGATTGGTGATCATATGCCCTTGGGAATATATAGAGCATGGTGTGCTTGCTTTGTTGTGTGTGTGATTAGAGTGTGTGCGTGTGGGGACTAGTGGGTTTCCCCACCTGACATACCACTTTGCTACAGACATGCATGTTGTGATTTGTTAGTCCATTTGCCATGTTAAACTAAGTTTCCAATCTGGTTATGATCATATTTGTTCATGTCCATTTGAGTTTTATCTCACTTATAAGAGTAGGTGGTATTTTTCTAGTATAGAGTATGCGTTGATGCTTCACATTAACAAATGAGTATGACCCATGCTTTTAAGGTAGGAAGAGCCAATGAATCCATTGGTGCTTTCAGATTTCACTTTTGTGCAAGTTTATAAAACTGTCATTTTTAGCTGTGATGCTACTTTGCCATTTTTGCATGATTTAATCCTTGCTTCCTTTGGGGCATGTGCCAACATGGAAGTGCTAGTGTTTTATGTCTATTATGCCATGGTATTTTTGTTTAACATGAAATTCACCCATATAAGTGGGAAACATGCTGCAAAGTAGCTAACTTGATGTTTCTGTTTTCAACATGCTAAATATTTCCAAGTGTGAGAATCTGTTGTTATTTTTATGCCATGAAGAGTGGGGGACATCTAGTTATATGTTGAGAATTAGCTCATGCTCAGTGTTAGTATTTTGAAGTAGATGGTGTCTATTACCACCTTGGTAAGTTTATGCCAAGAGGTGGTCTCTAGCACATATAACTTATGCTGTCAACATGCTACCAGATTAACTTAGATTCCAGAAAACTGTTATTTTCACAAAGTCCTAGAAAACTGTTTCATCATGCCAACTTGATAGCCTCATGCTTATTGATGTGTGCCTCCTTTGCAGATTGTGTAGTTGGTTAATTTGATAAGCATGTTATGTAGTTTCTTTCGATACCTTGTTTGTGGCTGTAGGGTTCCTGTAGCTCAAGTTGTGGGCTGTGCAAGTTGCTATGTTGTTGTTTTCTGGCAGATTGTTTGTTTCAATGTTTGTGACTTGTGGGAGCTATACTCCATGGATTTGATTGATATTTGAGTCTATTGTAGTTGGTTTTTCATTGCCTAACCAGTGGCTACCTTGGAATGCCAAGAATTAGCCCATGGCCTTGATTGTCTTGAGTTTTGCCTTCGTACCTTGTCGTGAGCGTATCGTGAGAACCGTAACTCCGTTTCTTGCGTTCTTTATATGCATTTCTATCGATTTTGCATAATGCATACATATTTGGCATGTTCATGCATGTTTAAATAGCTTAACATGAGGTTCTGTCCAGATTCATTAATAACCAATCCTTACATGTGAAACATGACTAGATTTGGATTGCCAGGTTAAATTCTTCATAAATGAATCATGCATCATCTTGGTTGTGCATTGCACCTTGGTTGGATGTTTATTGTTGCTGTTTCTCTTGGGTAGATGCGAGTGTTGATACTGAGTACGAGGACCCAGAAGAGTACAACTACGAGGATCCCGCTACTTGTTCCGCTGAAGAACCAACATGCAAGATGATCGTACCCGAATCTCGATACTATTTTCGCTTGCTAGTTTCTCGCTCTTATCATTACAATTGCGCTACCTACCACCTGAATATCATCCTCCTAATTGCCATGAAAGCCTCTAACCCTCCACCTCCTAGCAAACCTTTATTGGCTAAGTTACCGCTGCTCAGCCCCTCTTATAGCGTCCTTAGTTGCAGGTGCAGGTTGTTCCATGTGATAACATGGATTTGCTCATATCACAATATTATATGTTATTTAATTTAATGCACATATATATCTTGGTATTGGTGGAAGGCTTGGCCTTTTGCTAGGTGTTTTGTTCCGCTGTTACCGCCGTAGTTTCTTGTTACCGGTGTTATGTTTTCCATACTTTGTGCTCCTAACATGCTCGGGGTTGTTATGGGGACCCCATTGTTTATTCGGTTGAGATTAGAACTTGTCTGGCAAGACCCAACATTGGTACTACATTTTATAATAACTTAATAAAATTTGCATAGGGCTTTGCAACCCGGTGGATAATTAATCAACCCCCCCGGGCGAGTGCTCCTCATGAGTGTTGGTCCAACCCAGAGCAGCTTATTAACGCCGCCCGAGGCATCTTGGTGATTGGCATGTTAACCATCGCTCATCCGTCGTGTCCTGAGAATGAGATACGCGACTCTTATCGGGTTCGTCGACACGTCGAGAGGTCTTGTTGGATTTGTTTTACCTTTATCGAATGTCTTGTGTGAGGGCTCTGACTTTCTTCGAGTTATTTCGAGGTGTTGGAATTCCTTTGGAGTTACCTATGATGATCACGACATCCGTGGTCGAGGCTATTCCCGTGGAGTGTGGTTAATTTGTGATGGACTAGTTGGAGGACCCCTGCAGGGTTTAAAAACTTTTCGAGAAGCCGTGCCCGCGGTTATGTGGCAACTTGGTTATTGGTTTAACACCCGGTATAGTAAACTTGAAGTAAACTCTAATAAAATACGCCAACTATGTGAGTAACCGTGATCGTCTATGCTCGTGAACATGATCCAAGAGAGAACACGGTGGGGTTATGTTTGACGTAAGTAAGTGTTCAGGATCTCATTGAGGTCATACTAGATTCGATCGCTCATCGTAGGCCACTCATATTTATGTTCTTGTTACGTAAGTTAGCCACCATAAATGCTTAGCATTGCTGCAAAATAAACACATACCCTATCCCAACCTTTAAGCTTGAATAGTCTCGGTACCCGAGGGCATGATTGCTGAGTCCTTGTGGCTCACAGATTACTACAACACTCCAGGTACAGGTACAGATGAGTACGTGCAGGATGATCTGATGCAGCTCCAGTGGGAATATGATGAGGAAAGAGACAGGATGTACATCACTTACCCGGATGAGTAGAGGACCATGGTCGTGATCTTTGGGATGGCGAGATAGTGTCATTTGCATCTGTTTTATCGTTTGATTTCGTCCGTAGTCGGACCCTGTTTTCATCTTGATGATTTGAACTCTGTGTGGAATTGTAATTTAGTATGTGGCGAGTGTAAGCCAACTTGTATTCTCATCTCTTCTGTAATGTATGATGCAATGATACTATACTTGTGAATGGCAAGATGCGCCTCTATCCCTTGCAAGGCCCTCGTGCCTTAAAATAGATAGGTGCGCATCTTGGGCGTGACACCACCCCACATACCATTCATTGCTAGAACGGATGATTGCCGTTCTTCTCTTTCTCGTCCTTCTCTACATCTTCTACTTCTAGTCTCTCGGCCAACCCGTTTCATTGGCGCCAACCAGGATCACGTTAACATCGGTGAGTTCATCAGTGATACCTCATCTTATTATTCCTTCCTCCTCGCTAGATTTAGTTATCATTCCTACTTATTTCCTAGAATACCCTTTATTTTTATTCTCTTTATTGTATGGAGCACTCTTTCCTTCTCCAACACCATTGACTATTTGGTCGCCTTAATTATTTTTCCCTTTTATTCTTAGAACACTCTTCCTTTCAACTACAACATCAATCAGTTGGACAATGTTCTGTCATGTTGTCCTCACCGCAAACATTTCGACAACCATTAGCATGTGGACATCATGTGGAGCATGGTTGTCTTCCATCTAGGTGAATGCTAGGTCGTCCATGTTGCGAGTGCATTGTGGTCGGTGTCCATGTTCGCAAGCGGTGCTTGACCATGTTGCCAGGAGCTTGTTGATCGTCCTTGAGCAAGAACACTTGCAAAATGATTCGACATGATTAACTGCTTGCTTAATTAATTAATTGCATAATTAATTAAAGCCTAGCTAATTTTCTACATGCCTAATTAACTAGCAGAAAAATCAATTAATTATCTGCCTAATTGAAAAAACCTCTACTTCTAATTATCTGTAGGCATAATTAATTGTCTACCTAGTTAACTAATGTCATCCATGACTTAGTTTCCAAATTGATTCAGTGCCGGAAAAATTCCTATTTAAATATAACTAATTACTTGCATGCGTAATTAACTCTTGCTTATTAACTGCATCAATGGTTTATTTTCAAATTGATTATGTGCCTGATTTCTAAAATATTTTCGCATGAATGGCTGCTACGAACGATAATGACTATTGAGTATTGTAGGAAACATTTACTTAATTAACTTTTTTGACATTTGAATGGACACACTTGATTTGATAATGTAGCATGTTAGATGCTCTATATAACTAACAAGAAATATAGACCGTGTCCACGAACGCCTGTATGTGGCACTCATCCAACTCGCCTTTTATCACGACCCTAGCATTCTCGAGCATCGCGGCGGAGTCAATCTCGAGCACGAGGTCCTCCATGGTGTCATGCACCGTGTCTCTCCACAAGGGCACGCGGAGCCGCGAATGTGGACGACCATAAGAAAAAAAATATGCGTTATTTTTTGTTGTATTAGGAAACTTGTGATTATCAATTAATAATAGAGATAATGATAATAATAAATGGTGTAATGTGTTGGATTAGAATTTTTTTATTGAGGAATATCTTATTTTATTTTTCAAATTATCGTGAAAATTTTATGTCGTCTTTTAGGAAGGTGATCTCACATAGGTTGCACAATTTTTGAATTTTTGATTACCTATTATTTATGTGAGTAAACTAAATCAATACCTTCCAAAGTAAGCACTAAATAAGATCTCCCATTGAACGAGGTTTGATTTTTTAATGGGAAGGAGGAAAATCCAATGGAAGGGGTGGTGTAGGTGAGACAAAAAAGAAGAACCGTAGGAAAATAAACCGGGATATCAGGATATCAACTCCCCTTTTAGATGTAGAGATTTAGGAGTACAGATTGATGCAGAGGCCAGGGGACTCAACCTCCTTTAAAAAAATCTCATTTCGGTATAGGTAATAAACATTTATCACTTACTGATACGTCTCCAATGTATCTATAATTTTTGATTGTTTCATGCTATTGTATTATAAATCTTGTATGCTTTATAGGAAATTTTATATTGTTTTGGGGAACTAACTTATTAATATAATGAAAAGTGTGAGTTCTTGTTTTTTGCCTATTTTTTGTTTCGCGGGAAACCAATACCAAACAAAGTCTAAATGCAACGAAACTTTATGATGATGTTTTCTGGACCAGAAATGGCCCTAGAAGCACCAGGAGGAGAACAGACGCCAGACGATAGGGCCATCAGACCAGAAGGGGTCCATGGGGGGCATGTGAGCTTGTGGTCCAGTCATTGGTCCGGTTGACCTAATTCCACTTATGTAAATTCCCTAAAATCCCAAAACCACCAGAGGGGACCTAAAACATTTTTTCCTCCACTACAAGCCTCTGTTCTTCCGAGATCCTCCGCCGGTACTCTGCCAGAGGGAGAATCGGTCACGGAGGCTATCTTCATCAACATTGTTACCTTCATGATGATGTGTGAGTAGTCCATCATAGACGTACGGGTCCATAGCGATTAGCTAGATGTCTCTATGTTCCTATCTCTCTCTCCCTCTCTCCCTCTCTCTCCCTCTCTCTTTGATCTTCAATACAATCTTCTCTGGGAGATCTATCTGATGTAATCTTATTTTGCAGTGTGTTTGTCGGGATCCGATGAATTCTGAGTTTATGATCAGATTATTCATTGAAAGTAGGTGAGTCAAATCTAAACGTGATTATGTGTGATTGTTACAGCTATGTACGCTTTCCGACATATGATTGCTTTAGCCAAGTAGACGAGTAGATCATCAGAGGGAGTGGTGCATAGTAGTGGGTTCAATCTTGCGTTGTCCTCACCTCGTGACAGAAGGAGTAGCGAGGCACGCATTTGTATTGTTTCCATTGATGATAAAACAATGGGATCTGAACATATTTCTTGTCTTACTTTGTCTAGATTATGTCAGCTTGCTTAAAATGTTACTCTGTTTTTCATGAACTTAATACCATAGATGCATGCTGGGTAATGGTTGATTGATGGAGTAATAGTAGTAGATGAAGGCAGGAGTCTGTCTACTTGTCACAGGCACAATGACTATATACATGATAATGCTATGAATAACGTCATAACAATGAGCTTTTCTATCAATTGCCCAACAGTAATTTGTTTACCCACCGTATGCTATGTTCTTGAGAGAGATGCCTCTAGAAAGCTAAGGCCCCTGGGTCTACTCAATATATTTACTAAAACTCAATTCACCTTGCTGAAATTTATTTACTTCTATTTTACTTTGCAAATTATCTATCACTATCAGATATGATCTTTGCAATTACCGAGTACATGGGGATTGACAACCCTGTTGCCCGCTTTGGGTGCAAGTATTCATTCTTGTGCATATAGGAACTATTGATGGTTGTTTGCTAATCCTCCTATTGGTTCGATAAACCTTCTTTTCACCGAAGAAAATACTTGTTGCTAATTTACTACTTCCATCCCTTTCTCTGTGAGTAAGAATGCAACACATCTACAAAGTAGCACTTATTAAGGCAGAGAAACGATCTGAATTAGATGCATGTAAATACCTTAGGAAACGATCTGAATTAGATGCATGTAAATACCTTAGGAATCAATCTCACAAAAAGAAGTGACACGTAGGGATGTGCGAAAACGTGTGACGACAATGAGTGGTGGCCGTTGCAACATTAGTTACTACTCCCTCCGTATGGAATTACTTGTCGCCAAAATGGAAAGAAATGGATGTATCTAGAACTAAAATATGTCTATATACATCCATTTCAATGACAAGTAATTCCGGACAGAGGGAGCATGTACCTCGATTGACACTTTTTAGTGTCCAATCTCACGATGTAAGATAGTGTGTTGCAAGGGAATGTGGATAGCATTGCAGAGAGAGTCGACAAGCGGCACTGGGAAAGCCCTAGACTATCCACACACACAAACAGTGTGTTAGTTGACATTTTGTTTGGTTTCTTGCGTAGTCTCGGCAAGACCCGTCGGATGCAATTTTAGCCTGCATGGTTGCGTGCATGGCAAGAAATCTCAGCCCACATGAATATTAAAGCACATCCCAACCAGAGCCGCTAGGAACGCTTAATTCAATTATTTCCCCTCAACCAGGGCATATTTCTCCCTTAGTGGTTTTGGTGATTGATGACAATGCTTTTGCTGACTAATCGTGTGCATTGAGCATTTCAAATAATCCATCATACACACAAGACGATTCTGGCCCCTCGAAGTTTTTAAGTGAAGAGGGTTGTTTCCTGGATCACTTTTTTGTGGACTCGAGTCATAGGAGAACCATACTATTAAGAAGGGTCCGCTTCAGAATGGTTTGGGTGGAATCAACACATACACATATTCATTTGCACCCTTGTTCCTTTGCTGCATCGATGGAGTTGCTCCTATATTTTCTTTGCTTTAGCTTAGAAGGCCCCAAGCGGTAGTACCGCTCTAGGTAGCGATAGTACCGCTTATAAGTGGCAGTGTCTCTATCAAGTACCGTGGGCACTACCGCTACATCGGGGGGGGGGGCTCGAATTTTTCGTGTTGGGTTGCGCGGTAGTGGGATGGTAGTACGAACGATAGTACCCCTTATAGGTGGTAGTACCGCCCACTCACTACTGCTCCTCGTTGTGGTTTTGTCACGATAGAGATCCTCATAGGAGAACTTATGTGTGAGGCCATCTTTGCTATGTGGCGACTCGAAAGGGTTGATCGGGAACGAGAGACCAGTTTACCTTGGTTCGGCACCTCTGATGGAGGTAATAGCCTGCGTCCTGGTTTTTGTGTATATTGATGAGGATCTCGATTGCAATGGTGCGTAATCGCCAACCTAGCACTCGAGGGTGGATTCTTTCTTACTTGTCCTCTCTATCTTCGAGGCTCCCCTTTATGTATAGGTGGAGGCCCAAAGTTTACAATAGTGTCCGGATTGTAATTAACCCATGACGTAATCTAACTCTTCCTTCCCTTGATCCTCAAGGAAAGGAAGATTCCTTATGTCTTCGCGCTTAATACGGTCATAACGGTGACGTTGTTGAGCCGGTCTTGAGTTAAGCCGTCTCCTGAGCCTTGGGCCTCTTGTCTTCTACGTGCGTCCTTCTTATGGGCTGCAGCCTAACGCCGGGTTATACTTTGGGCGAGTCATACCCGTGGGGTATATCCCCGACATTATTCCCACTTTAATTTGGATTCATCCATGCTAAACTCCATCTTGAAAATGGTGGAACCTTGAATCGAAGATCGACGTGTGAGCCGGCCATTCCGTGCCCTCGGTCTGTTTAACTCATTATCCGGGTCAAAGCTATGTCGGGTCATTTTCTCCATGATTAGACTTAGTATTTTCTAAACAATACTTCCATGATGTCACCTTGCTGACCATTGTCATCCATAACCATTATGCCAGATCTTTTTGAAAGCAACACCAAATCCGGATTGGAGCATGCAAATCTAGGCACAATCTCAGCCACAAATTTGACATGCCCGTTCCGTTTCTTGTGGCACCGCTTCGCATTTCACCCTACCTAATAAATATGCCAACCGGGCTTCCTTGTCTCCTTTCCAGTCTTGTTCTTCCTCACGCTCCCTCTTCTCAGCCAAACTCACTGGAGCTCAAGGACGACATTAGAGCCTTCAAAATGCATCGCACGCGTCATCAGATTCCTCCTGCCATCGACGGAGGAGACACGGTTAACTCCATCTCTTTTGTCAACTTGATCTAGTAATTCTTTTTCCCCCATTAGGGTTTTGGTGTTCATGGATGTTACTCATATATTCTTCCTCAAACAACCATCATAGATCCGACATTTCCATGGCCCTTTAGTGACTAATGTTTTAACCTTATTATCGTGCTTATTTTTTCATGAAATAGATCTAGAATGCCTCATGTGTAGGGTCTTTGTAGAGCTTTAGTTTTAGCTACTCTGCAGGCTTAGAACATATTTAGTATCTTTTCCGCGTATATATTAGATCCGGAAGATTTCCATCTTCTACAAAAAGTTGTTGGTCCATGAAGAATTTTTAGCTAAGTCCTTCTAAGCGCTTTCATTATCCCCTTTCTTCCATGCGCTAAGGTCGACTTAACGGTGGAAATGAAGGAAATGACGATCCAATAAGAAGTCTACGGAAAATATTTTAAAAAAAGGAGTGGATGGTCCCAACAAATAGGGATAGATTTTAGAAACATGCAGGAAGTGGTTTCACTGGATTTGGAGGTCTGATGATTTTCCTATGAATTTACTAAGATGGAATAATGGACAAGGGAGCTATTTATTTGGTCAAGCACAATAGGTGCATGGTAAAATATTCAACATGGCTCAAATAAATAGGCAATGATATTTAGAGCATCTGGGATTTTGAACCACTCCATTTGGAGTTGATAAGAAGGCTCTAGGATTCTGCAAAGTGAGGCTTTATAATGAAATAAATGACAAAATATTGATGGTGTAGAAAGTGTTCTATGAAAAAAATGTGCAAAGCACATATCTAGTTAGGACATGATTTGTGGAATTTTTAGAAATTTGAATCACTAATTTTGGAGGTCAAATGAATTTTCTATGAATTTTACAAGTTCCTAGAAAAACAGAAATTGGGAAAAAGGTTTTACCCAGTGGGCAATTCATGCAGAGGGCGCAATATAGCTACTGGGTGCACTGGGTCGGCCCAGCCGCGCACGCCCAGGTGCCATGTCGATGGCGCATTCAATTAAATGCGCCTTCGGTCGGGGGAAACGCCTAGCCCGGGAGCCGTTTCCACTTAAACCGTTGGGCCCAGCCTTTGGGTGGCTGACAGGCAGGCCCAGTCGGCAGGGCTTCTCCCACCTCCCGCTCGAGCCAAGACAAGACAGGGCAGGCGGTGCCGAGGGCTCTCCGGCATCGCCTCGGTGGCACAGGCCCCCTCTAGTGACGCTTTGGCAACCGGGGTGATCCGGATGGAGCGCCGCATTTGACCGGGGCTACATTTTTGCCGGGGAGCACCCGACTGAGCGCAGCATCGGCCGCGGCGGACCCCAATGACGATGGCCACCGAACAAAGGAAACAAAGTGGGGAGGTGGATAGTGGCGATATGGGAGGGTCCTTGGTGCATCTAGGAAGAGAGTAGCGGCTCTAGCGAGCTCCAATTTGAGAGGAGGCCGTCGGCAAGGCTCCGGCCATTGTCGTCGATGCAGAGGAGGAGAGGGACATTGGAGAGTGCAGGGAGGCTGGAGAGAGTGAGAGAGAGCTAGGGGAGCGCAGAGGGGTGCGGGGGCGGCATATTATAGGTGAGCCATGGTGCACCGTGAGCTCGTGCGCCGGCTTGGACATTACCACTGCTGGATGGCTCAAGGGGTCGCGGGAGCGTGTCTACGGGCTTTGTCGTGGTTTTATCACAGCAGATGTCCGGGTGAACGGACTTAGGTTCGAGGCCATCGCTAACGGGGTGGACTCAAAGGGGTTAGTCGGGACAAAAGACACGGATTTACCCAGGTTCGGCCCCTCAAATCGAGGTAATAGCCTACATCCTGCTTGTGCTTGTATTGCTTGTGTATTGATTACAAGGAGCTAGAAGCTTGACCTAGTTCTCGATCACCTCTCCCTAAGTCGCCCCGGGTCTGCCTTTATAAAAGAGGTTAGGACCACCGGGTCGTTACAATTACTAACCGAGTATCTCTCTATGTTCTTGTCCAAGGCGTCTATGAGTCGGCTTGCACACCCGGGTCTTTTCCGTCCAGGCCGTTGTACGGCCCACACCTTGAGTCGCCTATCTTTCTGGGCCACTAGTCTATCGGCTCACCTTTGGGCCATCTCACGAGCCAGCAACATGACCCAGAGCCTACGAGGCGGGTCATATCATGGGGTCATATCCCCAACATTAGGCCCTAGGTTGAATTGAGCTTGCTCACTTCATCCTTCTCTTCCATTTTTGGTGAGTCGCCCAGAAATGACCTGGCGTGACGTCATGAGATCTGCTGACGCATCACCGAATCTTTCATTAACTGTCATCCCGAGAATCGAGGCGTCCGCCTCGGTCAAATAGTGTCATCGCCTGGATTTTCGCGCCTTCCTTAACCCCCTTTTAAATATGACCCGTGCGGGTCGGAGTTTCCCATCCTCCTGCTCGTGCCTCTTCTTCTTCGTCTTCTTCCTGTCACCGCCCCAGCGTCTTCGAGCTTCACTCCGGCGCCGTCTGTACATCGTCCCCAACTTGGCCGCTGCATCACCCTGAACGTACCAGAGATTCGTCTGCCTCTGCTGCGCCATCTCCGATGAGTTCTCTGCTCCTTAGATTGTCGTTGCCGTAGTAGGGCTTTGACTGGGGCTCTGCCGCCGCCGCTCGGGCTCCGGCACCGCCATCGCGAGTGTATCTCGACGCCGCTAACACCTTTAGAATGCGCTCTTGCTTCGCTGCCGTGCACGGGCTGGTCACGCGTAACGCGCAGACCACGATGGCTCCAGTCCATTTCCTTTTCTTCCGCTGTTCATCGCTAGGTCAGGATAAAATTTATTTTCTCTGCTTTTGTAGATCCGTAGACATAGTAATATTTTGCGGAATCTATTTTTTAGGACTTAGCCAGTTTTCAATCTTCCTTCCCCTATATGAGTCGCTAAGCCTCGTCCGGCTCTTGTCACCCGGACAGAAGCATGATATCATAGAGTCCTCAAAATTGTAAGCCGCCGCAGATTCCTGCTTGTTCTTGATTTGCCGTACTTATCGCCTTTGTACAATAGTTAAGCCGCCGTCATGTCTCGTGTGTCCAACTCATGCAACTGGGTTGGCTCCTGCGTCACGGAAGAATATTTAATAGATCTTGTCGAAGCGGGCACTCTCCATCCCAAAGAGGTTCTTCACTGGCGGGTTCCGGGTAATGAGACCCGGCCTGCACCCAAAAAAGGAGAATTAGTCAGTTTCTCCGACCACATTGAGCGAGGGTTCATGCCGCCTGGCTCTAAATTTTTCTGGGACATTCTTCATTTGTATAAGCTGCACCCTCAAGACTTGGCCCCCAACTCTGTTTCAAATATATGCAACTTCCAAGTGCTCTGCGAGGCTTATCTGCAGTCCAGGCCGTCTGTGGGGTTCTTTCGGGAGTTCTTTTATGCCAACCGCCAAACCGAGATGAAGGGCGGTCAAAGTTTGGAGCTTGGAGGGATCTCTATTCAGCATCGTAGAGACATCATTTTTCCGGCTACGCAAATGCCGAGTCACCCAAAGGACTGGAATAAAACTTGGTTCTACTACAAGGATACCTCTCCTGAGGGTGAACGCCCCTTGCCGGGCTATCGTCCTTCTTGACTCAAGACAGATTCAGAGCTTCCGGGCTGGCTCTCAGCCTCGGAGCGTGCCAGATTTGAACCAGCTCAATGCAAGCTCAAGGCGCTCATGGCCAATGGACTAACAGGAATAGACTTGATCCGCTGCTGGGTTTCTTGGCGGATCATGCCCTTAAGCCACAGGGGCCAGCTTATGTGTGAATACGAAGGCAAGTACGACAGTTCCTTGTGCTTCAGTAAATCAATTTTGACCGAAGATGACATCACTATGACCATCCGGAGCCTTGTCCACGAAGCCTCCGGCTCTTGCAGCGCCATCGGGCTGGTGCCTTTCTGCGTCAATCATCCGGCTCTAGACGTAAGTTAATCTCTTCCCATCCGTCTCTTGGATGTTGCTTGTACTTTGCTGATTTATTACTCCTTCCCCGGGTCACTCCTATAGGCCGACTCAGACTTCTGGAAGAAGGAATATGTTGCCCCTCCGAAGAAATCCAGGAAGAAGGTCACGACTAAGAGGGCTAAAAAAGATGCCCCGCAAGATAATTTGCTTGACCCGCCACCATCATCCAGCTCAGAGGTAAAATTTTAACTACTTTGTTTGATCTTTTTACCTTCCTGCTTTATTAATGCTTGTTTTACTCGCAGGATGAAGTGGAAACCAGCAGTGCCAATGCTCCTGAGGTAAATTACGTTTCTTCCGGCTCTGAATGTTTCGTCCCCCGAAAGCCGTGGCGGGTTATCGGAAAAGTACCTCTTTCTCACCCTCTTGCTTATCTGGCTCCCGATTTTCTCTTAAAAAAGCAACATCAAGTCGAGCGTCGATAGACTCGAAGCACCGACTCTATTGAGCTCATGTCCGGGCTACCAAACTCTCCGGCTCCAAAGAAACGCCCCGCCGAGGTTTAAGTCTCTACTTTTCTTTTGACTTTCCTTTGTAAACTTGATACTTTCTTCACCTTTCTGTTATATTCTTTTTAGAAATCCCCTTCCTCCGGCGACTCTTCAGCGTCAATTCTACCACCGCCCAAGATCAATCCGCTGTAAGCATTCCTTACCATGATATCTGGACCTCCGGCTCTTAATATGATAGCAACATCTTCAACTGTTGATCCTTCTATTCGCAGTGCTCAAGATAAACGTCGCAAAACCAACAAGCCCTCCTCTGGCCCAATTATCGAAGAGCCGGAGCCCAAACAACCGTAGGAGAATCAACCAGAAGAAAACCCGTCGGCTACCTCCACAGAGCCGGCCGCTGAAGATGTAATCATGGAGAGCCCTCCAAGGGCTCCTTCAAAGCCGACGACTCCTGGCAAGACCCCTGAGACTCCAGATGTTGTTATCACCGGGTCTGGTCATCAAACGCCTTCGGCTCATGTGTTGACCAAACATACAGAGCCGGCTAAAGCCTCGAAGAAGCTGAACTTTGACTCTTTGTACGAGAAGATGACAACCGAAGAGCTCCATGCCGGGTATGTAAACCGGGTTACCACCAGCCGGGATCTGGAACTTCGGTTGGTCTCTTCAATGAAGACAAAATATGAGGTACTTTTCCTTCTTACCATATCCTTACTTAGCCCCCAAGAGCCGGTTTAACGTACTCAATTGTTGAGCCGGGTCTTTATGTGACCTCTGTAGATATTGTCATGCCAAATTCCCTTAGAATTGCTTTAGCTTAGTACTGTAGATAAAGTGAACCGCCAATCGTAGCCCCCAAGGGCCATCTCAGATTATATTTGAGTCGGGTCTTTAATGTAGACAGCTTGAAGATCTAATCGTAGCCCCCAAGGGCCGTCTCAAACTTGATCAAGTTGAGTCGGTGCTTCCATTATTAGTACACTGAAGAGCCATAGTGTAGCCCCCAAGTTCCGGATTAGCTTCGAAGGAGATGAACCAGAACTGCATTGCATACTAAAAGTTCAAATATACATTAGCCCCCAAGTGTCAAATATATTGCTTGCAATCTGTTTGAGACTTGCATAAATTTGCTTTTAACGCTTGTCCTGTATTTTGGCGACTTATCCTGTATTTTGATGTATTATAGGAAGCTTTAAATGAAGCCGGTTCTCAGTTGACGGATCTGAAGGCCAATCTGGCGGCTCAGCAAGAAGCCCGAAGCATTGCTAACGAAAAGTGCCGGCTTCTCTCTGAGGAGCTGGCCAATGTCACTGCTGAGCTTACCTCTTTGAAAGAGACGGCAAAATCTGAAAAGGCCGCTCTGACCAAACGGGCGGACGACGCCGACCAGCGGCTTATAGCTGTGGCGGAGGAACTCCAAGGCCTTGCTATTGAAAATTGGCGACTCATTAGCTTTATTCGGCTTATCCATGTCCCAGGAGCCGGTAGTTGGCTTCTGATAGCCTTCTGCCACTGAAGGCCATCTACACCTTTGCGGAACAACTATACTGCGGTGCCATCTTCACAATCAAGAGTGTTCAATATAAGGAGAAGATCCCCACCGCTCTGAAAGGGGTCTTGGAACTCTTCTCCACCATGCCAAAACAGATTGAAGAACTAAAGAAGTCCGCCTTCCGCCAAGGAGCCGTCGCTGGATTGAGCCGGGCTCTGGCCTTCGCCCCCAAGCTAACGCCGGCTGAAATGATGGATGGTTACCCGTCCAAAAGAGATGATGACTCAGAATTCACCGAAGAAGATTACATCCGATGTGTCAAAGAGTCGCGTTATCTGGCCTCTATACTGGCAGACAAGCTGACTTGAGCAATTATCAGGCGACTTATGACGCAGAGGAGAAGAGGATCCGCAGGCCTCTCTACGAGTGGAAGGATCTGACACCCGCCCACAGTAAGGATCTCTTCCCTTGTGAGCTTGACGCGTCCCCATTCCTTGAAGGGTCTTTCGCTGTGCTGGCTGACTGTAATTGGGAATTGGGAAATCTCCAGATAAAGCCAGCGGAAGAACCGGAGCGGGATGAGCCGGCCAATAGCTGAAAGTTGTTCTTTTAATCTTTCTGAGCACCGACTCATGTACCGACTCATGTAATGACCCGCCGTGAGCGGTTGAAACTTGGCAATGCCTTTTTCTCCTTCTGAGAGTAGTTTTTCTAAAGCATGACCCTGCCGTTTGGCGGCTGTATAAATTTTTCACCTCTCTGTGTGCACTTTCCTTCTCTCTGTGTTTCAATTTTAATGTGTTGCCGGCTCTCCTTGGATATACCTTGAGCTTTTCCGATGAGGGGTGTCTATCTTTGAAGACGCCATTCCTTCTCCAGAATATTAGAGCCGGATAATCTCTTTTGAAAAACTCAATTTTTGTCAACCGGAACAACATGGCTCTGATTCTTGTCGGATGAATCCATTAAGGAGCCGATTGTCGTAGGATAATGTAAGCTATACCTGATGGTAAGAAGCCTCTATCGACAACTACGGCTATTGATGAACCGGAACTTTTGAGGAGAATTGCGGCTGTGTAGCCCCCAAGTGCCGGGTAGTTCTGCCTGCAGCAACCTGGGACTTATAATTGCCTTGCTCTGACCCGGCTTGATAAGCCGGCATGATACAATATGTGATGAGGATCTTTCTTTCCTCAAAAAACCCATATGATGGCTCTTCTGCGTGGATTCAAATGGTTGAACTCATACCAGTTCAGGGTCTCTATCGAGATTGGCCGTCAATTTCTTGAACCGGCTCAGGGTCTCTAGGCGAGATTGGCCGTTAATTTCTTGAACCGGCTCAGGGTCTCTAGGCGAGATTGGCTGGTAAGAGTGCAGCGAACGTCGGCTGTCGATGGGAGATGTAAACTATACCCCAAGGCAAGAAGCCTCCATCAACAGCCGTGGCTAGCACTTAGCCTGAGACGGCATAAATCCGGCTGTTTGAAAGGAGATGTAAGGTATACCCGAAGGCAAGAAGCCTCTTTCAACAGCTACAATTGATAAGCAACTGAGGTTTGGCGTAAACGCCGGTTGTTAGGGTGAGATAAGAGAACCCGTCGGTAAGAAGCCCCCTTCGACAACCGCGGTTAATAAGTAACCGGAAGTGGCATAACGCCGACCATTAGGGTGAGATAAGCGATACCCGTCGGTAAGAAGCCCCCTTCGATGGCTGCAGTTGATAAGCAACTAGAATTTGGTGTACACGCTGTTATCTTAGGGTCCTGTAAGCTATACCAAGGTAAGAAGCCTCCATCAACAACATCGCTTAATGTAACCAACTAGGCATAAAGCCAACTATGCAAGGGAGAAGTAAGCTATACCCGGAGGCAAGAAGCCTCCTTGCAACAGTTTAATAACAGCTAGCTGTGCAAAGGAGAAGTAAGCTATACCCGAAGGCAAGAAGCCTCTTTGCGAGAGTGCTTAATTGGGCATAACGTCGGCTGTGCAAGGGAGATGCGATCTATACCCGAAGGCAAGAAGCCTCCCTGCTACAGCGTTTGATAAGGCATAAATCCGAATCAGCCGTTTTGACGGCGAATAAACCACTTTAACTCAAATTTTTGAGCCGGAAAAATTTCATCTTGATTGCACAAAGGTATACATAAGAGCGGAGGCCCCTGTCCTTGTGGGGATGCTAGCTTTTACTCATCTAAGCATGATATATACAATGATAGCGGCTTTCAATGCCTACTAAGTAAAGTATGGTTGCAAATGTGCGATATTCCATGGCCGTAACGTCTCCTGACCCGTGGTTTCCGATTCATCTCGGATATCAATGAGATAATATGACCCATTGTTAAGGTTTCTGCTGATCACAAAAGGCCCCTCCCATTATGGAGATAACTTATGCATTCCAGATTGGTCTTGAATCAGCCGGAGCACCAGGTCACCCTCCTGGAACGTCCGGGGTCTTCACCCTGCGGCTATGATAGCGTCACAGGTCTTGTTGATAAATTGCCGACCTGGCTGCTGCTAACTCTCGTGCTTCATCCAAGGCGTCCAACGCATCTTGGGCGCTACCTCATTCTCCGTCTCAACATAAGCCGCCACCCTTGGTGAGTCGTGCCGGATATCACTGGGTAGAACCGCCTCAGCACCATACACCATGAAGAAAGGCGTGAAACCTATAGATTTGTTAGGTGTAGTTCTGATGCTCCATAAGACGGAAGGCAACTCCTCAACCCAACATTTGGGTGTCCGCTTCAAAGGAACCATGAGCCATGGTTTGACACCTCTTAAAATTTCCTGATTGGCTCGCTCTGCCTGACCATTAGACTGTGGATGTGCCACGGCTGAAACATCAAGCCGGATATGCTCCTTCTCACAGAACGTTTTCATAGATCCTTTGGATAAATTTGTTCCATTGTCTATAATGATACTGTGCGGGTAACCAAAGCGATAAATAAGCTTCTTAACAAATTGAACCGCTGTAGCTGCGTCACATTTACTGACCGGCTCTGCCTCTACCCACTTAGTAAATTTATCAATTGCCACCAGAAGGTGTGTTTTCTTATCCTTAGATCTCTTGAAGGGTCCTACCATATAAAGCCCCAAGACCGCAAACGGCCAAGTAATTGGTATCATCCTCAACTCTTGAGCCGGAACATGAGCACGTCGGCCAAACTTCTGACAACCGTCACACTTACGGACTAAGTCTTCTGCGTCCTTGTGAGCCGTCAACTAGAAAAACCCATGTCGAAAAGCCTTGGCCACTAAAGATTTGACCCGGCGTGATGTCCACAATCGCCAGCATGAATTTCACTCAAGATTTGCCGGCCCTCCTCCGGTGAGACGCAGCGCTGAAAGACACCCGTCACACTACACTTATGTAACTCACCATTGATAATCGTCATAGACTTAGAATGCCGGGTAATCTTCTTGGCCAGATCCTCCTCCTGAGGTAACTCGCCGCGTGTTAGATACGCCAAATAAGGAATAGTCCATCCTGGGGTAGCATGCAGAGCCGCCACCAATTCCGCTTTCGGGTCAGGAATAGCCAGATCCTCCTCAGAGGGTATCTTGACAGTCGGATGTTGCAATACATCCAGAAAAACATTAGGTGGTACCGGCTTTCGTTGAGAGCCTAACCATGAGAAAGCATCAGCCACCTCATTCCTGCGACGATCAATGTGATCCACCTGGTACCCCTTGAAGTGACCGGCAATGATATCAACCGCCTGTCGATAAGCCGCCATCCGCGGATCCTTGGAGTCCCAAGTACCTGAAACTTGCTGAGCCACCAGATCTGAGTCGCCTAAACACCTGACCCATCTTAAATTCATTTCTTTAGCGACTCTGAGACCATGGAGCAGTGCTTCATACTCAGCTACATTATTAGTACAAGGGAACATTAACCGGAGCACATAACAAAACTTGTCACCCATGGGGGAGGTTAGAACAACTCCTGCACCGGACCCCTCTAGCTGCTTGGACCCATCAAAGTGTATAGTCCAATACGTGTTATCCGACTTCTCTTCGGGGGCTTCACATTTAGTCCAATCATTTATGAAATCCACCAAAGCTTGAGACTTAATTGCTGTACAAGGAACATACTTGATGTTAAGAGGACCCAGCTCTAAGGCCCACTTGGCAATCCTCCCTGTAGCTTCTCTATTTTGAATGATATCTCCCAACGAGGCGGAACTAACCATTGTTATTTGGTGCCCCAACAAGTAATGTTTTAACTTGCGGTTGGCCATGAAAACTCCGTATACTAACTTCTGCCAATGCGGGTACCTCTGCTTAGATTCTGCCAAAACTTCACTAATGTGATAAACCGCCCTTTGCACAGGATACTCCTTCCCTGCCTCCTTGCACTCAACCACAATTGCTACACTGACCGCTCTGTTGTTAGCCGCCACATAAAGGAGTAATGGCTCTTTCTTAACCAGAGCAGCTAACACTGGCGGCTCAGTCAACTGTTTTTTAAGAGCTTCAAGTGCTTCGGCCGCTGCTGTGCTCCACTTAAACTTGTCTGTCTTTTTCATCATCTGGTATAAGGGAATGGATTTCTCCCCAAGCCGGCTTGTGAAGCGGCTCAACGCAGCAATCCGTCCTGCAAGGCGCCGAACGTCATTAATGCATGTCGGCTCCCCTAAAGAAGTGATAGCCTTAATCTTATCCGGGTTAGCCTCGATGCCCCGCTTAGAGACCAAGAAACCCAAAAGCTTTCCTGCTGGAACACCAAAGACACACTTCGTCGGGTTAAGCATCATCTTGTAGACCCGGAGATTGTCAAAGGTTTCTTTAAAATCCTCTAGGAGAGTTTCCTTCTTTCTGGATTTAACCACGATGTCGTCTACATAAGCATGAACATTTCGGTCAATCTGACTGTGGAGGCAGTTCTGCACACATTGTTGGTAAGTCGCCTGGGCACTCTTGAGCCCGAAAGGCATGGAGACGTAACAGAATGCCTCAAAAGGTGTAATAAACGCCGTCTTCTCCTGATCTTTTGTTGCCATCTTAATCTGATGATATCCTGAATATGGATCCAGGAAGCATAAACTTTCACATCCGGCTGCAACATCAATAATTTGATCGATACGAGGGAGTGCAAAAGGGTCAGCCGGGCAAGCCTTGTTAAGGTCCGTGTAATCTATACACATACGCCAAGTGTCGTTCTTCTTTAGCACTAGCACCGAGTTAGCCAACCACTCAGGGTGAAAAACTTCCACTATAAAGCCGGGCAACTTCCTCCCCAATAGCTTTACATCTCTCTTCGTTGAACCGTCATAGAAACTGTTTGATCGGCTTAAACTTTGGATCCACATTAAGATTGTGCTCAGCGAACTCTCTCGGTACACCCGACATGTCAGAAGGCTTCCACGCAAAGATGTCCCGATTCTCACGGATGTATTCGATGAGCGCGCTTTCCTATTTGGGATACATGTGAGCCCCAATGATGAACTGCTTGGATGAATCGCCCGGATTGAAATCTACTGCCTTGGTATCATCCGCTGAAAACTTGAGTGGTGGCTCAACTTCTGTCGTAGGCTTCTTCAGCGGGGTCATATCCTCCGGGTCAACGTTCTCCTTGTAGAATTTCAGCTCCTCCTGAGCACAACTAGACTCTGCATACGCCACATCTCCTTCCTTGCACTCGAGAGCCGTTTTCCTATTACCGTGAACGGTAATCGTACCATTTAAGCCGGGCATTTTGAGTTGCAGATAAACATAGCAAGGCCTAGCCATAAATTTGGCATAAGCCGGCCTCCCAAATATTGCATTATAGGGACTTCTGATTTTGACCACCTCGAACCACAAGGACTCCACCCTGTAATTATGCTCATCACCAAAAGCTACTTCCAATGAAATCCGGCCCACCGGGTATGCTGATTTACCCGGGATAACACCATGAAAGACGATGGAGGAAGGTTTAAGATCTTTGTCAAGCAACTTCATCAGCCGGAAAGTGTCATAGTAAAGGATGTTGATGCTGCTACCTCCGTCCATAAGCACTTTATTCACCATATAGCCATTCACCTGAGGGGCCACAACTAGAGCCAGCCGGCCCGGGTCATCTACCCGCGGCGGGTGATCCTCCCGGCTCCACATTATGTCATACTCAGACCATGGTAAATATCGCGGGAGAGCCGGAGCGACCGCATTAACTGCTCGCCTCCACAACTTCTCGTCTCGTTTATTGTGACCGGTCGTGAATACATGATACTGTCCAGAACTGAGCTGCTTCAAATTACTCTGAAACCCGGACTGATTGCACTGCTGCTGATTGTTGTTATTGGTGTTGTTGCCAGGATGCTATTGGTGCCCCCCTTGGTTATTTTGACTCGGATGCCCGTTTCCTGAACCGCCGGCACCAAATCCAGCCCCTGACCCACCGTGCCCTGAGCCGCCAGGCGGGCCACCGCCCTGATTATTACACGGTTGGGAATGCTAGTTTTTGAATCTCTGCATGATAAAACAATCACCCCACGCATGCAACGCCGGCTTGTCAGGCGTGCTGTGCTCCGGACAAGGCTTCCTAAGCGCTTCCTCTAAATTAAAAGGGCCTCTGTTCCTTGGCCTAAACTTTCCAGCCCGCTTGGGATGATTCTATCCTGTGTTGGTATTTGCCACTAGCTCTGACCCGCTATCAGCGCTCTTCCGCTTATTCTGATTCCCATTGTTCACAAAACCTTTTCCTTGATTGTTTTTCTTCCTTTGATTGGCTTTCTCATCATCCGAGCCTGGATCCTTGGTATTATCTGAGTCGGCATACTTCGTCAAGGCCGTCATGAGCTCTCCCATATCCTGACACGTGCGCTTGAGTCGGCCGAGCTTCTGCTTCAATGGAACAAAATGACAGTTCTTCTCTAAAATAAGCACCGCTTGAGCCGCCGTGATCTGCTCTGAAGAGTGAATAATGGTCGACAACCGCCGGACCCAATGATGGGCCGACTCATTCTCCTGTTGAACACAGTGGTCCAAATCAACAATGGTCATAGGCTGCTTACAGGTACCCTGGAAATTTTTAATAAACTTCGCTCTCAGCTTCACCTATGAGCTTATCGTGTTAGGCGGCAGACCTTTCAGCCATGTATGAGCCGGACCCTCAAGCATCATGATGAAATATTTTGCGCATACCGCCTCACTGACATCCAGCATCTCCATGGCCAGCTCATAACTCTCAACCCACGCCTTAGGGGGTAGATCAGCTGTGTAATTCAGAACCTTTCAGGGCCCCTTGAAATCTTTCGGTAGTCGTTCGCTTCTCACAGCCGGAGTTAAACATGGCACTCCTATGGCTCTGGTACTAACTACTCCCATTGAGATGGAAAGCGCCGGCTCTGGACGGGTTGCCGCTATCTCTGCCTCTCGCCTGTCTCCCGCTTGGTCCGCGTGGGCTTGTGCATCAGGAGCCGCCCGCTCATCCTTAGGTGGTCGACGACGTGGATGACTGCTGGAACACGCCGACGACTCATAGCACCGGCTGAAGCTTCGACTGGGGAGGGGGGTGGAGTGAACCCGGCTCCGGCTGTGATCATACCTCTCTTGTTGGGCCATGGCCGTCTGTAAATATCCAATGGCGTTTCGCACATCCTCCGCAAAGGGTGCTTTATCTGGGATGGGAATCGTCTCAAGCCGAGTGGCCGCTACCACCATGTTTTTGGCCGGGTTAGAGTAGTGACCCGCCGGTGTTGGAAAAGCCCTAGGTGAGATCTGGTTATGCTGGGGTGGATGAATCGCCGGGCGTTCCATCAGGCGGCTTTCCGGCACGGCCGTAACCCGCCCCGCACCGGGGGTGTTAAAAAGGTTCCTCGCTTTGTAACATTCTGGCAGACGGGATTGATGCCTCCTCCGATGCACCGCGGCCGCTGACCTTTGCTCCAGCTCCAGACGGAAAGCATCGGCCTTGATATGCTCCGTTTCCTCCTCCATCCGGGCCTTCAGCTCGGCCATCCTTTGCCGTTCCTCTGCCATCCGGCCCTTGATCCGTGCCACCTCTAAATTCCTGGCTGCTTGATTATCCGGAGTTACTTCTGTGGCCATGAGAGCTGTAAGCTCGTCCATCAATTCCACTAAAACCTGAGCCAGCGGCGGCGGGCTATCACCCGCTGCGGCGGCTCCTGCCGCTGTGTCACTGGCGGCTGCAGCCAATCCTGCCATGAACACCGCCGCATGAACCGGGGGTCTCAGATCATCCGACTCAAAGCCCTCTACCTCAGAATAGGTGTCGTAGAAGCCCCCAAGGCCACCGTTACTAAGCCGATACACTGATTCTATCTCCCCACTGGAGGACTCATCTTCCGAGTAAATGAGAGTTCCCTATGACTCGGACACTTCCAGGTCCATGCCTTGAGTGAAACCCACGAGAACATGCTTTTGACCTGGGTGGGCACGGGCAGGCCTCACAATACCCGTAGATTGGAGACGCCGAGCCGGCTCGACGATGTTGGTGCAGATGTCCGGCCCGGGTGTAGAACCATCAACCTTTCCGATGAAAACCTGGATCCCACCAAACAGAACCCGGAATCCATACTCCACAGAGCCAGCATCAAGCCCCCAGCCGGCATCATCGATGTAGAGCTGGCCGCAACGACTCTTGCTCATCCTTCCAACCACGTATCCTTCGAGCCCTGGGAGAGAGCCCTTTGAGAACTCAACACCACCAAGCGTTAGCCCCACGGTGGGTGCCAACTGTCGTGGTTTTATCACAGCAGATGTTCGGGTGAACGGACTTAGGTTCAAGGCCATCGCTAACGGGGTGGACTCAAAGGGGTTAGTCGGGATGAAAGACACGGATTTACCTAGGTTCGGCCCCTCGAATCGAGGTAATAGCCTACGTCCTTCTTGTGCTTGTATTGCTTGTGTATCGATTACAAGGAGCTAGAAGCTTGACCTAGTTCTTGATCACCTCTCCCTAAGTCGCCCCGGGTCTGCCTTTATATAAGAGGTCAGGACCACCGGTTCGGTACAATTACTAACCGAGTCTCTCTCTATCTTCTTGTCCAAGTCATCTGTGAGTCGGCTTGCACGCCCGGGTCTTCTCCGTCCGGGCCGTTGTATGGCCGACACCTTGAGTCGCCTATCTTCCTGGGCCACTAGTCTATTGGCTCACCTTTGAGCCGGCTCACGAGCCAGCAACATGACCCGGAGCCTCAAAGGCGGGTCATCTCGTGGGGTCATATCCCCAACAGGCTTCATGGACAAGGTCTATGACCAGGGAAGGAGCAAGGGGGACAGAGGAGTGCACGTGTAAGCCCGCCCACTAGCCGAGCTGGGCGGCCATGATGCACGTGCGATAAGGCCAGATGAGGAGCAGAGAGGAGGGGGCCGATAGGTTGCCGTGTCCTAGACGCCGAGGCCGACTAGCTGGCGAGAGGAGGGAGCTCGAGGTGGTTGGGGCCATGCATTAGGCGACGGCTACAGTGCGGTCGGGCACTGTAGCACGCTCCGAAACACCCATACGGCATGTCATGGCATGCCATTGGCCTCTTGGGAATGACCATGCATGTCCATCAGCTATAGGGAGGTAAAACAATAGAAAACAATTGCATAGGATGCTCTGGGGTCCATCAGGGTGAGAGAGGAGTGGAGAGAGAGATGGTTTTCTACTGTCCATAAGGTAAATTGAGGGTTTTACCCCATCAATCAATGAGCAATGGCCTTGGGGTTTTTACTCGAGGTGACATACATCAGTAAGGGCTGTGGTAAAAATTCGGAGGCAGGGAGAATAGGTTTGGGGGTGAAAACAAGTTTTTTATTAAACTGCCCGAAGGCGTTTGATGATGATTGAGCCAAGAAAACGAAGTTTGCTTGACTTGAGACTTAACAGGGTCAAATGGTGGTTGGAAATAGGGTTGATCACTAAGTTTGAGAGGATTTGAAGATACTTCACAATGTAACTTTCTAAAACCCTAGAAATCAACAAAATCAGATTCCTATAGATCTAGGCATGCATTTCCATTCTCCTTGAAGCACCACTTGGTGTGGCATCATCATTTGGGTAATAGAACATGCCCACAAAGTTTGGGGCCAATCGGATATACTTCACAATGTAAAGTTGCTCAAATTTGATTATGGACAGTAATGGTTTTGGAATATTTTGGTGAAGCAAATCAAGGGTAATTGAGATGAAACTTTGCAAGATCATCACATATAACATGTGTGACTTGCTGGAATTTTTTTGAAATTCATTGTGAAGATTTCTTATAGAAATACATCAAAATCTTGTTTTAAGAAGAAAGGGTTTTGAAAGGTTTTTCCCATGATTTGCACATGACCATGTGTTGAAACTCATATATATGGAAAATATATGTCCTCTGAGTTTCCCTAAATTTTCTCAAATATTTTTAAAGCATTTAAGTAACTTTTCCTTATAAAAGACCATTTTTGGCCCTTAGAAAAAGCCTTTAAATAAAATTGTAAAATAGTCTTTAAAATTATTATTTTGTGGTTCTAGGAAGTCATATATATATAGTAGGTTTCAAATAAAGCCTTTTGGGAGAAAGGATCCACCCAATTTGAGGACTTGCAGTGCAAACCTCAACTTAGGGGTTTTTGAAAACTTAATTTGAATAAATCCTTTTTGAAAACTTAGGTACTAAACACATGCTATGATTGTTGGATAGGAGTTTATGTCAAGTAAAAGAGTTTTGAGAGTAGGAGGGAGTTTTATGAATATAGAGCACCAACAAGCAATCAAACAAGCAATCAAATAACACACAAGTCAAACATTCATAGAAACTCAAAAAGTTTCAGTTGGCCCTAATTTTTGGGTCCTGGTAACTTAGTCATGAGGCAAAACACATGGTGTGACAGTATGTTGTACTAGAGACTCACAGATGACCTAGTGTTTTGTCTCATAGTTGGGTCTATCTCAACTATGAGACACAGCGATAGGTCATCTGTGAGTCTCTAGGGCATATTTCCAACATCTCGCCCGACCTTATCTCAACTCGGATCTGACTACGTAGAATCCGACCAGTTCTTTCTGAGTCCATATTATCCGTCTAGCATCCAATGCTACATGGTTAGTGACACCAGACAATCCACCGTGTTATATGCTAGTCTAACTGGACGCGCATCCACACACGCCTTTCTACTAGTGATCATTTAGGACAGTCATCATACAATGCATAGTCTCACAAACAATTCACATACTTGTTAATACACATCATTGATAATGTCCAAGGACTATCTTTATTCATAAACACATATGAAATATCATCATACATGATTGCCTCTAGGGCATATCTCCAACATCTAGTCCGTCTCAATGATAGCCGGGAAATGGAAATCAATTTGATCAGCCCACAAGGGCCAGCTTATTATGCAAATGGTAAGCTGGTTCTTCAACATGTTTATGCTAGAAGTATCCGTAGAACCCAAGGGCCAAGTCATTATGATAATAATGAGTTGGGACTTATTCTTGAGTAGGAAAAATCGTCCAATGATCCAATCCCCAAGGGCTAGCTTATCTCTATCAGTTAGCCGGATCTTCTTTCGTAAGTGAATGTTCGTCTGGAAAGCTTTGAAATCCGGTAGCCCCCAAGGCCCGACTTATTTCTGTGAAATAGTCGGGTCTTTCTTCTTTGTAAAAATTGGCACATTAGCCCCCAAGTGTCATGTAGATTTTTTACAACTGCATGTGACTTCCTCATAGAAATTTTGAAGTGTAACAACCCCTAAGGATCGAGTCGCATTCTAAAGGGCAACTTGAGACTTTCTAGAAATAGGTGTTGATAACATGTGTATGGTTGTCAGGGACATTTAGGTTATGGTGAACCACTCCTGCAAAACTACAGAAACGCCTAAAGCAAGAGGCAAAACTAAAATCTGAAGTTGAACTTGCGGCAGCTCGTTTTGAACACTCTGCGCAACATGCTAATGATCTTCTGGAGGAGACCAAGAAAACATTTGAGGAGGAGAAAGCCGCCTTGCTAAAGTGCACTGGAAAGGCAGAAGGAAAGCTTGGTCCTTTGAAGGAAAATTATGCCACTCTGTTGAAGGAAATTAATGAGATGTTTGCTGCCATCTTTAGCAGGTACTTGCAACTTTTGTTCTTAGAATTTCCGGGTTAACATGAAATGGCGGTTCATTATTGTATTTGTCTTTGTGTGCAGACCAAAAGGATCAGTGCCTTGTAAGGCTGCCTATTATGAAGTTGGAAGCGATATTCAATTATGTGGAGCAGCTATTCACCAGATCAGTTTATTCCATCATGGCCGTCAAATATTTGAAGTAACCGCCAAGGAATATCAAGGACATGCTAAAGCAACTATCCACGATGCAACAATTGGTCCTTGAAACCTAAAAGTCAGTAGCTCGAGCTGGACCAAATTGGGCTCTTGCGTGTGCAAAGTCATACTTGCCTGAGCTTGATCTGGCAGCTCTAAGGGATGGATTCCTAGAGTATAAATTGGACGGCTAAGAATTCGCACATGAAGACTTTGCTAGTTTGATGAAGGAGGCTCGGACGTTGGCGACTCTTCTGTCGAAGGAAGTTGACTTGTCTTATTATCATGTTGCATATACCATCGAAAATGAGCGCTTCCCAATGCCCAAAGACGACCCTCTGAGCAAGTGTTGCCCCAAAGTAAGAGAACCTTTTCCCCTGATGTTGATGCATCAGCTATAGTTGAAGGGACTTCAAATTTTGTGTCGCTGAAATCAATCCGGTGGCTTCAGAAGGGCCAGAAGGTTGGTGATGATGACGAAGATGAGCCGGAGGAGTCAGACTCTGAGGCGGCTGGTGTCAAAGAAGAGTGAAGTCGGGTCTCTTCCGGAAGGTAAATGAATCATCAAGAAAAAACTAGCCCCCAAGTGTTGGGCCAAAAAACTTGAGTATTTTCTGGCTCCTGATGTGAGTCTGTAATAGGGGTAGTAAAAACCTTGAAATGCTCTGTCGTGCCTTCGTGCACGTTTGAACTTGTTTCACTGCGACTAAGCCGCCATTGAGCTTTTGAACCTCGATGCAGTTGGTGAAAGATGAATGTATTATTCCCTTTTTTCTTTGAATGTCTCTACTGACTTTGCTCAATGAGTTGATTGTTTGAGTCAGTATGGGCAGGTCTTCATAAGACGACCAATTTAAATCATTCCGCCCCAATTGTTTATAAAAGATATGATTGAACTGGTCATAATATGACTTCAGTTCATAACTCGGATGCACGTGTACTAACCGATAATAAGAATAATATTGTGCCTGAAAAATGTTATGGGATAATAAAAAATAATGTAATAATAACAAAGTCTTTCAATAGGCAGGTTCAGTGAGACTCGGTAGGGGGACTGTCTTTCGAGGCTCAAGTCTTGCTTCAATGAAGCGGGTGTGATAACCCATGGTTTATCCTAGCTCTTTGTATGCCGACTCTCACGTGACTCAAGCTGCTGTTTTAACCTTGACAAGTTCAGGGTCCAGATGGATTGACTTGTCAAGAGTACACGAGGTTACCTGGTGAGTGTGACATCCGGGTTATATCCTAGTCAAGAGGGATATTAATGGCTAACTCATTGAGTTGGAAGTCCCCAAGTGACTTATGTTCCAAATATAAAGACTCATGCTAAATTTGTAGGCTGAAACGATAGAGACCTCGAGCTTCGGGGGTGCCGACTTTATTGTATTTTATCATAAAGAAGTACGTACAGACATTAAGGGGGGTACAAAGGGAAAGGAGCTAGTGACTCTAAGTATAATCGATTCGAAGGTGAGCAATGTTCCAAGGCTGGGTTGTTTCCTCTTGAGAGGTATATGAGTCCGGTCGTAGATCTATCAGATAACACAAACTGTTATTGAGATCCCTGCTAATGACAAAAGGACCCTCCCAAGGTGGCGTCAGCTTATGCATCCTTGTTTGATCTTGAATCAAGCGGAGCACTAAGTCGCCTTCTTGGAAAGTATGGCTTCTAATTCTACGGCTGTGATAGTGACGTAGGTCTTGCTGATATATTGCAAATCCGGCTGCTGCTAAGTGAAATTCCTCTTCCAAGGCATCCAAGGAATCTTGACATGCTTGCTCGTTGTCCGCCTGAACGTAAGTCGTAACTCGAGGCAAATCATGGCGAATATCGCTTGGTAATACTGCCTCAGCTCCATAGACTAGGAAGAATGGTGTATATCTGGTGGATCTATTTAGAGTTGTTCGAATGCTCTAGAGTACTGCGGGGAGTTCTTCCACCCAACATCTTGCGGTACGCTGAAGTGGAACCATAATCCGGGGTTTTATCCCTCTGAGATTCTCTTGATTAGCCCGTTCGGCTTGTCCATTGGATTGTGGATGTGCAACTGCTGCCAAGTCAAGCCAAATATGCTCATGCCGGCAAAACTGCTCCATTGATCCTTTGGATAAATTAGTGCCATTGTCAGTAATGATGCTATGAGGATAGCCAAAATGGAAGATCAACTTCTTCAGAAATTTTACTGTTGGCTCTGCGTCACAATTACTAACGGGTTCCGTCTCAACCCACTGGGTGAACTTGTAAACTGCTACCAATAGGTGAGTTTGCTTGTCAGAAGATGACTTTAACAGGCCAACCATGTCAAGCCCCCAGACTACAAATGCCCAATTAATTGGGATCATGCGCAATTCTTGAGCCAGCACGTGAACCTATGGGGCGAACATTTGACACCCATCACATCTGCGCACAATGTCCTCTATGTCTGCATGAGCTGTGAGCCAATAAAACCCATGATTAAAAGCCTTTGCCACTAGGGACTGTGAGACGGTGTGATGTCCACAATCACCGACATGTATCTCATTGAGAATATCCTGGCCTTCCTCAGGGGAAACACAATGCTGGAAAATGCCAGTGTTGTTTCGTCGATGTAACTCGCCATTTATGATAGCTATGGACTTGGACCGCCGAGTTATCTGTCGGGCGATGATTTTCTCTTTTGGGAGCTCGCCTTGAGATTGATAATCCAAATAGGGTACTGTCGAGTCTGGGATAACATGGAGAGCTGCCACCAAGTGTGCCTCTGGGATAGAATAGATATGTCCTCCTCAAATGGCAATTTAACTGAAGAATTGTGAAGGGCGTGTAAAAAGACATTAGGAGGAACCGACTTTTGCTGAGAGCCAAGTCGTGACACGACATTCGCCGCCTTGTTAAGCCAGAGATCAATATGATCGACTTGATAGCCTTGAAAATGCTCCACCATGTTGGTGACTGCTCGCCTATAAGACGCCATCAAGGGGTCCTTCGAATCCCAAGTCCCCGAAACTTGTTGAGCCACCAAATCTGAGTTGCCCAAACACCTGACCCGGCTAAGATTCATCTCCTTCGCCATTATAAGCCCATGTAGGAGGGCCTCATACTCAGCTGCATTGTTAGTGCAAGGGAGCATGAGCCGTAAAACATAAAAAAAATTGTCACCTCCTGGAGAAGACAATATGACTCCATCCCCTGAGCCCTCCAATTGCCTAGATCCATCAAAGTGTATAGTCCAATACGTATTATCTGGCCTATCTTCTGGGATTTGCAATTCAGTCTGATCATTGCTGAAACCCACCAGTGCTTGCGATTTGATGGTTGTACGGGGCATATACTTCACCTGGTGTGGACGAAGCTCAATTGCCCACTTAGCAATCCAGCTAGTGGCTTCTCGGTTTTGTATAATATCGTCGAGAGCTGTTGAACTGACCATAGTGATTGGATGCTCCTGGAAGTAGTGTTTTAATTTTTGGCTTGCCACAAACACGCAAAAACCAACTTCTGCCAATGTGGGTACCGTTGCTTGGATAACGTCAGGACTTCACTGACGATATAGACCGACCGTTGTACTAGATAATCCTTTCCCGCTTCTTTACGCTCAACGACAACCACGACACTTACTGCCTTTGAATAGCTAGCAATGTATAGAAGCATAGGCTCTTTGTCAACAGGGGATGCTAAGACCGGTAGCTCGGCCAACTGTTTCTTAAGTGCTTTAAAAGCTTCGTTAGCTGTGTCTGTCTAGACAAAATTGTATGTCTTCCTCAACAACTGATAAAGGGGAATTGCTTTCTCTGCAAGGCGTCTTATAAACCGGCTCAACGCCATGATGCGTCTAGCCATACGATGGACTTGATTTATATTAGCTGGCTTACCAAGCAAAGTTAATGCCTTGATTTTGTGTGGATGAGCTTCGATGCCTCGCTCGGAAACCAGAAATCCCAGTAGCTTTCCTGCAGGAACACCAAAAACACACTTTGTCAGATTAAGCTTCATCTAGTATACTCAAAGATTATCAAATGTCTCCTTGAGTTCATCCAAGAGCATCCCCTTCTTCTAAGATTTCACAATGATGTCATTAACGTAAGCATGAACATTGTGCCCAACCTGTGTGTGAAGGCAATTCTGAACACAACGTTGGGAAGTCGCCCCCATGCTCTTGTGGTCAAAAAGCACCGAGATGTAGCAGAAAGCACCGAAAGGATTTATGAAAATTGTATTCTCCTGATCCTACATGGCCATGTTGATCTAATGATAACCATAATATGCATCTAGGAAGCACAAGCGCTCGCAACCCGCCATAGAGTCAATGATCTGACTATTGCGGGGGGAGAACAAAAGGATCTTTGGTAGAAGCTTTGTTGAGATATGTGTAATCAACACAGATATGCCAGGTGTCGTTCTTTTTCAAAACGAGAACCGGGTCAGCCAACAACTCGGGGTGAAAAACTTCAATGATAAATCCAACAGCTAGGAGCCAGGCTACCTATTCTCCAATGGCTTTGCACCTCTCCTCATTAAAACGTTGGATGTATTGTCGTATTGGTTTCATCTTTGGATCCACATTAAGGTTGTGCTTATCAAGTTCCCTCGATACTCCAAGCATGTCTGGAGGTTTCCATGCAAAGATGTCCTAATTCTCAATGATGAACTTATTGCCAATGCTTTCCTATTTAGGATCCAAACCACTCCCAATAGTAAACTGCTAGGATGAGTCACCTTCGGTGAAGTCGACCTGCTTGGTATCTTTAGGAGGCTTGAACTTGAGCAGCGATTTAGAGTTTGTAGTTGGTTTTTTGAGGGGACTAATACTGGCTAGGTCAACATTGGTCGTATAGAATTCATCTCTTCGGCGGCACAGGCCGACTCAGCATAGGCCGCGTCCCCTTCCTAGCACTCGTGAGTGATCTTCTTGTTGCCTCCCACAGTTATTGTAATAGCCCGAGGCCGATGCTCTAGAAGATTCCCCTTTTATTCCATTGTTGTTTTGTAATTCGTCTGGTTGTCGCATTCATCATTGCATCATTCGCATCATCTGCATAGCATCATCACTCGTTTTGAAAACTTGCATCCGTTCATAGTTGCTGATTCTCTCTGTTTGTGTCGTCAACCATTTCGAGACCAACCACACATGCACACGCCCATGGTAACGATAAAATATTGTTTTTAAAGTGTGTATGAAATATTCTCGGATTGGGTCGAAAGTTGGCATGCGGTCTTGTTATATCGTAAGTAGACCGCCTGCAAAATATCGTCGCAATGAGAGTCTGTTTGATAATCCATTTCGTGGTTGCGTCTGTAGTGCCACCATCATCAGATTATATTATGAGACATTTTTAGGTTTTTAAAACATGTCATGGGCCACCATATTCCCTCCCTTCCCCACCTAACCCACTCTAGCACAACCCACTAGCCTAGCCTAGCATCTAGCCATTGTAGGAGTCATCCGATCGCTATCCTACAGACTGAATTTGGATGAAAACCACAAACCCTAGCCCCATTTGCTATAAGTAGACCCCTAGCCTTCCATTTCGGACAAAACCCTAGCCAATCGCCTCAAAATCCACGCCAGCCGCCACCTTCTCCCACCTCCAGCCACGCAGGCCCGCCCGAGCCCATCTGCAGCCCGCGAGGGCCCGAAGCGCGCCGCCGCTCCCCGCGCATGCCCCTCGAGCGTCCCTGCTCCATGCCCGTCCCGCATCTGCCTCGCCTCGTTTGAATGCCCGTTGCCACACCTGCCGCTTGCCGGAGCATCGACACCGGAGGCGAGGACCTGCCGGACCTTCCTAGGTCGCCGTGACTCACGCCTTTCTTCCCATCCTCCCGCTCCGCTCTCCCTCCCTCTGACCTTAGCTCTCCCTCTTTTGCTGGACCTCACAGGAATCGCCATGGGCACATTGCCCCATAGTCGGATCTAGCTCCCGCCGATGGGAACGAGTTCCTCCGCTCCGGATCCGGTCGATCCAAGCCTCCCCATGCGTGCCGGACCTCCACACCGTGCGTCGCCGAAAGCTGCCATCATCGCTATGGCCTTCAGTTCGCGGGAGGAAGAACGAGCATCGATCTCCCCCACATTGACTAGATCGGCCACGCTCGCGTGGGCCAGCCAACACGCATATAGCCGGTCTGGCCCAGGCCAGCCACAAGGTCAGCAGTGCCACCTTATTCCTCGGCCATGCGATGTATAGTTATTCTTCGTCCAGTTCTGGCAGCCCAGTTCCCAGCCAGATCTGGCCCATAGTTGTTTCTTTAGTCTGTGTGAATTTCTCCAATTAACCAGTGCATTATTAATTTAAGAAAAATGTCATATTTTGCACCGCTCATAGATAAATAACCGTGCATCGCATGTAATAACTTTATACGTGAAAAAATGTGTACAATTTTGTGTAGATTCATAATATCATATTTTGATGTATGATAAAAAAATAATTAACTTGTTGTTTGTATTTAATTTGCATAAATAATGTGCTACTAGGTTTATGCCATAAACTTGCGTAATTAATTGTGACATTTTTCCTACATGAACATATGCATATTATATGCGATTTTGGGGTAGAAAAATCCATAGAAATAATTTTTGCACTTAATATTTTCATTTGAGTAAATTTGAGCGCATGTTATTTTACAGTGATGCCCTTTTGTTATTTTTGTGTGATAAAATCCATGCATCATATGAGTTATGGTTGAACATGAGATATGCCATTTGACGTGTGCACCACCCCCTGGTCATTTTGTTTGCCATGATAATCCATGTTTGGGCGTTGTTTTCTTGTTGCAAACATGCTTAATCAATGTGTTGTTTTGGGGGTCTAAATATTTCTAACTATGGAATCTGTAGTATTTTGTTGCTCTCTTGACATGTGTTTTGCTAGTGTTCTAGAACTCCTTTGGGGATGGTGCAATGAAGTTAGTTGTAGTTCATAATGTCCACTAGCAAGCGGTTAAATTTCATGCCATAACATGCCTTGTAGCATATAGTTTTACTGCTGTCAATATGCCTTCGTGATAAAAACTGCTCTGTTATAAAAACTGAGATTTTCACTATGTCTGGAAACTGCTTAGTTCAATATGCCATCTTGTGTACTCATTTCCTATTGAACCATGCTTCTAATCAACCTACTGTTAATAAATGAATTGTTGAGCATAATGTAAGATACGACCCCATGTATTGTTGTGCATTTTTAGATTGTTGTAGCTTGTTGATTTGTGGATTGCAATATGCTATGTTGCTGTTTTGGGGCAGATTATACCTAAACTTGTGTTGGTTGTTGTGGTTGAACCGTAGCTCCATTTTGGGCATGCCATATATGAAACTTGCTTATAACTTCATGAAGTATCATATTATCATGTTGCATCCATGTTTTGAAGTTCTTGTGGTTGTCATTTTCATGCATTTTGCATTCATGTCATGTTCATCTTGAGTGTGTCGTAATTTTTAGACCGTAGCTCCGTTTTAAATGTTCCATATATGTAAATCAACTAGAATGACTTGTAGAATCGCATGGCACACTTTATATTTATGTTTAACATCTATAAAACATGCCTAGGTCAGATCTCGACCAAAATCATAATATGCATATGAGGTCATTTTGGAAATACTATAAGTTGTTTCTGACCTCATTTAAGATGCCTAGATAGAGTAGTTTATTTATGCTTCACCATTTTCCATGTTAAACAACATTTAATATTGATGAGTACCTAAACGGGAGTGAACTAAATAAATCGATCGTGGAGTTTTGTCAATATGCAACTTGTTGCATTTAGCTTCACTTTAATGTGTAGCACTTGTTTGTTGTGATTTGCCATGCCTTGCATAGTCAAACGTGCCATGCATCATATTTGTTTGTGCATCATGTCATGAATATGTTGTTGTGTACCATGTGTTGATTGTTTTTTTTGGATTGCTTCTTCTCGATAGAGTTCCAAAAGCATCCGGAGTGTGAGGATTCGTTCGATTACGTTGGCTCGTCTTCTTCATGGATTCATTCTTGTTCCAAGCAGGATCTCAGGAAAGATGACACATTTCCCTCGATACCACTACTATCATTGCCATGCTAGTTGTCTTGCTACCTACCACTTGTATGTCAAGCCTCCCAACATTGCCATGATAAGCCTCTAACCCCTCCACATCCCAACAAACCTTTGTTTGGCTATGTTAGCTGATACGTCTCCAACGTATATATAGTTTTTGATTGTTCCATGCTATTATATTATCAATCTTGGATGTTTTATAATTTTATAGTCATTTTATATTATTTTTTGGTACTAACCTATTGACATAGTGCCAAGTGCCAGATGCTGTTTTTTCCATGTTTTTTACATAGCAGAAAATCACTACCAAACGAAGTCCAAATGCCACGAAACTTCACAATGATTTTATATGGTCCAGAAGGAACACAACGGGCCCTGGCTGCGTCTGGGGGTGCCTCGAGGGGGGCACAACCCATCAGTGCGCGCCAGGAGGCCCAAGCGCGCCCTGGTGGGTTGTGCCCACCTCGGGTGCCCCCCGGACCGCCTCTTTGCACTATAAATTCCCAAATATTCCAAAACCCTTCGGGGTAGCCCTAGATCAGAAGTTACGCCACCGCAAGGCCCTGTAGCCATAGAAAACCAATCTAGACCCCGTTTTGGTACCCTGCCGGAGGGGGGAATCATCACCGGTGGCCATCTTCATCATCTCGGTGGCCACCACGATGAGTAGGGAGTAGTCCACCCTCGGGGCTAAGGGTTTGTACCTGTAGCTACGTGTTTAATCTCTCTCTCTCTTGTGATGTATATCATGGGCTTTGTTAATATAGATGGATCATATGATGTTTATCCCCTCTATACTCTTATTGTGATGAATTGAACCTTTACCCTTTGAAGTTTTGTTATGTCAGATTGAATGTTCATATTTGGGAACACATGATGTATGTCTTGTGGTATGAATACTTGAGGTGACATTGGGGTATCTTATTGGTTCACTTGATATACGTTATGGCACTCAACTTGCGGACTCCCGCGGTGATATTGGGGTAATCTATGCATAGGGGTTGATTGACATTTTTATTATCTTTTCTCCGATAGAAACTTTGGGGACCCCTTGTAGTTCTTTGTGTGGATTGAGTATTATGAATATGAATTTGCTTTGGTGTTATTCTAGTATGAACTCTTGAGTAGATCGATCGGAAAGAATAGCTTGCGATTTTAGTACGAAGTCTAGGATAGATCAAATAGAAAGAATAGCTTTGAGGTGGTTTCGTACCCTACAAAGATTTTCTATCTTTTGTTCTCCGATAATAGGAACCCTGGAGTGATTCTTTATCGCGCTTTGAGGGGTGTTCATATGATCCAACTATGTTAGCACTGTTGAGAAATTGCACTAGCGAAAGTACGAACCCTAGGCCTTGTTTTCAAGCATTGCAATACCGTTTTTGTGCCCGTTTACTATTTTCTACCTTGCTGATTTTATTTATTCAGATTATAAAAATATATTTCTACCATCCATATTACACTTTTATCACCATCTCTTCGCCAAACTAGTGCACCTATACAATTTGCCATTGTATTGGGTGTGTTGGGGACACAAGAGATTTCTTGTATTTGGTTGCAGGGTCATTTGAGAGAGACCATCTTCATCCTACACCTCTCACGGATTGATAAACCTTAGGTCATCCACTTGAGGGAAAATTGCTACTGTCCTACAAAACTCTACGCTTGGAGGCCCAACACGTGTCTACAAGAATAAAGTTGCGTAGTAGACATCAAGCTCTTTTCTGGCATCGTTGCAGGGGAGGTGAGTGCATAATGGTATATCTTTAGATCATGCAATCAAATCTTTTAGTTTCTTGTTGTATCACTAGTTTGGTTTATAAAAGAAAACTACATAAAAATGGAATTGATGTTGCATCATATTATTTATCATTTTTATAATATCTTTCTTGAAAATGATGGATCGGAAAATTGTGCTCAATTGATAGAAGAAGATTTCAATAAAATGATTGGAATGAATGATGAGCATGATTGCAATGTCGTTAGTATAAATTCTTTGAATATCCATGGTGCTAATGATATGCAAAGCCATAAGCTTGGGGATGCTATGTTTGATGAAGATGATATTTTTAGTGCCCCAAGTTTTGATGAGAAAATTTATTATGATGATAGCATGACTCGTATTTATGATGATTATATTTATGAGAGTGGATTTGGAGAGGTCATGACTTTATTTAATGATGAATCCACTATTTTGAAAGAGGTTGCTATTGATTATGACAACAAAGTTCCTATATATGATGATTATGGTGATGACATGTATGCTATAAATAATAATGATAACCATGAAACTTGTCATCATGATTTTAATTTTCAATCACATGATAGTTATTTTGTTGAGTTTGCTCCCACTACTATTGATGAGAATAAATTTTCTTATGTGGAGTGTAACAAAATCTCTATGATTATGCATCATGAAAAGAATGCTTTATGTGATATCTATATTGTTGAATTCATTTATGCTTCTACTGAAAATTATTATGAGAGAGGAACACATGCTTGTAGGTAGTGCAATAATATCAAGCTTCCTCTCTATGTGTTGAAAATCTTGAAGCTATACTTGTTTTTTCCTTCCTATGCTAGTTGATTCTTGCTCCCATAAATTGTTTGATCTTGCATAGGAAGTGGTTTAGGCTTAAATGTGCTAGTCATATGCTTCATGATGCTCTCTTTATGTTCCAATTCTTTACTTTTATGCGAGCATCATTGAAATCATCATGCCTAGCTTAAAAGGAATAAAACAAAAGCGCTTGTTGGGAGACAACCCAACACTTTTAACTAATGTTTTTGTGTGTTCACATGATTAAGATACCTTAGTAATCATGTTTTATTGCTTTTTTCAAGAAAGTACCAAGTAAATCCTTTGGGATCATGTGGGGTGATAATTGATTTTATCTTGCTGAAAAACAGAAACTTTTGCGCTCACGAAAATAATTCTAGTTTTTAACAGAAGAGTGATTTTGAGTTGATTCTTTTTGATAAGATTAATATACAAAGTTCTCACGTCTTACTAATTTTCAAGAATTTTTGGAGTAGCGTAAGTATGGCTGGAGTACAGATTAGTACAGACTGTTCTGTTTTTGACAGATTCTGTTTCCAATGCATAGTTTGCTTGTTTGCTAGTTTCTATGGGTTATATTGCTCAATATAAATAGTGGAAATGATATAATACAGTAGTAATTGTGTGAGAACAATTATGGATCTTGTCTTGACAGTACCAAAGTTAAATGGTTTGCTCTTTATCATACTAACCCATCTCACGAAGTTCCGTTAAGTTTTGTGTGATTGAAGTTTTCAAGTTTTGGGTGAGATGCCGATATGGGGAGAATGAGGAGTGACAAGTCCCTAATCTTGGGGATTCCCAAGGAAACCCCAAGGTAACATTCAAGTAATATCCAAGGAACTAAGCTTGGGGATGCCCCGGAAGGCATCCCCTCTATCTTCTCCAACATTATCGGTAACCTTACTTGGAGCTATGTTTTCATTCGTCACATGATATGTGTTTTATTTGGAGCGTCAATTTATTTTGTTAGTATTTATTTTATTTTATTTAGATAATATTTTTAATCTTTTATTTCAAGAAAAATTTCAAGGATAGACATCACCATGCTTATTTTGCAAGTATACATGTTGCCGTTTCAAAACAGAAAGTTTACCGCCGTTGCAAAAATTCCCTAGAAAAGTCCGAATGTGATAAAATGTTAAAACTTTCTGCATAATAAGATATTATAAAGTTTCTAAAGTGTGATAAATTTTCATAACATTTTGAGTTTAAGAAGTATTGATACTCTTGCATTCTTTACAGACTGTACTGTTTTAGCAGATTGCTGTTATGTTTACATTGTTTGCATATGTTTGCTTGTTTAATGATTATATTTGAGGATAGGAGTATTAAATATGAAGAGGCATTTAGTATGAAATGTTGAATATAATTTTATTGATTTGCTACAGTATAGAATGATAAGGTTTTTGCATTGGTTTATACTAACTTATCTCATGAGTTCTTGTTGAGTTTTGTGTGGATGAAGCTTTTGAGATTTTGGAAAACCGTGATATGAGAAGAATTAAGGAGATGAAAAAGCTCAAGCTTGGGGATGCCCAAGGTTTCGCAAGATAATATTCAATAAGTCTCAGGCATCTAAGCTTGGGTATGCCCCGGTAGGCATCCCACCTTTCTTCTTCAACAATTATCGGTTAGTATTGGTTGAGCCTAAGTTTTTGCTTCTTCACATGAGTTGTGCTATTTTTAGAATGTCATTTTTTTACTTGATGTTTTAATAAAATACTTAGACGTGAAAGTTTTAAATAAAACAGAGTCCTCAAATAGTCACCAAGGAGGCTAAGTAAGTGGCATTCACATCCCGTTAACGAAGCTCTTTTCAATGGACTTGCTCTAGTGCTTCACTTATATCTTTTTGAGCACGGTGTGATTAGTATTTTTGAAGAAATGAGCTCTTAATTCACTTAGATTTATTTGAGAGTTAGTAAATTTTTCAAGAAATTATCTCTTGCTTCACTTAAATTATTTTGAGAGAAACAAGAAAAATTATGCTCTTGATCTTCACTTATATTTGTTTGAGCTTATGAAAAGAAACACATGAAAATTCGACCCAAAGTGATAGATATCCAAGAAGGATATAATAAAAACTTTCATGAAGATCATTGGATAAAATAAATTTGATTCTTAGTAATAGTTTTGAGATAAGATGATGTGATATGTGAGTTATGTTGATGAGTAATTATGCTTTAGTAAGTATATTGGTGTTAAGGTTTGTGATTCCCTATGCAAGTAAGAAAGTCAATAGTCATGCAATGAAATTATATCCTACTTGTGGTGCATTATTCAGTGTTATTTATGCTTAATGGTTACTTATGAGATTATCCGTTGCTTGGTTGGTCGCTTCTCAATATTTTGCTAGCCTTCATTTTGCACCAAGTATGAGCTCTACTTGTGCATCCAAATCCTTAAACCCAGTTTTTTCCACATGAGTCCACTATACCTACCTATATGCGGTATTTTCGTGCCGTTCTAAGAAAATTTTTATGTGCCATCTCTAATTTTCAAAATAAACTTCTCTTTTGTGTGTTTGTTTCGCTCGCGGAGCGGTGAGGGGTGGCTAATATTTTCCATGCTAGATGTGTTATTCTCACGATGAGTGTTTATTCACTTGTCATTGCACGAGAGTACGGAAAAGGTATTAGGGATGCCCAGTTGGAAAGTGTTGGTATGGAGGGCACCCGTAGATATGGTTAGCCATGGAAAGTGAAAGTATGGTGGAAAAAGGAATAAACTTTATTTTCTGTTTGGGAACCACCTATGATATATCTAGCATGGAAAGTGTTGGGAACTCTAAGTCGTTTTCGTTGGTGGGATGGATACACCTCCCAAAATTTTCTTATCTCTAAGTCTTTCGCTTTGAGCTCTGGCACCTCTACAAATCCCTACTTCCCTCTGCGAAGGGCCTTTCTTTTACTTTATGCAATTTTTATTTTTGAATTTGAGTCTCCATCTTCTCTTACCAAAGCACCAACTAGGAGGCAATATGATCGTACTTAATTATTGGGTGTAGCTAATATTCGAGTGTGTTTCATGAATGGATCAATGTTTGAGCATGATGGGCATGGGATAACTTATTTTAGCATTGATATTTTGAAAGACATGGTTGCTTGTTGATATGCTTGAGTATCTAAATTATTATGTCAAAACTAGACTATTGCTTTGACCAACTAAAAGTCCAAATGTCCATGCTATAAGGAAAATAATATGATATGACATATTAGGCAGCATTCCACATCAAAAATTCTGTTTTTATCACTTACCTACTCGAGGACGAGTAGGAGTTAAGCTTGGGGATGCTGATACGTCTCCAACGTATCTATAATTTTTGATTGTTCCATGCTATTATATTATCAATCTTGGATGTTTTATAATCATTTTATAGCCATTTTATATCATTTTTTGGTACTAACCTATTGACATAGTGCCAAGTGCCACTTGCTGTTTTTCCATGTTTTTTACATCGCAGAAAATTAATACCAGACGAAGTCCAAATGCTACGAAACTTCACGAAGATTTTTTATGGGCCAGAAGCAACACAACGAGCCCTGGCTGTGTCTGGGGGTGCCCCGAGGGTGGCACAACCCACCAGGGCGCACCAGGAGGCCCAGGCATGCCCTGGTGGGTTGTGTCCACCACGGGTGCCCCCCGGACCGCCTCTTTGCACTATAAATTCCTAAATTTTCTGAAACCCTTCGAAGTAGCCCTAGATCAGAAGTTCCGCCACTACAAGGCTCTGTAGCCACCAAAAACCAATCTAGAGCCCTGTTCTGGCACCCTACCGAAGGGGGGAATCATCTTCCATGGCCATCTTCATCATCTCGGCGGCCACCACGATGAGGAGGGAGTAGTCCACCCTCGGGGCTGAGGGTTTGTACCAGTAGCTATGTGTTTAATCTCTCTCTCTCTCTCGTGATCTATATCATGGGCTTTGTTAATATAGATGGATCATATGATGTTTCTCCCCTCTATACTCTTATTGTGATGAATTGAATCTTTACCCTTTGAACTTTTGTTATGTCGGATTGAATGTTCAGATTTGGGAACACATGATGTATGTCTTGCGGTATGAATACTTGAGGTGACATTGGGGTATCTTATTGGTTCACTTGATATACGTTATGGCATTCAACTTGCAGATTCCCGCGGTGATATTGGCATAATCTATGCATAGGGGTTGATGCACGTTTTTATTATCTTTTCTCCGATAGAAACTTTGGGGACCCCTTGTAGTTCTTTTTGTGGATTGAGTATTATGAATATGAATTTGCTTGGGTGTTATTCTAGTATGAACTCTTGAGTAGATCGATTGGAAAGAATAGCTTGCATTATTTTAGTATGAACTCTAGGATAGATCGAACGGAAAGAATAGCTTTGAGGTGATTTCGTACCCTACAAACAATTTCTATCTTTTGTTCTCCGCTAATAGGAACTCGAGAGTGATTCTTTATCGCACTTTGAGGGGTGGTCATATGATCCAACTATTTTAGCGCTGTTGAGCAATTGCACTAGCGAAAGTACGGACCCTAGGCCTTGTTTTAAAGCATTGCAATACCGTTTTTGTGCCCATTTACTATTTTCTACCTTGCTTTTTTTATCTATTCAGATTATAAAAATATATTTCTACCATCCATATTACACTTTTATCACCATCTCTTTGCCAAACTAGTGCACTTATACAATTTGCCATTGTATTGGGTGTGTTGGGGACACAAGAGATTTCTTGTATTTGGTTGTAGGGTCATTTGAGAGAGACCAGGTTCATACTACACCTATCATGGATTGATAAACCTTAGGTCATCCACTTGAGGGAAAATTGCTACTGTCCTACAAAACTCTTCGCTTGGAGGCCCAACACGTTTCTACAAGAATAAAGTTGCGTAGTAGACATCATTACCACGTGCTCACCCCTTCATATAGCGTTTCTAGGTGCAGGTGCAATTGCTTCCATGTGTCAACATGGACATTATTTTGTTATCGCATTATAATTTCTATTTAATTTAATGCACATATATACTTGGTAAATGTGGAACGCTGGGCCTTTTGCTCTGTGTTTTGTTCCACTCTTGCCACCCTAGTTACTTGTGAACCGGTGTTATGTTCCATATTGAGCGGTCCTAACATGCTCGGGGTTGTTATGGGGACCCCCTTGACTTTTTTAGGATAAAAATCATCTGGCAAGGCCCAACATTGGTACTACATTTGCCCAACATAATAATACTGAACATTATGACTAAAGCATAGGGCGTCATGAACCTGAGCAGTTAAGTCAACATAATACAGGGGGACCATGCTGCTGGTGCTGGTCCAAAATAGAGCCACTCACGGGGCCACCTAGGGAAACTCGGGGGATTTCTATCCGGCCAACGTACGTACTGCTCATCCGGTCGTGTCGTGAGAACGAGAAACGCAGCTACTATCGGGTTCGTCGAAACGTCGGGCGACCTTGCTGGATTTGTTTTACCTTTCTCAAACGTCTTGTGCGTGGAATTTCAAAGACAATTCGGGCTATCTTGAAATTGAGATTTTCCATTGGGATTCAACAAATACTATGGGTGATTCCACGGTTGAGGAATTCCAACGCGGCGCATGGTTAATTTGTGATGGATGAGTTGGAGCACCCCTGCAGGTTTAAATCTTTTGGAAAGCCATGCCCATGGTTATGTGGCAACTTGAAACTTTGTTTAACACCCGGCCATAGAAAACTTGAAGTAAACTCAAATAAAATACACCAACTGTGTGCGTAACCATGACTGTCTCTTCTCGTGAGTCCTTATCCGGGAAAGAACATGGTGGGGTTATGTTTGACATAAGTAGGTGTTTAGGATCACTTAGTGATCATTACTAGTTTACATCCGTTAGGCATAGGCCACCATACTTTACTTTCTGTATTCGTAAGTTAGCCACTCAAATAAATGCTTAGTAGAGTGTTTCAGCTTCACCACTTAACCATACCTCACCCATTAAGCTTTGCTAGCCTTGATACCCTTGGAAATGAGATTGCTGAGTCCCTGTGGCTCACAGATTACAATAAACCAGTTGTAGGTACAGGTAATGCGTTGCTTTGACATGAGAGCGATGCTTTTTGATTTGGAGTTCTTCTTCTTCATCATCATCAATCTAAGATGGGTTCTAGGCGGCAGCCTGGGATAGCAATGATGGATGTCATTTTATCATTTGGTTTCGTCTTTAGTCGAACCCTACTCTTATGTATGATGTTTGAATATGTTGTTGTACTGATGTGATCTTGCTGTAGCTTGTGGCGAATACTAATCTCTTCTGTACATGTACTTGTAATGATATCCATTCTTGCAAAACGACTAGATGTGCTTCTATCCCTGTCGAGGCCCTCGCGCTGAAATAAGGATAGGATCGCATCTTGGGTGTGACAAGTTGGTATCAGAGCCTGTACCGACTTAGGAGCCCCCTTGATTGATCAAACCTTCGCCGAGTCGATTCTAGTGAAAAACTATTTTGAGTCTAGTCATATATCGGAGAGTAGGTTTCTTTTACTCCTCTTCTATACTCTGGTGAGGTATTCGACTTAGGAATTTTATTCTACCCCACTTCTCACTCAAAAAAATTAGGATCACGTAGGTATTGTTGGGATCGTTCCGATATCTTTATGACGAGAACATTATTCTTGGTGCCTCCTGACATTTAGGAGTTGTGGTAGTGTCCCGGGGAGTTGAGCTCCGAGGTGTTGTCATCACATTTGTATCGTTGCAGTTCCGGAATGCCAGAGGTCGCCGACAGAAAAAACACTTTGATACTCTTTGTGATGAGAGTAGTTGACGCCACCTAGTACTGGTGAGAGTGATTAGTTGTATTGCCACAACTAGTATATCAGATGTTTTTCGAAGGTCAGAGGTACACGGTTTCAGAGGTTTTGTTGGTTATGTGTTGATGGATGGATACAATTGGAGTGTAGGGCTTGTTAGTTGTGTGAGATATTTTGCCTACCTGTATACCCAACACCCGATGGCATAACCAGGAGATTTCGGGAGTTCTTAGGTGGGAATTCAAGTAGTTACCTAGGATTATCTTCCAACAGATGCATGATGCGAGGGTGGGGTTCGACATCTAGTGGTTTGTTTATTCACGGTCTTTTAGATAGGACAGTCTCGGTATCCTTCGTCAAGCCTTATAGTTTGCTACGCCTAGGGAGCATATTCGAGCGTAATTTCAATATGACAATCCAATGTACGATCGAGCCCGTGCGAACCTTACCATGAAAATATCGAGTGAAATCTCTGTCATGAATTTGTTCTGGCTTGTTTTTTAAGATTCATCCTTTGTTTTGTTTGAGTATGGTAATTCAAGTTGCTTCGATGTCAACTGGTGATCTCATATATTTTTGAAGTAGTGTTCTCATATTTCTGTGCGATTGCTAATTCTTGTGCTCAATCAAGTTATCATATCAATTCTTTTCCTACCGTTGTGCTTCTCTTCAAGATAATTCTATCCACTTCAATATGTGGGAAAGATCAATCCTCATATTTCTTTCCGTAGTTCATCTTATCCGTTCCAAGTTGTCTTTGTTTTTCCCCACCCTCCTGCCCTTTTTCTTCATCAGTTAAATTCTCATCCAAGGTCCTTTCTTTTCGTCAATGCTTCTGCTATCTTTTCTCTCGTAATGTTCTTGTGATTCAGGTGAAGATGCTCAGGAGCTTCAAGTTCATCATTTTTTTTCCGTCTCTGTTCTCTTCTCTAGTGAATTCAAGTCAACTGTTGGTGTTCATCATATCATTTTCATTCGCTAAATTTTTTTCGTGTTGGTAATTATTTTCCATGTATCACTTGTTTATTCATCCTCTCTCTATTCTATCCGGAGTGCTGAAGATATATCAGAAGTCTTGTATTTTCATTCAAATCCTTTCAAATTATTTCGAGGTTCTCACCTCATCAAGTTTTCATTCATACCGGTGTAATCCCCCCTTCTAAGCAATTGTTTCAACGGTGGGTTCTTTTCAGTGGGCCCATAACCCACAGGTTTTTCTCCAGGATCTTATGTGGCTCTTCTAATCTTTTTCGGTGATCTCAAGTTCTTCTCAATATGATGTAAGAATGATTTTCATCAGTCATATTCCTCCTCCAAGTCAGCTTCTAATTATTAGAATTCATCATTGGCTCTACCTTTCCTTATTCATTGTTCCTAAGTATCTCAGTAATTCATGGTGGTGTTCCTTGTCATCAATATCATCTTGGAAGACTGAAGGAGAGTTTCTCTTAAATCTTGGTCCATTCTTGGAGATTCATGCTTTTAACTTCGTGATGCCCTCTCAAATTCTTTTCGATCATGTGTAATTCATGGATCCTCCGAAGGTCATCATTTCAAAAGATTTTTTCATTGTCAGCTTTCAGCTATCCTTCTCAAATTCTTCTCAATTGTTGTATCTTTGTTCGTCTCTCAGTTATTACGGTGCTTTAGTCAAGTTTCATGCTAGGATAATCGTAATCTCTTCATTCTCATGTATATCCATTTATTCTTCACATCCTCATTCGTATCAATTCTTACTGGTGGTTCGTTTATGACTTCATCAAGTTTGTGCCCAATCTCTCTCAATTCATTCTCAAGAATAATAAGTAGTGTGTGAAATCCGTTGTTTGTCATAAATTAAACTTGATGAAGGGTAAGCATAACATAATTCGTATTCTTGTTTCAACAAGGTGATTTCAAGCATTCTTCTAGAGGTTGTTCCTAATATCAAATTCTCTATTCTAGTTGTTCATCTTTTCTTTTCGAGAGATCCAAGTTTCTCCCAAGCATCACTTCACGAAGCTTCATATAAATCTTTGCAACATCATAATCTGTTCTTTTCAACCTCATTATTTTGATCATCATTTCATCCTAGTGTTCTCCAAGAGGTTCTTCATGGTGGTTTGCTAAGTATGTAATTCTTTCTCGAAGTGTTCTTCAAGATTCTTGTCGGGGATATACCTCGCGGTATGACCCAGACTGGTGACTCACATGAGACCGGTCAAGACATGGTGTTTTATTGATGACCCGATAGGCGAGTCACAGGATGACCAGGCCCAAGACCCAGCATGCAAGCCGACGCGAGGCGGCTCACAGGAGAAGGCCCAAAGGAGAGAGGATTCCCTCACAAAGGAAACAAGACTTGAATTAGGATTCATGAAAGACTAGTCCTAGTCCTACTAGGAGTAGGACTCTATTTGTAAACCTACCCTCTCCACTTATATAAGGAGGGGTAGAGTGCTCTTAGAGGGACAGATTCACAAGTCCACAAGTTGAGACAGACACAAGAGATTAGAGATAGACAAACTAGAGGTCTCGATATTAGAGGTGGCCAGACAACACCCTTGTAACCGAGAGATCTCCTTCATCATCAATAGTAGACAAGCAGGACGTAGGCTTTTACCTCCATCGGAGGGGCCGAACCTGGGTAAACTCCGCGTCTCTCGATTCTGGTCAACCCCTTCAAGCCGCCACATAGTTGCGTCTTTGCCCCGAACCTAAGTCCGTTCACCCCGGACATCTGCCGTGACAAATCCACGACAGTTGGCGCCCATCATGGGGCCCGCACGGTGGTATTGTGTTCTTGAAGGAGCCTTTCCAGGAATTGAAAAGTTTGTGATTGACCAAGATGGAGAAGATCCGGCACCTAAAGATCGTGCATAATAAACCCATCATCGCGTCTCTGATCCTGAGGAGATTTTCAGTGGTGCATTGTGCGGCGATTATGTAAAGCCAGCAAACATTGAATAGTATTTCCCATGGCAGAAATTCATCTGCAAAGTACTACATCTAGTACACATTACCTCAAAAAACTACCAACAGATCAATTCAAAGTAAAAAAAGAAGGAGAGGAGGAAGCCACGCCGTAGAAGGGAATACAGACACAGACTCGCCAGTACCGTGCCGGTATCCTCCATCGTGGCTCACCACGGCCCGAGTCGGCCTTGCCTTGCTTCCACCGGCGGCCTCTCCAAATCACTTCAGGTTTTCTTTTCGGGTCATCCTCCTTTCGGCCTTGATCCGGCCTCGGCCGACACCTTCCTCGCTGCCGCGCCCCGCCTCGAGCCGGTCCTCTTCGACGCTAATGCGCTGCACCCCGATCGTCGTGTTCCTTGTCGCTGCCGCACATGCCGCGTTGATGTAACATCCCAAACTTTGGAATGTTATAATAAATATAGGAATGCTTGTTTGCTTGAGTGATTGAAATTGAGTGAAAATTTGGAACTTTTGAAAACTATTGAATGAGAGGGAATAAGATGACTTTCCCCTTTGTGTTTGAATTCAAATTCCTACATTCAAATCAGTGAGAGAAGATGACATGACTTCTTCATTATAAAAAGGATTTGAAAAATGAATTTTGAAAAAACTATTTGAAAATTTTCTGATATGGAGATCACTTTCATATTTGATTTTCCTATCTGAAATTTGTAAGCATTCAAACCCCTTGACAAGTTTTTGAGAGGAGTAATATGACACTCCAAACCAGGGGTATTTTTGTGAAGCTTTTGAACCATAAAACCCAAGGGGTTATTTGAAAAATATTTGCAAAAATAAATAAAGCCATTTAGGCATTTTCTGAAAATAATTTTTTTAAAAGTATTGAATTTGGCCGTGGAAAATTGTTCATTAAATGGCATTTAATTCCTTGACCATTTTGGTGTATAAAACTTTATTTGTTGGACAGGTTTTGCATGCCTTAATGTTGTTTTTAATGCCGTGTATATTGATAAAGGAAATAGTTAAACACGTGTATTAAACGAGCCGGCCCACTTGCCCCTGATCCCTCCCCGAAACCTCTCCGCAACGGTCACCGCTGACCGCGCTCTCTCCCTCTCTCTCTCTCTGACGCCCCGGCCCCACCGACCGACCGAGCCGTCCTCGCGGTCGTCCCCTCCATCGCGCCCCTGACATCGCCGGCGAGTTCATCGCCCCGGATCTCGTTCCTCCTTCCCTCTCCCGACCCCCACACCTGGCCTATATAAGACCCGGTCCTCTCCACTCTTAGTCCACCCCTAAATCCCCTCTTTTTCTCGCTAGAACGCCACCCCCCACACCTCGCCGGAGTTCTAACCCCAACCAGACCTTCCCGAGCTCCTGGCGCTCGCCCCGACGCTCCCTCGCCTTGCCGTCACCACCAACGGACGCCGGAGGTCCATCGCAATCGATTGGACCACTTGGACGTCGTACCCTACCACCGGAGCACCGTCTCCGAGCATCTCCGACCTCCGGCCACCGTCGACATCGCCGGAGCTCCGACCTCCCTCCTGTGTAAGCCCCACGCCCCCTCTCTAGCCGTCGGATCTAAAGCCAACGATCTAGATTAGAACGATTTAAATCCCGAACCGGTACACGCTAGGCTTCAGTCAACCGCTCGCAAAACCCCGCACGCACACGGCCTCGGCCAACCACAAACTGCCACGTAGCCCCTGCCCGTTAGCTAAGTTTTTTTCTTTTTTCTGTTTGTTTTAGAAAACAAAATAGGTTCTGTTTTTATTTTTGTTATATCTTTTATGTTTTTAAGTGTTTTAATCAAATTCTTTTTGCATTAGTTCACACATTTGTTCTAGTTTCTATAGATATCAAGTTGGACCAAATTTGAATAATTTAAAACTGATTTCAAACAGATTTGATTCAAATCTTATTTTCTGAATATCTTGAGTTTAAAATATATTTTGAGTTGATTCTTTTTGCTACTTGTCACTAGTGACCTTAGTTATCAGCAGGTAGAGTTTGTAAATTTTTAGAACTATTTTATAGTAGTCTTTTTAAGCAAAACAGATTCTGTTTAGTTCTATTAGGTCTATTTATATTCCCTTTTGTTTTAAATTATTTTCTTTTATATTAGTGATAGACTTTTATAAAGTTTTCTGTCAGATAATAGTAGCCCTTCAAAACAAATAATATTTTATTAGTTGGTTGTATGAAAATCAATTCTAGTTCAACTATAACTTGCAATTGGATTTTCATTGCTATGTTGATCTTCTATTTCAAAATAGTTCCACAAATTGTTTTATAAGTTTGATTTTATATTAATCTAAGTTTAGACCAGAAACAATTTGTATTATAGTTGAGATTGTTTGTGGTTTAAGCCAAGGATGCCCTTGTTTTATATCAAAATAAGAACCTTTATAAATGCTTTTCAATTAGTTATTTTTTGCAAAATAAAGATTTATGAGAAAATACTTTCTATTAATTATTTGTTTTAAAAAAATTGTTTTTATTTTATTAACTTAGTGTTTTTTTCTTGATGATATGTTCTAGTAGTTAAAAACTTAAGTTGCTAGAGTATTGTTTTCTTTAGTTCCTAGTTGTTCTTCAAAAGTAATTCTTTTGCTAAGTAAAATATTTACTAAACTATTTTTGAGTATACTTTGTTTTGTTTTCTTTGTTGTATTGCTCTAGTATTGCTAGTTGATTTATTATTTCAAAATATTTTGTTTTCTGTCATTTTAATATTTTAATTGTTTTATTTGTTTTCTTGTTGTTAATTTTATTACGCTAAAACCTATGTTGTTTAGAGTGTTGTTTTTCAAAATTCTTAGTTGTTCTTCAAAAGTAATTCTTCTTGCTAGTAAAATATTTGCAAAAATACTTTTATTATATTTTACTTTGTATTGGTTTGTTACTTTTGAAAATTTGGATGTAATTGTAGAGAAAACCAACCCTTGGTTGTGTTGATGTAGTTTTGTCATTTGAGTTTTGTCTTAAGTATTTCCTTTCATCACCACCATGTTGCATTTGGTTTTGTGTTGCCTTTTTGATTGTTAGTATTGACTGCTAGTATGATTGCTTATAAGAATGCAATGTTTGTTTATATAGATTTTCATCGAAGAGTGACGAATAGTCTATCAGTTATCTCTAAGAGCGATATGATTCTTCATCAACAGTACAGGCAAGTCACTTTGACCATATATACCTATGTTTTATTGCATTAGTTCTACCATATCCCCAATTGCATGCAAAGTAGGTAAATGGGAAACTTGGTTACTTGATGTAGTATCATGTGGTAGGTACCCCTCAACCCTTTGACACATTGGCCCCGAGAAACGTTGATTTAAATTTTGCTATGCTATTAGTAGACGGGGTTGGTTGTGTGATTCATGAGAGTTGTGAGTTAATAATTTTCAAGACCTGCATTATGATCAAGACTTCAAGACTCCGAGTGTTTCAACATACCTCTGGGTGGATGATGGTTGAACGGCGCCCTGGAGAAACCAGTGGTTAGCCTAGGTGTTGCTGGGGAAGTGCCAGTATTCACGCGGAAAGGTCCACCCAGGCACAAAGAGATGGATTGATGCTTCAAGACCCAAGGCTTAGTTGCATAGCCACAAGTCATTATGGGATCTGCCTTGGTTGGATATCGTGGTGACCCTGGACAGGCGGTGCTACGAGATGTAGAAGAACGGTAGGAAAGCATGGGCACCGACAGAGTCTCGGGGAAACCCTTTAGAAGACCATGTTTTGGTCATCCATTTCTCAAACACCCTAAAGTGCGAGAAACCCAACGGAGGCGATCAAATCTTGTGGGGAACATGTGCAAAACTCTGCAGAGTACTAAAACCTAATCGATTAGCCGTGTCCACGGTCATGGACAACTTGAGGCAAAGGAACTGAGACTATCTGGAACTCTCAACACAACTAATTACATTGATGTGGGTATTAATGTCAACTTGGGTATGAGAATTGGTTGGTGGAACCATCTCATTAATCAACCAATATTTGTAGTAATTATGCTTTTTCCCTCTCTTGTTGTAGGAAAAATTTGGCTTTCTGCAAAACCTACTACCCCACTTGCCATATATGCATGTAGAATAGATGATTACTTTACACCCCCTCTTTTGTGACTTACCGACATATTCAAAATGCTGATCTACACGGCTCCAACGTCTTATGTTGCAGATAAGCTCTACGATGGGTAAGAGTACGATTCAGGGTTACGGTCTACACTCAACCTGCCATTGGTGTTATTGGGACTCCACTCCCGTTGACTATTTCCGCTGAGATTTTAAGGTATATATCAGTTTTACATTAATTACATGTGATTGCACTTTGATATATACATTGATGGACTGTGTGTGCCAGCATACTGATCCAGGGATGGCACAGAAAACACAGAGGCTTGACTCGTTTTGAGTCGAGTCGCTACAGAAATGGTATCAGAGCACAGGTTGACTGTAGGACGTGACCCTAGAAACTAGAAAGCCCTTAGGAAATGATTTCTCGAAAAACTTTGTTTTCAAAAGACCTTTTACTTCTCATCTTATTTGAGCCTTATCAAATGATCTCTCTTACCTCAAAAAGTTAGAAAATACCCTTTCCCCCTTGACCACACTAAGGATCAACTGAGGACACTTCGAGAAGGACAAGATATCGAAACAACTGATGGTCACTTCAAAGTAAAGAAGATTTCACCATGCATTAGAAGTGTTGAAGCTACACGAGTTGAAGACTGTGAAGACCCGAAGAAATTAAAGACCATGAAGAATTACCAAGAATATTATGCCCTAGAAGACCAAACCCCTGTTGTATACTTATGTTAGATACGATGATTTGTGAGATGTCATTTGTGTGTAAATTTTTGACAGCCACAACAAAAATCTATTTTCAAAACCATTGTTTGTATTGTGTGTATCCTCTCCTTGCTCTCTCTTACCCATCTCATCCCCAGAACCTTGAACCCAATAGATGATGAGTGAAGCTGGACTCATGTATTCTGGATCGATGAATCGGTTAGAGACAGAAGAATGGATTCAGAACATGGAGGATCATCTAAGGAGTAACCATGTTGCAAGAAAAGAGATGGTCCAATATGCTTTTCGGTACTTTGTAGAAGGTGCTGCAAATTGGTGGAAGATGCATGAAGATATCCATGATAGGCAAGCATCAAACACTTGGGAAGAATTCAAGATAACTCTGCAAGGATCTCATGTTGTTACCAACACCCAGAAGCCCCGTGGCAAAGGTGTGAAGAAGATTTGTGCATGCAGGATATGTGGAGAGATAGGACACACCTAGGCAGAACACAAGGAAGGATGCCCTCATTCTGAAGAAAATCACCGAGCTAAGGAATGCCCAACTAGACAGGTGACATGTTTCTTGTGCGAAGGAACTATGCATTACACGGCTCAATGACAAATGTACACCAAGGTACAAGAAGTCATCAAGCAGCAGAAGGAAGCCATGAAGGAAGCCTTCAGAGAAAATTTAGGAGAACTTGTGATAAAGGAAGATGTTCAAGACCCTAATGGAGAAGGCCTAACCAGATTTTACTCCAATGCCTGCTATTCATGTGGAGAAGAAGGACATTTCTCACAAGACTATACGAAGGAAAGAAAAGAGTATCTGGGAACCTTCCCGACAGAAGAAGTGGAGTTTGATCCACAGTAAATTGAAAGTTTGATCGGAACAAAGGATCCCAAGAAGAGAAACCGAAGATGTTCTTAGAACAACCCAATTTCTACAAAGAAGGATCTGAGTCAGATCATGTGTTTCCGGTGCAAAAAGACAGGACATTACTTCTATACCTGCCCGGAGAAGAAGGCTAAACATGAGTAGTTTGAGTTTTGGATTTTGGAAGTAATAAATGTAATAGGTAGCACTCTTATCATTTTGAAGTTATGTAATGGAAGTCTTAGAGTTTGTAAATAAATTCATGAGATCAATGGAATTTATGGTGTTAGGATTCTCCTGTGTTGAATTATATGAGTTGCCACTCTAAGAACAAAGATCTCTGACAAATTTTCGAGGATATGAGAAAATATGGTCTATGCAGGCATGCGTGCATTTTATTTCAAGTGTGGTAGCAATCACAGGGACAAAAGAAATGAAGAAAATACCATTCATATTAAGGAGTTTGGGTAATTGAATACAGGTGAAGAGAATGTGGAACCACCTCAAACTATCTGGATGATAACCTTTGTGACAAAGTGATTTTGAAGTTGGAATATTGAGAAAAGGAATGATTGTGATGAAACCATACCCAAGGTTAAACAGACCAATGGAAAGGAAAATGAATTCCGCGGAGTGAAATCTAGACAAGAACAGGTCTGTGATTTGTTACCTCGAAGGTATGATGGAGTGAACGGAAGGCAATGTTGGAATATGAATCGATAGTAACCCTAAGAGTGAGATGAAGCTGTATCCAAGTGAACCCACAACTCACTGACCTCAGGATTGATAAGGATCAAGCCCCACCTTTGTGAAAGAAGAAACTTGGAAGAAGCTACGACTGATCAGCAAAACGTTTTCTTACGAGTATACGAAAAACCTGAGAGTTGTGAAGAAACGATAGATGTTTTTGTTCAGCTTGCAGAATCAATGGATTTATCCGAACTTCGCTCGTTGACAAGAGAAATTTTCTGCAACGCTTGTGAGGAAGCCCAAGTGTTAGAATACGAGATTCACTAAACCTTATACAAGGTAATGATTTCAGTGCGACATGGCTTGGCCACAAGACGACTTACTCTTATCATTCTCTTGCTATTCGGAACGGTAAATCTGAGTGACTTACCCATAGTAAAGAGACGACGCTCTTTGAAGCTTTTTGTTTAAGCCCCTAGAATGGTATGAAGAAAACCCTTGTAAATGACAGTTTCTGTCACACGTAGGGATTTTATGGTGAGGAATGAAGCCAAGACCCATTTCACTGCAGGATAACCACAAATGGTAGACCCCATGAGATCATCGATAGGTTACTTAGAATGAACGCGAGACTTATCAGTTAAGAAGACCCAGTATCGGTGGAAATACATTTTGTTATGAGATCACAAGATTTTTGATTTAATGGAAGAGCCTCATCGAAGGAGCCATCATGAAGTATGTGAAGAGACAGATGCACCCAGAGGACTTCCATGATTTTGAGGAACCAGTAACTCTCATTTTAAGTGTGGTAGACCCCACACCTTCTTGGTCGATGGATTTGTTAGAAACCCCAAACCCAAACCTTTTCTTTCTAGCCCTTTCGAATCTCGAGGATGAGATTCATTTTAAGTGTGGTAGTTTGTAACATCCCAAACTTTGGAATGTTATAATAAATATAGGAATGCTTGTTTGCTTGAGTGATTGAATTGAGTGAAAATTTGAAACTTTTGAAAACTTTTGAATGAGAGGGAATAAAATGACTTTCCCCTTTGTGTTTGAATTCAAATTCCTACATTCAAATCAGTGAGAGAAGATGACATGACTTCTTCATTATAAAAAGGATTTGAAAAATGAATTTTGAAAAAACTATTTGAAAATTTTCTGATATGGAGATCACTTTCATATTCGATTTTCCTATTTGAAATTTGTAAGCATTCAAACCCACAAGTTTTTGAGAGGAGTAATATGACACTCCAAACCAGGGGTATTTTTGTGAAGCTTTTGAACCATAAAACCCAAGGGGTTATTTGAAAAATATTTGCAAAAATAAATAAAGCCATTTAGGCATTTTCTGAAAATAAATTTTTAAAAGTATTTCATTTGGCTGTGGAAAAATGTTCATTAAATGGCATTTAATTCTCTGACCATTTTGGTATATAAAACTTTATTTGTTGATCAAGTTTTGAATGTCTTAATGTTGTTTTTAATGCCTTGTATATTAATAAAGGAAATAGTTAAACGCGTGTATTAAACGAGCCGGCCCACCTGCCTCTGATCCCTCCCCGAAACCTCTCTGCAATGGGCACCGCTGACCGCGCTCTCTCCCTCTCTCTCTCTGACGCCCCGGCCCCATCGACCGACCGAGCCGTCCTCGCGGTCGTCCCCTCCATCGCGCCCCTGACATCGCCGGCGAGTTCATCGCCCCGGATCTCGCTCCTTCTTCCCTCTTCCGACCCCCGCACCTGGCCTATATAAGACCTGGTCCTCTCCGGTATTCGTCCACCCCAAAACCCCCTCTTTTCCTCGCCAGAACGCCACCCCCCACACCTCGCCGGAGTTCTAACCCTAACTGGACCTTCCCGAGCTCCTGGCGCTCGCCCCGATGCTCCCTCGCGTCGCAGTCACCACCAACGGACGTCGGAGGTCCGTCGCCATCGACTGGACCACTTGGATGCCGTCCCCTACCACCGGAGCGCCGTCTCCGAGCATCTCCGACCTCCGGCCACCGTCGACATCGCCGAAGCTCCGACCTCCCTCCTCTGTAAGCCCCACGCCCCCTCTGTAGCCGTCGGATCTAAAGCCAATGATCTAGATTAGAACGATTTAAATCCCGAACCGGTACGCGCTAGGCTTCGGTCAACTACTCGCAAAACCCCACACGCACACGACCTCGGCCAACCACAAACTGCCACGTAGCCCCTGCCCGTTAGCTAAGTTTTTTTTTCTTTTTTCTGTTTGTTTTAGAAAACAGAATAGGTTCTATTTTTATTGTTGTTATATCTTTTATGTTTTTAAGTGTTTTAATTTGATTCTTGTTGCATTAGTTTACAATTTTGTTCTAGTTGAATAATTTAAAATTGATTTCAAACAGATTTGATTCAAATCTTATTTTCTGAATATCTTGAGTTTAAAAATATATTTTGAGTTGATTCTTTTTGCTACTTGTCACTAGTGACCTTAGTTATCAGTAGGTAGAGGTTGGAAATTTTTAGAAATATTTTATAGTAGTCTTTTCAAGCAAAACAGATTCTGTTTAGTTCTATTAGGTCTATTTATATTCCCTTTTGTTTTAAATTATTTTAAAATATTTCTTTTATATTAGTGATAGACTTTTATAAAGTTTTCTTTCAGATAATAGTAGCCCTTCAAAACAAATAATATTTTATTAGTTGGTTGCATGAAAATCAATTCTAGTTCAACTATAACTTGCAATTGGATTTTCATTGCTATGTTGATCTTCTATTTGAAAATAGTTCCACAAATTGTTTTGTAAGTTTGATTTTCTGTTAATCTAAGTTTAGACCAGAAACAATTCGTATTATAGTTGAGATTGTTTGTGGTTTAAGCCAAGGATGACCTTGTTTTATATCAAAATAAGAACCTTTATAAAAGCTTTTCAATTAGTTCTTTTTTGCAAAATAAAGATTTATGAGAAAATACTTTCTATTAATTATTTGTTTTAAAAAAATTGTTTTTCTTTTATTAACTTAGTGTTTTTTTCTTGATGATATGTTCTAGTAGTTAAAAACTTAAGTTGCTAGAGTATTGTTTTCTTTAGTTCCTAGTTGTTCTTCAAAAGTTATTCTATTGCTAAGTAAAATATTTACTAAACTATTTTTGAGTATACTTTGTTTTGTTTTCTTTGTTGTATTGCTCTAGTATTGCTAGTTGATTTATTATTTGAAAATATTTTGTTTTTTGTCATTTTAATATTTTAATTGTTTTATTTGTTTTCTTGTTGTTAATTTTATTAGGCTAAAACCTATGTTGTTTAGAGTGTTGTTTTTCAAAATTCTTAGTTGTTCTTCAAAAGTAATTCTTCTTGCTAGTAAAATATTTACAAAAATACTTTTATTATATTTTACTTTGTATTGGTTTGTTACTTTTGAAAATTTGGATGTATTTGTAGAGAAAACCAACCCTTGGTTGTGTTGATGTAGTTTTGTCATTTGAGTTTTGTCTTAAGTATTTCCTTTCATCACCACCATGTTGCATTTGGTTTTGTGTTGCCTTTTTGATTGTTAGTATTGACTGCTAGTATGATTGCTTATAAGAATGCAATGTTTGTTTATATAGATTTTCATCGGAGAGTGACGAATAGTCTATCAGTTATCTCTAAGAGTGATATGATTCTTCATCAACAGTACAAGCAAGTCACTTTGACGATGTATACCTATGTTTTATTGCATTAGTTCTACCATCTCCCCAATTGCATGCAAAGTAGGTAAATTGGAAACTTGGTTACTTGATGTAGTATCATGTGGTAGGTACCCCTCAACCCTTTGACACATTGGCCCCGAGAAACGTTGATTTAAATTTTGCTATGCTATTAGTAGACGGGGTTGGTTGTGTGATTCATGAGAGTTGTGAGTTAATAATTTTCAAGACCTGCATTATGATCAAGACTTCAAGACTCCGAGTTTTTCAACATACCTCTGGGTGGATGATGGTTGAACGGCGCCCTGGAGAAACCAGTGGTTAGCCTAGGTGTTGCTGGGGAAGTGCCAGTATTCACGCGGAAAGGTCCACCCAGGCACAAAGAGATGGATTGATGCTTCAAGACCCAAGGCTTAGTTGCATAGCCACAAGTCATTATGGGATCTGCCTTGGTTGGATATCGTGGTGACCCTGGACAGGCGGTGCTACGAGATGTACAAGAACGGTAGGAAAGCATGGGCACCGACAGAGTCTCGGGGAAACCCTTTAGAAGACCATGTTTTGGTCATCCATTTCTCAAACACCCTGAAGTGCGAGAAACCCAACGGAGGCGATCAAATCTTGTGGGGAACGTGTGCAAAACTTTGCAGAGTACTAAAACCTAATCGATTAGTCGTGTCCACGGTCATGGACAACTTGAGGCAAAGGAACTGAGACTATCTGGAACTCTCAACACAACTAATTACATTGATGTGGGTATTAATGTCAACTTGGGTATGAGAATTGGTTGGTGGAACCATCTCATTAATCAACCAACATTTGTAGTAATTATGCTTTTGCCCTCTCTTGTTGTAGGAAAAATTTGGCTTTATGAAAAACCTACTACCCCACTTGCCATATATGCATGTAGAATAGATGATTACTTTACACCCCCTCTTTTGTGACTTGCCGGCATATTCAAAATGCTGACCTACACGGCTCCAACGTCTTATGTTGCAAATAAGCTCTACGCCTTGTGGTGCGCCTCTTACATCAAGTGGTATAGAGTTAGACATCGACGCGGACTCGGTCTCGCCTCCAGCAGCGAGTCACCGCCGCGCGCATTGAGCCGTCGTCTCCACCGCAAGTCGCCTCCGCGGCGTCGAGCCTTCGCACCGTCTCCCCGTCGCTAAGCCATGGCCACCGTAGCTCGTCTCCCGCCGCGGCTACGAGCCGCCGTCACCCACCTTGCCCCATCCGCCGCTGCCTAGCTACCGGTCTACCGCACCATAGCGTCCCCCTACGACACGCCTCCGAGCCGCTGCACCGGAGCCGCCACAGCCACCGTGGCCTCGCCTCGATGCGCTTGAATCGCTCGGCCCGCCCCCGCGGCGCCCCGGCCAGCCCAGGGGATGCCTCGCGTCGCCTCGCCTCCAGCCACCACGCTCGTCGCGTATGCACCCCTGCGAGCTAGCTCCGTCTCCACCTTGCCCCAGCGGGCTCCCGCCCGTGCTGCTCCGGCAGCCCTTGCACATCCTGGCCGGCTCCGCTTTGCTCCGCACGCTCCAGCATCGCGTCTCTACGAGCCTCCAGGATTTAGTAGGTCATGCACGACTCACAGCGTAAAGAAGACTAAAGCTCAAGTTCATTCAGCTCATTCTGTCAACAAAGTAAAGAAGGCCGAAGCTACGTTTCCATCTCACGGGCCTGTGAACAATGTGAACAAAGCTGAAGCTAGGATTCCTTCGGGCCTGCCAACAATAAGGAGAGAGACTTGCCAAAAGAAAAAGAAAAAGAGAAGAGACTGCCCCATTTCGGGACTTGCTCATAGTGCTCCTACTGTGTGTGCACGTGGGACGAAGCTATCATATGGACAGGCGCACGGCCCATTATTTTGATGGACGTTGCACAGGGATTATGTGTCGTCAAACTAAATCAGGTGATATCCATCTAGTCTATTTTATGAGCACATATTAAAATCTATGAGAGCAATTACTTTGCCCTGTAAATATTTTTACACAGGACAACTGTTTGTGAGGCATTATACCGCGGAGTTGGAACACACACCAGCGTGTCGCGTTGCTTGATGGACACACATGAGTCACGGCCTCCGTGGACTGTCTACATCAACTTGCCGGTACAACGCGCGCTCACCCGCCAGTATGAGCTACCCAATGGACGTGGCAAGCCGCCGCATTCATGATATGATCTTCACCAACAACGCCAAGCCCGACTCGCCATCCTCACCAGCTTACAACGCCACCGGTGGCTCGCACGTCTGTGCTGGTCTACAACACCGTGGCCATTTCTCGTGACTGCGCTGGTTTTACAACGTCGTGGCGACTTACCGTCCATACTGGTTTCCGACACCACGGGCAACTCACCGATTGCGCCGCCTTACAACACCATGGCGGTCTTTCGCCATCTGCGTCATCTTACAATGCCGTGGCCATCTCTCGCCATCCGCGCCGGCTTACAATTCCGTGGCGTCTTTCACAACACCACCGGCTTACAATACCGTGGCAAGTTTTCTACGTCAGCATATCGGTGCAGTGCTCGCCAGTACGAGCCACCCAACGGACACGCGCAAGACGCCGCCCACAGTTTGATCTACATCAACTTATCGATGCAGTGCTCGTTGATACGAGCCACCCAACGAATAGGCACGCAAGTCGCCGCCATTACAATTTGGTGCACTTCAGCAACCAGCCGGGACGAATTATCGACTGGATTATTGAAACAAAATGGGATCACCTATAACCCGCCATGGCCAACCTCAACTTTCAGTGGAGATTCTCAAGCCGCCTCTTCGAGTCAAACTTAAGACTCAGGGGCTATAAACATGGCGAGACACATTTGGTCGTTTTCAATGAGAACCCCGGGTCATGGCAAAGTTAACCCAATCCTGGGGGTTACTACTTTTTTGGCGGAAGATTAAAAGTTGCCCAAGAGGATGAACCGCCGAGATATACCGTTCAGACACGGGTGCCCGGATTCATTGGATCATCATAAATTCACTTGGAGTTTCTGCCGTTTCTTCATACAAGATGGCGGTTTACAAGATGGTGACTTACAAGATTGTGCACAAAACTTGGTTGTCAAAGGGGGCTTCCCACCTCCGGGTGTAGCTTATCTAACCCTAACCACCGGCTCTTAAGCCAAAAATGTTGACAAGTCAACATAGCTGTCGAAGGGGGCTTCCCACCTCCGAATGTAGCTTATCTAACCCTAACAGTCGGCTCTTACGACAAAAAAGTTGACAAGTCAACTTTGTTGTCGAAGGGGGCTTCAAACCTCCGGGTGTAGCTTATCTAACCCTAACAATCGGCTCTCAAGCCAAAAAATGTTGACAAGTCAACATAGCTGTCGAAGGGGGCTTCCCACATCCGGGTGTAGCTTATCTAACCCTAACAGCTGACTCTTACGCCAAAAAAGTTGAAAAGTCAACTTTGGTTGTCGAAGGGGGCTTCCCATCTCCGGGTGTAGCTTATCTAACCCTAACAACTAGCTTTCAAGCCAAAAATGTTGACAAGTCAACATTGCATCATATTCACATGTCATGCCAGCTTATCAAGCCAGGTTAGAGCAAGATTATGAAAGAGGAGCAATGTTATGAAAGATATAACATCTCCGGGTAGTGCTTTTTCAAGCCACCCTTACAACAATGCAGAATATATTATGTCCTGTTTATTTTTGCAGGTATTATCTCTTAAGATGAGTCACCGTTAATTATTCCGCAGGAGCAAATGGATCTTTAATAGCCAAATTGGCTAGATCTTCATGGTTTATGATAACCAGTACTAAACGATTGGGGTTTTCAAGCCAGTTTGGAGAATTTATTATTTCAAGAGCCACCCTATCAGATATAATGTCATGTCATCTAATTGACCAACTCTCAGATTTCTTTCAGTTGTGCTCTGTAGTAATCTACAACACTCATGGATTTCTCCAATATATATTTGCCGCGTTGCATCGCAACCACGAGCAGAGATTTCATGTCAAAGACAAAGGAATTATTCTAGGATATTCATTCCGGGTTATATTACAACCACGGCCAAAGATTCATTCAACAAATTGTGGTGAGTCATATTATTCTCACATAGTCCCGAGTCGCCGCAGGCAGACAACCTGGCACTTGGGGGCTACATTATTCAAGTCCAAGTTTATATCAATTATGCAAGTCCCATGCCGCTGCAAGCACGCACCATGGCACTTGGGGGCTAATGCAAGCCGGTTTTCAAATCATTACATTGCAGCAAGACCATATTATCTCAAGGAGATGACCCGGCCTTTCTATACTTTTCTAACTCACAACCCAATAATTCTTACTGACCCGGCACTTGGGGGCTACACCGCTCATATCAATTTTTCGAAGTCACAAGTCGCTGTAGCCATGCGACCCGACACTTGGGGGCTACAATACTCAATTGTTTACACAGATTATATGGTTCAAATTGAAGACCCGGCCCATCACATGATGATGAGCCGGCCCTTGGGGGCTACACATGCTGAAGTTTCATAAGGTATAAGACAATTATAAGTCTCAGGTTGCTGCAGGCAGGACAACCCGACACTTGGGGGCTACACAGTCCAAAATATTATTGGAAAGCACCAAGTTGTCATGGAGAATCTCGGAGCTTCGGGGCTACATGTAATATGGACATATCAAAAACTTTGAGGAGAATTTTCAAGATGCTAATTATGGAGTTCTGTTGTTAGACCCGGCGTTACGAACACTTATGACCCGATGTTATCAAAAGAGCATAACCCGCCAGATTTTATATAAGCCGCCCTGCTTCACAACAATGGAAGTCCGGTTTTACATCAGATCATCCCAATATTTTTATGAAGTCAGTGGATTCTAGTTATTTGACTTGGCGTCACCAACGATAATGACCTGGCATCATCAATGATCATGACCCGGCGGAGATGACCTGCCAAGAGCATTAGAAGCTAACTCAATGGCATATGGGTGTTCTATTCTCAATATTTTTCAAAGGACATAGACAAGCAAGATGATTATCAAGATAACTCGTTCATATGCAGAAAAGACCCGGATTTCTGAGGAGCCATTTTATAAGCCGACCAAAGGAGCAAGCCGCCCACTTAACATATTTGTTACTCTTATTTGAGGAGCTTAGCATGAATAAATTCAAGCTAACCTGGGGGCTAATGTCGGGGATATACCCCGCGGTATGACCCGGCCTGGCGACTCACATGAGACCCGGTCAAGACATGGTGTTTTCTTGATGACCCGGCAGGCAAGTAACAGGATGACCAGGCCCAAGACCTGACGTGCAAGCTGGCCCCAGGCGGCTGTCAAGAGAAGGCCCAAAGGAGAGAGGATTTCCTCACAAAGGAAACAAGACCTGAATTAGGATTCATGAAAGACTAGTCCTAGTCCTACTAGGAGTAGAACTCTATTTGTAAACCTACCTTGTACACTTATATAAGGAGTGGTAGAGTGCCCTTATAGGGACAGATTCACAAGTCCACAAGTTGAGACAGACACAAGAGGTTAGAGATAGACAAATTAGAGGCTCTCGAGATTAGAGGTAGCCAGACAGCACCCTTGTAACCGAGAGATCTCCTTCATCATCAATACCAGACAAGGAGGTGTTGGAAATATGCCCTAGAGGCAATAAATAAAGTGTTTATTATTGTATTTCCTTGTTCATGATAATCATTTATTATCCATTCTATACTTGTATTAATTGGATACATGGATACATGTGTGGATAAATAGACAAACACAATGTCCCTAGTATGCCTCTAGTGAACTAGCTCGTTGATTGAAAGATGGTTAAGGTTTCCTAGCCATGGACGTGAGATGTCATTTGATAACGGGATCACATCATTAGGAGAATGATGTCATGGACAAGACCCAAACTACAAACGTAGCTTATGATCGTGTCAGTTTATTGCTACTGTTTTCTGCATGTCAAGTATATGTTCCTATGACCATGAGATCATGCAACTCACAGATATCGGAGGAGTACCTTGTGTGTATCAAACATCGCAACGTAACTGGGTGACTATAAAGGTGCTCTACAGGTGTCTCCGAGGGTGTCTGTTAAGTTGGCATGGATCAAGACTGGGATTTGTTACTCCGTGTGACAAAGAGGTATCTCACGGCCCACTCGGTAATACAACATCACAATAAGCCTTGCAAGCAATGTGACTAAGTGTTGGTCAAGGGATCTTGTATTACAGAACGAGTAAAGAGACTTGCCAGTAATGAGGTTGAACTAGGTATGGAGATACCGATGATCGAATCTCGGGCAAGTAACATACCGAAGAACAAAGGGAACATTATATGGGATTAACTGAATCCTTGACATAGAGGTTCGACCGATAAAGATCTTCATAGAATATGTAGGAACCAATGTGGACATCCAGGTCCCGCCATTGGTTATTGACCGTAGGGGTGTCTCGGTCATGTCTACATAGTTCTCGAACCCGCAGGGTCTGCACACTTAAGGTTTGGTGACGTTTCGGTAGTATAGAGTTATGTATGGTGGTGACGGAAGTTTGTTTGGAGTCCCGGATGAGATCCCGTACGCCACCAGGTGCTCCGAAATGGTCCAAAGGTAAAGATTCATATATAGGAAGTCCCGTTTTGGTCGCCGGAAAAGTTTCGGGCTCATCGGTAGTGTACCGGGAGTGCTGGTAGTGTACCGGGAGGCCTCTAGGAGGGGTATTTCGACCCAAGAGGCTTCATGGGATGTGGGAGAGTGAATATCAGCCCTTAGTGGGCTGGTGGAAACTCCCACACAAGGCCCATGTGGCTGGAAGAATAAACCCAATAGGAAAAGGTGGAAAAAAGGCAAAAAAGAGCAATCGTAGTCCTACTAGGATTGGAGGTGGAGAGTCCTCCTCCACCTCCCACTTCGGCCGAACCAAGCTTGGCTTGGTGGCCAAGCTGCCTCCTCTCCTCCTCTCCTCCTATATATACTGGTGGTATTGAGGGTTTTTGCACTAGATTTTCAGCCACGTGCTACCCATTCATCCAGTGCATAGTTTCTCCTCTAGATCGGTTTTCTGCAGTGCTTAGGCGAAGCCCTGCCGGAATTGCTCCACCACCATCGCCGGAGCGCCGTCAGGCTGCTGGAGAACTCTTATTACTCTCCACCCCTTCTTGCTGGATCAAGATGGTGGAGATCGTCATCAAGCTGTACGTGTGCTGAACGCGGAGGTGCCGTCCATTCGGTGCTAGATCGGAAGGATCGTGATCAAGTTCGTGAGACGGATCGTGATCAAGTTCGTGGGACGGATCATGATCGGATCGCGGGACGGATCGTGATTGGAACGCGGGACGCATGGCGATTTGGATCGCAAAGACGTTCGACTACACCAACCATGTTTCTTAACGCTTCCCGCTTAGCGATCTACAAGGGTATGTAGATCCACTCTCCCTCTCGTAGATGCTCATCACCATGGATAGATCTTCGTGTGCGTAGGAAAATTTTCGTTTCTCATGCAACGTTCCCCAACAGCAGGACGTAGGCTTTTACCTCCATCGGAGGGGCCAAACCTGGGTAAACTCCGCGTCTCTCGTTTCCGATCAACCCCTTCAAGGCGCCACATAGTTGCGTTTTTGCCCCGAACCTAAGTCCGTTCACCCCGGACATCTGCCGTGACAAATCCACGACAATTATTGTTGGAGAAGATCAAGCATTTTTCCCATTTCAAAGTGCAATTCCTTCTACCTTATCTTTTGAGGTGGTTTTATAGCATTCTTGATTCATGAGGAGTATCAAAGAGAAGTTGTCAAGAATGAGATATTTAAACCCATCATTTCCTTCTCGGAGGTATCTTGGCATGCATGTCACCTAAAGCCTATCCTAAGGATTGTTGCTATTTGCAGTGCTCATAAATGATCTAAGATTTCTCCTTCTCCTCTTGGTGTAAGAAGTTTGCATATCATGTTGCTCCCAAGCAATCTTTGTTTCTGTTAGTGGTCGGTTATCACCCCATAATTTTGAGATGTTTTCCATAAGTGAACAACAAGCTATTCTTTTTGTTGTTGATTCTTTCAACAACTTCGTTCAATTTATTATTGTTAAGATGCTCTTCAAATTCAATTATGGTAGCAGTTGTCATTTTCTTCTCCATTCTTTTCCTTCCATCGTTCTAGTGTCTATTCTTTTCTTCCGGAGGCATTTTGATGTTGCTCCCTTTGTTCCATCATATCGTTTTGTCAAGTTCATATTGTTTCCTTGCTTATCCATTTAACCGGAGTGTTGTCCTCTCTTCTCAAGTTCCAACCATCTAATCAAATTTTGTCCCTCTATCCTACTGAAGTGCCACCGAAATTTCTTGAGAATTCTTGCTTGTTCCTCATGTCATTCTTCATCTCTTTCAAACCTTCAAGTTCCATTGGTTTCACTTGTTTGTCAATGAAGCAGCTAAGTTTTACCTCTTCATGTTGCTCTTTCTCTTCCCCCCTCATTCTTAGATCTCGGGGCGAGATCTCTTGTAAGTGGAGAGTTCTAACATCCCGAGACCAACGCTCCAGAAGATACCCCTTTTATTCCATTGTTGTGGTGTGATTTGTTTGGTTGTCACATTCATCATTGCATCACTCGCTTCATCTACATAGCATCATCACTCGTTTTGAAAACTTGCATCCGTTCGTAGTTGTCAGTTCTTTCCGTTCGTGTCGTGGACCGTTTCGATACCAACCACACATGCACGCGCCCGCAACATTGATAAAATATTGTTTTTAAAGTGCCTATGAAATATTCTCGGATTGCGTAAAAAGTAGGCATGCGGTCTTGTTATATTGTAGGTAGACCGCCTGCCAAATTTTGTCGCAATCGGAGTCTGTTTGATACCCCAACGATCATCCGTAGAAGCATCGTCATCGGATTATATTATTGGATGTTTTTCGGTTTTTAGAACATGTAACGTGCCACCATATTCCCTCTTTTCCCCACCTAACCCACTCTAGGGCAACGCACTAGCCTAGCCGAGCCCCTAGCCATTGTAGGAGTCGTCCGATCATGATCCTACGGTCGAAATTCGAATGAAAACAACAAACCCTTGCCCCATTTGTTATAAGTAGACCCCTAGCCTTTCATTTCAAACAAAAACATAGCCGATCGCCTCGAAATCTGCACCAGCTGCCACCTTCTCCCACCTTCAGCCATGCAGGCCCGCCCGAGCCCATCTGTATCCCGCCCAGGCCCGAAGCGCCAGCGCCGCTTCCCGTTCATGGTGCCCGAGCGCCCCTGCTCCGTGCCCCGTCCCACACCTGCCTCGCCTCGTCCGAATGCCCGACGTTGTGCTAGCCGCTTGCCTGAGCACTGCCGCCGGAGGCGAGGACCTATCGGATCTCCCTAGGTCGCCGTGCCTCGCGCCTCTCTTCCCTTCTCCATCCTCACGCTCTGCTCTCCCTCCCTCTCACCTTAGCTCTCCCTCTTCTTTTGACCTCATAGGAATCGCCACGGGCTCCTTGCCCCGCCGCCGGATCGAGCTACCGCCGGTGGGAACGAGTTCCTACACTCCGGATCCGGTTGATTCGAGCCTCCCCATGCCTGCCGGACCTCCGCGCATTGCGTCGCCGAAAGCTACCACCATCGCCATGGCCTCTAGTTCGTGGGAGGAAAAACGAGCGCCAATCTCCCCCGCATTGACCGGATAGGCCACGCTCATATGGGCTAGGCCCACCAACACACGTCCTGTCGGTCTGGCCCAGTCCTGCCGCAAGGTGAGCAGTGCCACCTTGTTCCTCGCCCATGTGAAGTATAGTTATGGTTCACCCAGTTCTGTGCAGCCTAGTTCCCAGCCAGATCTAGCCCACAGTTCTTTTTACTCTCTGTGAATTTCTCTAATTAACCAGTGCATTAGTTATTTCAGAAAAATGTCATATTTTGCATTGCTCATAGATAAATGATCGTGCATCGCATGTAATAACTTTATACATGAAAAATGTGTAGAAGTTTGTGTAGATTCATAATATCATACTTTGATGCATGATAAAAAAAACAATTAACTTGTTGTTTGTATTTAATTTGCATAAATAATGTGCTAATAGGTTTATGCCATAAACTTGCGTAATTAATTGTGACATTTTTTCTACATGAACATATGCATATTATATATGATTTTGTGGTAGAAAAATCCATAGAAATTATCTGTGCACTAAGTTTTGTTATTTGAGTAATATGTGCGCATGTTATTTTTGCTGTGATGCCATTTTGTTATTTTCCTGTGACTAAATCCATGCATCATATGGATTACAGTTGAACATGAGATATGCCCTTTGACAGGTGCACCAACCCATGGTCATTTTGTTTGCCATGATAATCCATGTTTAGGTGTTGTTTTGTTGTTGCCAACAAGCTTAACCAATGTGCTGTTTTGAGGGGTCTAAATATTTCTAAGTCTGAAATCTGTAGTATTTTGTTGGTGTCTTGACATGTGTTTTGCTAGTGTTCTAGAACCCTTTTGGGGATGGTGCAATGGAGTTATTTGTAGTTCATAATGTCCTGTAGCACATTGTTAAATTTCATGCCATAACATGCCCCATAGCATATAGTTTTAGTGTTGTCAATATGCCTTCGTGATAAAAACTGCTATGTTGTAAAAACTGAGATTTTCACTAAGTCTGGAAAGTGCTTAGTTCAATATGCCATCCTGTGAGCTCATTTCCTATTGAACCATGCTTCTAATAAACTTGTTGTTAATAGATGAATTGTTGAGCATCATGTAAGCTACAGTCCCATGTATTGTTGTGCATTTTTAGATTGCTATAGCTTTTTGATTTGTGGGTTGCAATATGCTATGTTGCTGTTTTGGGGCAGATTATACCTAAACTTGTGTTGGTTGTTATGGTTGAACCGTAGCTCCGTTTTGGGCATGCCATATATGAAACTTGCTTATAATTTCATGTAGTATCCTATTATCATGTTGCATCCATGTTTTGAAGTTCTTGTGGTAGTCATTTTCATGCATTTTGCATTCATGTCATGTTCATCTTGTGTGTGTCCTAACTTCTAACCGTAGCTCCGTTTTAAATGTTGCATATATTTAAATCAAGTAGAATGACGTGTAGAATTGCATGGCACACTTTATATTGCTATTTAGCATCTATAAAACATGCCTAGGAAAGATCTGGACCAAAATCATAATATGCATATGAGGTCGTTTCGGAAATACTATAAGTTGTTTCCGACCTCATTTAAGATGCCTACATAGAGTAGTTTATTTATGCTTCACCATTTGCCATCTTAAACAACATTTAATATTGATGAGTACCTAAACGAGAGTGAACTAAATAAATCGATCATGAAGTTTCGTCAATATGCAACATGTTGCATATTGAGCTTCACTTTAATATGTAGTCGCTGTTTGATGTGATTTGCCATGCCTTGCATAATCAAACATACCATGCATCATATTTGTTTGCGCATCGTGTAATGAATATGTTGTGTTGTATCGTGTGTTGATTGTTGTTTTTGGATTGCTTCTTCTCGAAAGAGTTCCGAAAGCGTTCGGAGTGTGAGTTTTCGTTCGACTATGTTGACTCGTCTACTTCATGGATTCATTCTTCTTCCAAGCGGGATCTCAGGCAAGATGACACATTTCCTTGGATACCACTACTATCATTGTCATGCTAGTTGTCTCGCTTTTATCGTTATGTCTCACTACTTACAACTTGTATGTCAAGCTGAAAGCATAACATGTTCCCTTGGTGGTTTTCATAATTCATGACAACATACACTGTATCTTGGACTAATACTTTTATTTAGTGTATTTCAGATAATAGTCGATGGAGAGTTGGATTGGCAAAAAGGAGTCTGGAGATTATCCCCATGAAGAAGAAGGAGAAGAAATAGGTTCGCCAAACTTCAAGCAAGAGGACTCTACATTTTATATCTGTGAGAAAATACTTTGAGTTCATAGGAAAGCCAATACTATTAAAAGGGGGTAAGGTTTTGTTGATGAACAAAATGCTCATACGTGCACAACTGATAGTCACCAAAGACATCCACAAACTCTCCCACCAAAGTCTGTCCAAAGCCAAATACTCAAAATCGGTGCAACCAACATTCCACACTCAGTGCCACCGATTCCAAACCCTAGACAGACTCAGCCAAACCCTAGATTTTCGGTGCAGCCGATACTGCAATCGGTGCCACCGAGTTGGCTGCCAACTTTTTGTTATGCAAGTTCACAGTTTCGGTCCTTCCGAGATTGTTGGATTGGCATCACCGAGATTTGGCATTCTGATCGTTGGTCATCTTATCGGTGCAACCGAGATTGCTATATCGGTCTCACCAAGTTTCAAAAGTTGCTAACTTTAAGTCATTTCGGTACAACTGAGATTCACACATTGGTTCCACCGAGTCTGACTTATTGTGTGTAACAGTTGGATTTTTGTAGATGCCTATATATACCCTTCCACCACCAACTGAGAGAAGCACTCAGGACTATTCCATAGGTATCCCATCAGTTTTCTAAGAGAGAACCACCTATCCTTGTATTGAGGTCAAGATGTTCCACTCCAATCATATGGATCTTAATTTCTTGCCTCCCCAAGTTGATTTCCACTCAATCAATCTCTTCTACCAAGCCATATCTGTGAGAGAGTGATTGTGTGTTGAGGAGTCTATCATCTTGAAGCACAAGAGCAAGGAGTTCATCACATTTCCCAGCCTATTAACTTTTGGAGGGTGGTGCCTCCTATATTTGTTAGGTGTCGCTTGGGATCCTCCTACTTCATGTTGTGGAGTAAACCAAGAAGTTTGTACATGCAAGGAGATCGCCTACTTCATGAAGATCTACCCATAGTGACCTAGTCCATCGTGGACGAAAGGCGTTATGGAATAGTCAAGGTTGCTAATCCGTGGACCCTTATGCATGGAGCCCTCCATGGACTCTTGCGGCCATTACCCTCCGTGGGTTCAAGACTCCATAAACGTGGACATACAATAGCACCACCTATCGGAACCACGGGAAAAATCCTTGCGTATCCAACTACGTTTGATCTCTATATCTCAACTCTTTACTTTATGTGCAATGTCTTTACTTTCCGCTGCCATATTTATTGACACGCATATGTAGGGTATATAGACTTGCTAGTCTTGCTAAAACTGTTAAAATCTACCAACCAATTAACTTGGGAAAATGTTAGGTTCTAATTTCCTGCTAGTAGTCTATTCACCCCCCTCTAGACACTCTTCTAGTGATCCCTCAATTGGTATCAGAGAATTGGTCACCATTGCTTAGGTTTAATCACTGAGGAGGAAGATCGATGTGTCTAGTATAGGAAGTTTGAGTTGTAGAGTGCCTATTTTTGATGGAGAGTACTATAGTCAAAGGAAAACTTTGATGCTTGAAGTGTTTAATGAATTTCAATTGAGCAAATATGTTATGCGCCCATACGAGCCTCCTATTGATCCCTTGCATCCCACACACGAAGAGGAAATTGATATGCTATTAAATCTTAGAACAATCAATCTCATTGTTAGAGGCTTACAAAGATTCGTGCTTTCTCAATTGAAGAACTTTGCATGTGCTTATACTTTGTGGACTCATTTGGAGAACGATATCCAAATCTTTCATTAAGTAATCTTGATGAAATTCTTCATAAAACTTTTTCTTTTCATAATATGTTGCCTAGTGATCCTAACTTTGATAAATGCCTATTTGAGCTTAGAGACCTCATGCGTGCTAAAGGAGATGTCACAACTATCAACAATATCATTATAGGGGTCCTTCACATTCATAAACTTGAACATTGTCATGATCACCATCCTAACGAATCTCTTGTTCTTTATGACGAGGATTTGTCACTTGATGATGACAATGTGGAGCATGGCTACTATGATGAAGATGAGTTGTTCGACATCGAGTATGAAAAATCATGAAGAATCTAAGTCTCATGGCAAACTTCAAAGATTACATGTCCGGAGGAAAATAATGGATTCTCAATAGGGGATGTACCGACCATATGACCGGAGATAGAGAAATGTGTGAAGAGATCACGCCTAATCAAGGTCCTCGGAGGTACGTGACCTTTGGAGACAACTCTAAGGGTAAGGTACTTGGCCTTGGTAAGGTGGCCATATCCCATGATATCTCTATTCAAAATGTTATGCTTGTTGAATCTCTTGGCTACAATCTTCTTTGTGTGTCTAGACTTGACAACTTTGGTTTCAATGTGTTAGTCACGAAAGTAGATTGCCAAGTGTTTCATCAAGATAATTATAAAATGGTCTTTACCGGTATCTGTAGAGGTTATCTATACGTTGTTGATTTCACTAAGAGATCCAAGCCTCACACTTGTTTAATTGCTAAATCTTCTAAAGGTTGGCTTTGGCATAGAAGATTAGGACATGTTGGCATGCGTAATTTAGACAAACTTATCAAAGGTGATCATATACTTGGTGTTGAAGATGTTATCTTTGACAAAAATAGACTTTGTAGTGCTTGTCAAGCTGGAGACCAAGTAGGTGGAAGTCATCCTCTTAAGAATATCATGACTACTAGGAGACCACTCTAGTTACTTCACATGGATCTTTTCGGTCCCAATGTTTACAAGAGTCTCGGTGGAAATTCCTATGTTCTAGTTATAGTTGATGATTTTTCAAAATTTACGTGGGTATTCTTCCTTGATGATAAGTCACATGTTCAAAATACCTTCAAGAACTTTGTTCACAAAGCGCAAAAACAGCTTCAAGTGAAGATCAAGAAGGTCTGAAGCGATAACGGATCGGAGTTCAAGAACACCCTGTGGATACCTTTCTTGACGAAGAAGGTGTCTCACATGAGTTCTCGGCTATGTACACACCTCAACAAAATGGAGTTGTTGAGGGGAAGAACCAGACGCTTATTGAGATGACTAGAACGATGATTGACGAATACAAGACGCCAAGACAGTTTTGGGCAGAAGCTGCGGAAACAGCACGTCATGCCACAAACCGACTTTACTTGCACAACCTTCTCGAAAAAATGGTATACGAGCTACTCACCGGTTACAAACCCCAAGTTGGATACTTTTGGTTATTCGTCTCCAAGTGCTACATTCTTGACAAGCATTTTCGTACTAAATTTGCTCCTAAATCTCATGAAAGATTCCTACTTGGTTACAGATCAAATTCTCACACTTACCATGTCTACAACAACTTCAATCGAAAAGTTAAAGAGATGGTAGATGTGAAGTTTGATGAATCTAATGGTTTGCAAGTCGAACAATTGCCAAATGATGTAGGTCATAAGGAGCCTTCGGAAGCTATCCTAGATTTACCCATCGGCAAGATTCATCCCATGGATGTGAAGAAAAGTACTTCATAAACTCAAGTGGAAGCCCCTACTTCACGACAAGGTGAACTACAACATGACATGGAGGTATCCACAAGCGGTACATGACAAGATGATGAAGAGTAGGAAGTACATCATGAAGATCCACTACAACCTCTTTCACCACCACCTCAAGGGAACGACACCGTCAACAACAAAGAAGATGAAGGAGATGATGACGAAGAAGAAGAAGCTCCACCGTCTAACAATCGAAAGCTGACCCGAGTTCGAGCACAAGTAACCAAGAATCATCCCCTAAACCAAATTTTTGGTGAAATCCAAACTAGGAGAATTACTCACTCTAAAACTCATCTAGATAACTTTCGTGAGCATTATTCTTTCATTTCTAGCATTGAGCCCTTGAAGGTAGAATAAGATCTTGAAGACGGGGATTGGGTGAACGCTATGCATGAAGAGCTGCACAACTTTGAAAGAAACAAAGTGTGGACACTCGTGTAGAAGCCCGAGGATGAGCACAACATCATCGGAACCAAATGGGTGTTTAGATACAAGCAAGACGAAGATGGTGAGGTCATACGCAACAAGGCACGTCTCGTGGCCCAAGGATATACTCAAGTCGAAGGTGTCGGGGATATACCCCGTGGTATGACCCGGTGACAGTTCTAAGACGGAAAACCGTTTCTAAGCCGGCAAACCATTTCTAAGCCGGCAAACAGTTCTAAGCTGACAGACAAGTTCTAAGCCGGCAAACAGTTTCTAAGCCGGCAAATAGTACTAAGCCGGCAAACAAGTTTTGAGCCGGCAGATAGTTATGACCCGTCAGACAGGTTAAGTCCCATAGACGAGTCTCTGAAGATGAGTATTGAAGATAAGCCTTGGTTAAGCCACCTGGTTAAGCCGTCCGGGATTCAGAAGACCATGAAGAGAATCCCACAATGGGAAGTCATAATAGGTTAAGTCTCAATCTGACTTAGACTCTACATGGAAGACGCCCCTTCAACTTATATAAGGAGGGATGGGTCGCCCCGAGAAGGTCAGGTTTTGGACATCTCAATAGACAAGTTCAAGTCATGAGAGATAGACAAATTAGAGACACTCGAGATTAGAGGCAGCGATTTTGCACCCTTGTAAACGAGATTGTCATCACCATCATCAATACAAGACAAGCAGGATGTAGGCTTTTACCTCATCTCGTGGGGCCGAACCTGGGTAAACTCGCGTCTCTCGATTCCGACCAACCCCTTCAAGCTGCCACATAGTTGCGACCGCCCTGAACCTAAGTCCGTTCACCCGGACATCTGCCGTGACAAATCCATGACAGTTGGCGCCCACCATGGGGTGAAGGTACGGTGGTATTGTGTTCTGGGAGGAGCTCTTCAAGGGATCAAGAACTTGCTAATCAATTAGATCAGGAAGAGACGGTTCGAAGGATTTGCAGTAATTTTGAGGTTATCACTCAAGATTGAAGAAGTTTTGGCGGCATTAAAAATCAGATCGGAATCAAGAGTTAGAGGACTCGCAAGAATACGAGAGGAATATTCATAGTATGTCGTGGACCCAGCGAGTGCTCAAATTGCGAGTCGCCAGACCATCAATACAACCTATGGTAACTAGAGGCCGAAACATGCATGCCATCAGGAGGTCACGCGTGTTCCTTGTGCAGTTACAATGATCAAGCAAAAAAAGGGTTACCCACGTGGAGACCAGAATCGGACAAGGAAAGGAAAAGAAAAGAAAAAGTGAGCTGCCCCGACTCAACCCAAGGCTCCGTGTCGTGGCCGGCATGGGCTCGTCCCGATCGTCGTGCTGTCCTTCGACTGCGCGCACGCACTTTCCTGGCGGGACCTGCTTGCCTTCTCCTCACCACCACGGCCTTCACCCTGCACGCCGGCTCCGGCTCCACTGCGCTTCATCGGCTCTGCCTCTGCTCGTCTCTACTGCCATGACCTTGCTCCACCGCTGAGCAGCCGAGTCGCCTGCTGGCTCAACGCACCTACCAATGAGTCTCCATGCGTCACCGCACATGCCGGCAAGCCGCCTCCGCCAGGTCAACCTCTACAGCCCAGCTCTGCCTCACTATCGCCCTGTCTCGGACGTGCTCCTATTCCGTCGGCACCTCTCCAGGTCGGCTTCGTTCCCGCCAGTGCCTCTCCGAACCGGTCCGTCTTGGACGCGTTCCGCTTCAGACGGCTCCACCATGGTGGCACCTCGCCTCACCATTGCGGCCGCGTCTTCGCTCGCACCGCTACACCTACCACCGTGAATCTTCCTTGCTTCCGCTCGCCCCTGGATGCGTCTGAGTTGCCCCCTGCTTTGCATTCACCGCAGTGACCGCACATCCGAGCAGGCATGCAACCTTTGCCCCCACCTAGCCCATTCGCCGAGACGGCCCACTGTGGCCTCGTCGCACCGTGCGTGGCTCCAGGCTGCCATAGCGTTTGCAAGCCGCGGCAAACACAAGCCGCCGTACTAGCCTCATCCTTGCCTTGCCTGCTCACCGAGCCGGTGGGCTGCTCTGCCCTGCTCGCCTATCGTGGTCAGTTCCCCCTATGCCTGTTGTTGTTGAGAGCCGCTGCTGCCGCCACGCCGTGCCAGCCGCCGCAACCTCGCACCGCCTTGACCGTCTGCCTCCGTCGCCACGGTCTAACCTCACCGGCGCTTCTCTATCGCCTCGGGCCACCCCGTGCAGGCCTCCCGTGAGCCGGCTCCAGCTCACCTCGCCCACCTTGCCGCCTCTCCGCTCCCACCGCGCCTGTTGTTGCCGAGAGCCGCCGCTGCCGCCTCTCCATTCCCTGCATGGCCTCCACCCTGTGCGGCATGTGCCAGCTCATCTCCGCTCGCTCGCACCGTTCCGACCACCCTCGTGCGCACCTGTGCCTAGCCAGCTCTGGCTCGCCTCCGCGGCGACGTCGCCCTGCCGCACCGGCCACACCACACCTCTGCTGCTATGACCACATCGTGCTCTACTCACCGCGAGTCACCTCTGCGGCACCGGCTTCTTACGCGCCTTGAGTCGTCCCTGCGCCGGCCGCCTCCACGCAGTCATGACTCGGTCGACTCGCCCGTGGAATCAGTCGCTGCCTCGCTTCGCCTCAAGTAGCATCCATGCACCATTACCTTGGGCGGCCTTCTTCCACTACCGCGCGCCTCCGCTTCAAGCCGGCCTTTTCCTCTGCCATGGCTCGCCACGCGCCGGCTCTCTCGCTCCCGCGAGCCGCCGTTGCCTCGCCCCCAAGCGCCCACTCGATGAGCCGGCCGCTTCGTTTTGCCACTAGCTGGCCTCGTGCCGCCATTCCTTCTTCACCATGGTTCACCTCGCCGTTGCCGCCTCGCCACACTTGCTGAGCCGACCGACTTCTGCGAGCCGCCACCTCTGTTCCGTTCAAATACATTGAAGTACTATAGCAAGTCTCAGACATTTCGGTGAAAGCACACAGGGGTCATCCGTCATCCTAAATCAGGTGTTATTTTCCCTTTTCTGTTTTCAATACATATTAAATTGTTAAAGAACAATTGCTTCGTCTCTTGCAATATTTTTGCGCAGGATAATTCTTCATCACAAAGTGGCATTATAACTTGGAGGAGGAGCGTGCACTAGCATCACTCCGCACTGGTGTTTGTCCATGTCACATTAATCAACGGACTCGTGCATCAGTTTCCGACTCCACGACCGCATCAACTTACAACGGCATGGACGACTCTCGCGACCACGCCGGATCACAATGTCGCGGTTGTTTCTCGCGACCGCATCGGCTTAATAACTCCATGGCAACTCGATGTCCATGTTAGTTTTCAAACAAGCACCACGGGCGACTCTCCGCCCGCATCGGCTTGCAACATCGCGTCCGCCTCTTACGGTCACACTGACTTACAACATCGTGGCCGTTCTTCATGAACGTGCCATCTACAAACATCACGACTGACTTCTACGTCTACATCAACACACTGGAGCTATCCATGCAAATTGCTCAGCAAGCATGCACAAGTCGCCACCAACAGTCTGATCTACAACATATCGGTGCAGTGTTCGTCTATACGAGCCGCCGGACGAATAGGCGCACAAGTCGCGCCACTGCAGTTTGGTTAACTTCAACAGCCAGCTAGGATGAACCATCGACCGGATTATTGAAACAAATCATACGGGATCTTCTATAACCCGCCACAGTCAACCTCAACCCTCAGTAGAGATTCTCAAGCCGCCTCTTGGAGTCAACTTATGACTTGGGGCCTACAGACATGGCGAGACACATTTGGTCATTTTCAACGAGAACCCCGGGTCATTGCAAAGTTAACCCGATCCTGGGGGCTACTACATTATTGGCGGAAGAATTAAAAGTTTCCCAAGAGGACGAGTTGCCATGATGCACCGTTCAAACATGGGTATCCTAATTTATTTGATCATCGTAAAGTAACTTGGAGTTTCTGCTGTTTATGAATTTCAGGTTGTGCAAAGGTGGATACTTCTACATGGTCACTTGGGGGCTTCCAATCCACCGGGTTTAGCTTGCTCACCCTTTTTGACCAACTCTTCAGCCAACATAGCACCATTGTGCGATGATTTACAAACAGGCAGCCCATGCGATGGTCGCGTGCAAGATGGCGAGAGGCTTAAGGTCACCCAAGAGGATGAGCCGCCATGTTGCGAGGCGTTCAAACATGGGTGTGCCACCTTATGGACGAAGGTTTTCAGGTCACACAAGAGGATGAGCCGCCACGTTGTGAGCCATTCAAACATGGGTGCACCGTTCTATTGATGAAATATTTAAGGTTACTCAAGAGGATGAGCCGCCATGATACGAGCCGTTCAAACATGGGTGCCTTCCTTACCGGCGAAAGATCGCACGTCACTCAAGAGGGCGAGCCGCCATGATGCGAGCCGTTTAAACATGGGTGCCAAGCCGCTCAAGAGGGCGAGCCGCCATGATGCGAGCCATTTAAACCTGGGTGCTAAGTCACTCAAGAGGATGAGCCGCCGTGATGCGAGCCGTTCAAACATGTGTGCAATGGGAGCCAAATAGGATGGGCCACCATGATGCGAGCGATTCAAACATAGGTCCCATGATGCAAGACGGGTCGTGGACCAGAGCAAGGCACCGAAGTGGGTGAAGGCCGCCCCCACTCTTTGTAGAGTCGTACCTGCCTGTATGTAGCTGCTGCTTGCGCAGGGGTGCAGGGAGCTATCAACTCACGCCCTCTAAGGGCCTCATACAGCGGCGAGGGAAAGCTCTCTCTCATCTGCTACGTACTCTCTGCCAAGTGGCCCATCGTACTCTTAACAAGTGACGTTGTTTAAGGCTCAAACAACGGATTTATGTCACGTGAGAAGTAGATTATGGGCCCCGGGGCACTCACCCCGTTATAAATTCTGGTCTAAAGGGCCAGAATATGAGTTTTCAAAAAACAAAAAACAAGGCAAAAGCAAGACCATCATGCATTACATATTGCATCATACATTGCATCATACATATTGCATCCTACATTGCATCACATATTGCATCATACATTGCATTCATGTTATAAGTCAGGTCAGAGCAAGATTATGAAAGAAGAGGCAAGGCTATGAAAGATTTTAACATCTTCGGGTCATGCTTTTTCAAGTCACCCTTACAACAATGCAGAATATACTTTGTCTTGATTACTTTTTGCAGGTCTTGTCTCTTAAGATGGGCCGCCCTTAAGTATGATGAAAGAACTTCTGCAGGAACAAATAGATCTTTGATAGCCAAAATACCTAGATCTTCATCATGGTTTGTCATAACCAGTATTAAGTGATTGGATTTTTTATCAAGCCAGATTGGAAAGTTGATTATTCTTGAAGAGCCGCCCTATCAGATATGATGCCGTGTCATCTAGTTGACCAGTTATCAGATTTCTTCAATTGTGCTCTTTAGCAATCTACAACACCCATGGATTTATCAAATATATATTTGTCGGGTTGCATTGCAACCGTGAGCAGGGATTCCATGTCAAAGACAAAGGAATTATTCTAGGATATTCATTTTGGGTTATATTACAGCCACGATTAAGGACTCCTTCAAATCAGATCAATATCAGTTCAAGATAACTTCTAAGGTGCATTATGATTGGTCATTATGACACAATTCCAAGTCGCCGCAGGTGTGCGACCGACACTTGGGGGCTACACCGCTCAGGTCAAAAATTTCAAACTCCCAAGTCATTGCAAGCATGCGACCCGGCACTTGGGGGCTACAGTACTTAGGTGTTTGACAGATTAAGAGGTTCAAATTGAAGACCCGGCGCATCACATGCTGATGAGCCGGCCCTTGGGGGCTACACTAGCTGAAGTTTCATAAGGTATAAGACAGTTCCAAGTTCCAAGTTGCTGCATGCAGGAAAACCCGACACTTGGGGGCTACATAGTCCAATATATTATTGCAAAACATCAAGTCATCATGGATAATCTCGGAGCTTGGGGGTTACAGGTAATATGGACATATCAAAAACTTCGAGGAGAATTTTCAAGATGTTAATTATGGAGTTCAGTTGTTAGACCCGGTGTTATCAAAAAAGCATAACCCGCCAGAGTTTATATAAGCCACCCCGCTTCACAACGATGAAAGTCTAGATCTACGCCACGAGGATTTCTTATTTTCAAGATTTTCATTAAAGCAAAGTATTGGAAGCCGACTCAATGGCATATGGGTATTCTATTCCCAATATTTTTCAAAGGACATTGACAAGCAAGACGATTTGCAAGATGACTCATTCATATACAAAAAAGACCCAGATTTCTCAGGAGCCACTTCATAAGCCGGCCAAAGGAGCAAGTCATCCACTTAACGTATTTACTATTCCTATTTCAGGAGGTCACCATGAATAAATTTAAGCTAACTTGGGGGCCAATGTCGGGGATATACCCTATGGTATGACCTGGAGACAGTTCTAAGCCGGCATACAGTTTCTAAGCCGGCAAACAGTTTCTATGCCGGCAAACAGTTCTAAGCCGGCAAACAGTTTCTAAGCCGGCAAATAGTTCTAAGCCGGTAGACAAGTTCTGAGCTAGCAGATAGTTATGACCCGTCAGACAGTTATGACCCGGCAGACAGGTTAAGTCCCAGAGACGAGTCTCTGAAGATGAGTATTGAAGATAAGCCTTGGTTAAGCCGCCCGGTTAAGCTGCCCGGGACTCAGAAGCCCATGAAGAGAAGCCCACAATGGGAAGTCATAATAGGTTAAGTCTTAATCCAACTTAGACTCTACATGTAAGCTACCCCTTCAACTTATATAAGGAGGGGTGGGTCGCCCCGAGAAGGTCAGGTTTTTAGACATCTCAATAGACAGGTCTTAGACAAGTTCAAGTCATGAGAGATAGACAAATTAGAGACACTCAAGATTAGAGGTAGCGATTCTGCACCCTTGTAACCAAGATCGTCGTTATCATCATCAATACAAGACAAGTAGGATGTAGGCCTTTACCTCATCTCGATTGGCCGAACCTGGGTAAACTTGCGTCTCTCAATTCTGACCAAGCCCTTCAAGCAGCCACATAGTTGCGACCGCCCTAAACCTAAGTCCCTTAACCCGGACATCTGCCGTGACAAATCCACGACAGAAGGTATGGAATGGTGAGACTTATGCCCCCGTCTCTAGACTTGAAGCTATTCGCATTCTTCTTGCCTATGCTGATCACCAAGATATCACACTTTGTCAAATGGACATTAAAAGTGCCTTTTTAAATGGTGAAATTAAAGAAGAGGTTTATGTTAAGCTACCGATTGGTTTTGTGAATCCTAAGATACCTAATCATGTTTACGAGCTTCGTAAAAACCTTTATGGTCTTAAGCAAGCCCCTCGTGCTTGGTACAAATGCTTAATGAAGTTTCTCATTGAAAAAGGTTTTGAATTGGTAAAATTGATGCAACCTCATTCACTAAGAGAGTTAATAGGGAATTATTTGTGTTCCAAACCTATGTGGATGATATTATCTTTGGTTCGAATAACCATCAATTTAGTGAAATATTTGGAAGTTTTGAAGTCCGAGAAGTATGCGATATCCATGATGTGTGAGCTGAAATTCTTTATTGGATTGCAAATCAAGCAATCAAAAGAAGAAACTTTCATCTCTCAAACTAAGTATACCAAGGACTTGATCAAGAAGTTCAACATGCAGGAGTGCAAAGGTATGAAAACTCACATACCAACTACTAGACATGTTGACCTTACCAAGGAAGATGAACCGGTTGATCAAAAGGTTTATCGATCTATGATTGGTTCATTGCTATATCTATGTGCATCTCGTCCTGATATTATGCTTAGTGTTTGCATGCATGCTAGATATCAAGCTGCACCTACGGAGTGTCATCTTTTGGCCGTGAAACGTATTGTGAGATACTTGATACAAACACCAAACTTTGGCATTTGGTATCCCAAGGGATCTTCTTTTAACCTTGTTGGCTATTCCGATTCGGACTATGCCGGTGACAAGGTTGATAGAAAATCCACCTCATGTACTTGTCAATTTTTTGGTAGATGTCTTGTCTCTTGGTCCTCCAAGAAAGAAAACTCGATATCTCTATCTACTACCGAAGCTGAGTATATTGCTGCTGGATCTTGTTGTGCGCAATTACTATGGACGACACAAACGCTTAAGGATTATGGAATCCATGTTAAAAAATGTTCCATCACTTTGTGACAATGAAAGTGCTATTAATATTGGTCATATTAAGATTGATCATGTTGCCAAAGGATATTAATCTTAAGCATGTTCACACTAACAAGCAATTGGCCGATATCTTTACTAAGCCACTTGATGAGAAAACTTTTTGTCATTTGAGGAGTGAGTTGAACATCATTGATGCTTCAAACTTGAGCTAGACTCACTCGGATGCTTGCAAGGGCATGAGCTTTCTTGATAGTTCCATGATATTCCTAACATGTTATCTTATGCCATGGAATTCTATGCTGCCTTGCATTGCATCTGACAATTTGTAGGTACCTGGAAAAACTTCATTCACGAGATTGCAACCAACTCCAATCATAAGCACTCTTGTCTTGACCAAGTATCCACAACCCCTCTTGATGATGGAAGGAAGAAGACAACCAAAACATATCCTTGACATATACTTGATCATTATTACAAAATCTCAATTGGTATCATGTCAAATGGATATACCTATTGTTCTTCCTTGCATGACTAACCTTTGTAGGTAACAGGTGCACTAGAACGAGAAAGATTGCTCCCAACTCAAGATGTTCTTCATCAACCTCAAGCATCCTTAACAAGTTCACCTCTGAGCTATGTCATCAACATCACTCAAATGTATGCACTCATATCCTTGAAAAGGCTTTACTCCAAGTCATGAGCTAAAGGAACTCAAGAGATATGAAGACATTAAAATGCTTAATCGAAAAATGGAAACTCCCATTTTGAGCTTAACGTAGAGTATGACCTATGATCAAGTATTCTTGCTTGGCTCCTAAGTCAATATACTCTAATATAGGTGACCTAGTCACCACCCATTATCTAGTTATAAATCTTCTGTGGTTTGTTCTCAATTTTGCATGATCTCTCGTAACCATTGAGATCTTCTCTAGATGATGTCCTTCACTTTCTTTTTGAAAATATTTATTTTGACTCTTTGAAAACATAAACTTGGTCCCTTATTCATTTCTTTCTGTTTTAGCCTCGGAGCTGCCGACTCACATATCTTGGTTCGATCGAAATTGTAGACAAGTTGCACTATAAAATCTCGGTACCACCGATATATCTGTCTCGGAGTCACCGATTTGTATATCTCTTATCTGTTCTTCTTTTGTTACTTCGATGACCCCTTCAAAAAAATGAGGGGGAGAATAACAAGCAAAACTTAGGGGAAGAAATTATTTATTCAAGGATCCCTACCTCAAAGGAGGAGAAGACTAATATTTGCCATAGGGAGAGAAGTTACCTTCAATGATTCCTTGAGTTTTTTCTATGAACCTTACTTTCAATGACCCTTCTTCTCAAGGATCCCTTCCTTGTCAATGATCCCTGTACCTACTCCTAAATTTGACCTTTTGGAAATTAATGCCAAAGGGGGAGAATAACAAAGCTTCATGCTTAAGGGAGAGTTACATGCTTATGCAAAGGGGGAGATATGATTTAGGGCGAGAGGAGGATATCAAAAGTTCACACTTATATAAACAATGGGAGAATACCAAAGTAAGGGGGAGAAAATTCTAACATGAGAAGAGAAAAAATGTTTGGATAATATTATTGAGTTTATTTTATTTGACTGTTCACTTTAGAACTTTTCTCACCCTATCCAATCCCAATATCTACATGCTGAGATTCAGGGGGAGACGATGAGCTACTACTTTCATATCTACGGGGAGAAAGTTCTAAATGATCTTGGAGACATATCAATTTTAAAAGAATACTATCTTCTATATGTTCTGCATGTCTTCGTACTTTTGAGTTCTATTGTATTTATATTAGTAGAATACTCTTGTGTTTCCTAACATTATTTTCTCAAGTGTGTTTCTACTACTAGAATGCTCAACAACTCAAGGTAAGTATATGCATCATATCTTTGATCAAGATGATCTCTTGCTTCTTACACATATTGTTTGCAAGAGTGAAGTCTTGAACAAGGATACAACTCATTCACATATACTTGATGCCTATAGGCAAGATACACATGACTTATATCCCTTCTACTATATGTGTGTCCATGTGTTCCAAAGAAACTATCCTTTAAAGGACTACACACATTTAGGGGGAGCAAATCTAAGTCATGTGCCTCTCAAAGTCTTCATTATATCCGCGCATAACTTTGTTTGAAGCTTTGATTGTATGTTGTCATCAATTACCAAAAAGGGGGAGATTGAAAGCACTTGGTGGTTTTGATAATTCATCACAACATACATCTTCTCTTGGACTAATACCTTTATCTAGTGTATTTCAGATAATAGTCCATGGAGAGTTGGGTTGACAAAAAGGAGTGTGGAGAGTATCCCCATGAACAAGAAGGAGAAGAAATAGGTTGGACAAACTTCAAGCAAGAGGACTCTACATTTTATATTTGTGAGAAATCACTTTGATTCCATAAGAAAGCCAATACTATTAAAAGGGGGTAAGGTTTTGTTGGTGAACAAAATGCTCATACGTGCACAAGTGATAGTCACCAAAGACATCCACAAACTCTCCCACGAAAGTCTGTCCAAAGCCAAATACTCAAAATTGGTGCAACCATCATTCCACACTCGGTGCCACAGATTCCAAACCCTAGACACACTCAGCCAAACCCTAGATTTTTGGTGCAGCCGATACTGCATTCGCTGCCACCGAGTTGGGCTGCCAACTTTCTGTTATGCAAGTTCACAGTTTTGGTCCCTCCGAGATTGCTCGATCGGCATCACCGAGATTGGAGATTCTGACCATTGGTCATCTTATCGGTGCAATAGAGATTCCTATATCGGTCTCACTGAGATTCGAAAGTTGCTAACTTTAAGTCACTTCGGTACAACTGAGATTCACACATCAGTTCCACCGAGTGTGACTTATTGTGTGTAACGGTTGGATTTGTGGAGATGCCTATATATACCCCTCCACCACAATCTACTCGAGAGAGAAGCACTCAGGACTATTTCGTACCTATCCTATCAGTTTTCTGAGAGAGAACCACCTATCCTTGTGTTCAGGTCAAGATGTTCCACTCCAATCATAGGGGTCTTGACTTTTGGCCTCCCAAAGTTGCTTTGCACCCAATCAATCTCTTCTACCAAGACATCTCTGTGAGAGAGTGATTGTGTGTTGAGGAGTCTATCATCTTGAAGCACAAGAGCAAGGACTTCATCGCATTTCCGAGCCTATTACCTTTTGGAGGGTGGTGCCTCCTAGATTGGTTAGGTGTCGCTTAGGAGCCTCCTACTTCGTGTTGTGGAGTGAACCAAGAAGTTTGTATGGGCAAGGAGATCGCCTACTTCGTGAATATCTACCCATAGTGAGGCTAGTCATTCGTGGACGAAGCTGTTATGGAATAGTCAAGGTTGCTTCTTCGTGGACCCATATGGGTGGAGCCTTCCATGCACTCTCATGACCGTTACCCTCTGTGGGTTGAAGACTCTATAAACGTGGACGTATGATAGCATCACCTACCGGAACCATGGGAAAAATCCTTGTGTCTCCAACTGCGTTTGATCTCCATATCTCAACTCTTTACTTCATCTGCAATGACTTTACTTTTCGTTGCCATATTTGTTAACATGCATGTGTAGGGTACACAGACTTGCTAGTCTTGCTAAAACTGTTAAAATCTGCCTACCAATTAACTTGGGAAAAGGTTAGGTTTTAATTTCCTATTGGTAGTCTATTCAACCCCCTCTAGACACTCTTCTAGTGATCCCTAACAAGCCTCCCAACATTGCTATGATAAGCCTCTAACCCCTCCACATCTCAGCAAACCTTTGTTTGGCTATGTTACCGCGTGCTCTGCCCTTCTTATACCGTTTCTAGCTATACATGAAATTGCTTCCATGTGTCAACATGGACATTCTTTTGTTATCGCATTATTATTTCTATTTAATTTAATGCACATATATACTTGGTAAAGGGTGGAAGGCTTGGCCTTTTGCTCGGTGTTTTGTTCCACTCTTGCCGCCCTAGTTACTTGTGAACCAGTGTTATGTTCCATATTGAGCGCTCCTAACATGCTCGGGGTTGTTATGGGGACCCCCGTTACTTTCGTTTTAGGATAAAACTCATCTGACAAGGCCCAATATTGGTACTACATTTTCCCAACATAATAATACTAAACACTGTGACTGAAGCATAGGGCATCAAGAACCCAAGGAGTTAATTCAACATAATACAGGGGGCTAGTGCTGCTGGTGCTGGTCCAAAACAAAGCCACTTGTGGGGCCACCCAGGGCAACTCAGGAGATTTCTATCCCGCCACCGTATGTACTGCTCATCCGGTTGTGTCCTAAGAACGAGATACGCGGCTCCTATCGGGTTCGACGACACGTCGGGTAGCCTTGCTGGATTTATTTTGCCTTTCTCGAATGTCTTGTGCATGGAAGTTCGACGACACTTCGGGCTATCTCGAAGTTGAGATAGAAAATTTTCCATCGGGAGTCCACAAATACTACGGGGGATTTCGTGGTTGAGGAATTCAAACGCGGCCCATGGTTAATTTGTGATGGATGAGTTGGAGCACCCCTACAAGGTTAAATCTTTCGGAAAGTCGTGCTCAGGGTTGTGTGGCGACTTGGAAACTTTGTTTAACACTTGGTCATAGCAAACTTGAAGTAAACTCAAATAAAGTACACCAACTGTTTGCATAACCCTGAATGTCTCTTCTCGTGAGTCCTTATTCGAGAGAGAACACGGTGGGTTAGTTTTGATGTAAGTAGGTGTTCATGATCACTTAGTGATCATTACTAATTTATGTCCATTAGGCATAGACCACCATACTTTACTATCTGTATTCGTAAGTTAGCCACACAAATAAATGCTTAATTTCTTGCTGCAACCTCACCACTTAACCATACCTTACCCATTAAGCTTTGCTAGTCTTGATACCCTTGGAAATGAGATTCTGAGTCCCTGTGGCTCACAGATTACTACAACAACAGTTGCAGGTACATGTAATGCAATGATTTGACGTGAGAGCGATGCTTGTTTGATTTGGAGTTCTTCTTCATCATCATCAATCTAGGATGGGTTCCAGGCGGCAGCCTGGGATAGCAAGTATGGATGTCATTTTATCGTTTGGTTTCGTCCGTAGTCGAACCCTGCTCTTATGTATGATGTTTGAATATGATGTTGTATTGATGTGATCTTGCTGTAGCTTGTGGCGAGTGTAAGCCAATTCCAGATACTCATCTCTTCTGTACATGTACTTGTAATGCTATCCATTCTTGCAAAACGACAAGATACGCTTCTATCCCTGTCGAGGCCCTCGCGCCAGAATAAGGATAGGATCACATCTTGGGCATGATAGTTATAGTACCATTGGGACCCGACATCTTAGCTAGTGGTAGACACAGCAGGGATGAGCCATGAAACGAGCATAAGCCAGCCTTCCGAAGAGAGAATGGTAAGGTCTTTTTATCATTACCACCTCAAAGGCTAAAGGATCACACCTGTAGTTAAACTCATCACCAAAAGCGATGTCAAGCTTAATCCGCCCAATTGGGTATGATGACTTTCCAAGAACAATGTCGTGAAAAACTACGGTTGAAGTTTGTAATCTTCTCTCAGGGAGGTTCATCCGTCAGAAAGTATTGTAATACAAAATATTGATGTTGCTACCTCCATCCATGAGGTCCTTTGTGAGGGTATAGCCACCCACGTAAGGGGCCACCACCAAGGCCAGACCTCCTGGGTTATCAACCCGGTGGGGGGGTGATCTTGCCTGCTCCAGGTGCTCGGGTGCCCACATAGTTTGAGATATCTAGGAATTGTCGGCTCAACCATGTTGATGGCTCTTTGCTTAAGTTTGTTGTCTCACGTGCAGGTACTGGTGGTGAGAACATGGTACTGACCACTATTCAGCTGCTTAGGATTTCTCTAAAACCTAGTTTGATTATTATGCTCTTGATTTCCCAAGCCAGAACGCTTCCCTTTTCCATTGTTTCCTTGGTGTTGAAATGCTGACCCCGAGCTGCCCTGTCCATGGAAGCCGGGTCTTGAAAATCCACCAGATGAGATGACTTGAGACCCGCCAGGACCATGCTGACCCGGATGTCCCCCACAGTTGCCTCCTTGATGACTTTGGAAAGCCTGGTTGTGGAACACTTGCATGATGCAACAGTTTTCCCATGAGTGGGTGGCCGTCTTATCCTGGGTACTATGCTTGGGACAAGGCGCCTTGAGCGCTTACTCATATTTGCGGGGTTTATTACCATTATAAGCTCCTCCAAGACAATCTTTTCGACGTTGGTTTTTGAAACCAGTGTTCGTGTTAGCAACGAAGTCTGACCTGCCCTCAGGCCACTTCTGTTTGCTGTTATTGTCTTAACCTCCTGGGTTTCCACCAAGCCCATGGTTTTGCTGATGGCCCTTGACACCGTCTCCTTTCTCGTTCTTGCTAGATTTATCCTCGTCCGAGCCAGGATGCTTCGTGCTATCTCACTTGGCATATCTGTTAAGAATGCCCATCAAGTCGCCCATGTCCCGCACTTTCCGTTTCAAGCGACCAAGCTTTTGGACGAGCGGCTGAAAGTGGCAGTTTTTCTCTAGGATTAGGACGTCCTGAGCCGCCGTGATGTTGTCTAATGAGTCGACGATTTCGGCATCCCGATGAATCCAATGATGGGCTGACTCATCCACTCGTTGGACGCAATGTTGAAGATCCACAATCATCATTGGCCGTTTGGATGTTCCCTGGAAGTTTTTGATAAACCACTCCTTCAAGTCTGCCCAAGTGTTGATGGAGTTAGGTGGGAGATTCTTCAACCACGTTCAAGTGGGCCCCTCCAGCAGCAACATCAGGTACATTGCGCACATAGCGTCCTTGACCTCGAGCATATCCATGGCTAATTTTTAACTTTCGACCCATGCTTCCGGATCGAGATCAGTTGTGTACTTAGGTACCTTGCGAGGGACCTTGAAGTCCTTAGGCACTCGCTCACTACGGAGAGCTAGGGATAGAAAGGGAATGTCGATCGTCCTTCTGTTGACTCCAGCCCCCATAGTTGCTAACTGTGGACCCGTCGTAGGCTATTGCGTCGCCTGTGCCGCCACTGCTTCCACCTTCGCTTGCTGCTTTGCTCTTGTTAGGTCAACAACTGCCTGGGTATTTGGTAACTCAGGGCAGACTGGAGAGATCCGAGGCTGCTGCTCGCGGCCGCTGCCGAAACTGCTGGAGACTCTACATGGGGAATCTTACTTTGACTGACATAGGGGGTGGAGTGCATCTTATCCCGACTGTGAGAGTACTGCTCTTGTTGCACCCCTATTGTTTTCAGCATCTCTTGGCCTAAACCTCCAATTGGGTGTTCCCATGGATGGGAAGTGCTTCCAGATTATGGGTTGCTGCTAGCATGTTCTCGGCTGGGTTGGAGAACTGACCTTACGACATCCAAACATGTTGAGATAGCAATCGGACCGACAAAGGTTGACCGGTTCTGTCTATCGGCCTACTTGGTGAGCTGGGTCCTCGCATGGCTGTGCGACTCCTGGTGTTTGCTGCGGGGTAGTGAACAATCATGATGACTCGAGATTTAACGCTAACCTACTCGAACATCTTGTCTGGTAAACCACCTCAGAGGCATCCCGATGAATTACTAATTGCCAAGCCTCAACCTTCAAATGCACTGACTCGTTATGGCTATGAGCCTGTAATTCCACCATCCGGGCATTTTCGACATTGATTCCCCCTGAACTTTAGTCATCTCCGCACGAAGTTTTACGAACGCCGTGTTAATCTCCTCCTGATTTTCCGCCATAACATGATTTTCCAAAAGTTTAGCCATCTCGACCATCAGGTTGCTTATTGCTTGAGCTGGGGTCTTGCCTGACCCGTCGGAACCGTCCGCAGGTCCTGCCACTAATGGATCTTGAGCCGCCATGGTTCTCGCCATGTAGATGGTGACCTGACATGATGGCTCACATGATTCCTTAACAACTTAGGCCTTCAAAGAGCCTGCAAGTCTTCCATCATAAAGGGGACAAATCGATTCGGTATCTTCTGTGGATGTCTCGCCGTTAGAGTTGATGACGATCTCCCTGCTGCCTGTCATCTCGTCCGGGAGGCTAACTCCTTGGGTGAAGCCGATAAATACGTGACTCGGGCAAGCCGAGCCGGCTCGACAATGTTGATGCAGACGTCCGGATCAGGTACTGACAAGCCTGTTTTGCCGACAAAGACATGGATTTTGCTGAAGAGGACCCGGTACCCGTACTCAATTGAGTTGGCCTTAGGGCCCCAGCCTGAATTGTCGATGTAGAGCTTACCTTAGTGACTCTTGGTCATCTGACCAACCGCGTAGCTCCCGAAACCTAGAAGAGATCCCTCTGACAACTCAACTCAACCATGCGACAACCCCATAGTGGGTGCCAACTGTCGTGGTTTTTTCATGGCAGCTATCCTCATAGGAGAACTTAAGTGCGACTCGAAGGGTTTGATCGGGAACAAGAGACGAGTTTACCCAGCTTCGGCCCTTCCGATGGAGGTATCCTACGTCCGATTTTAGTGTATATTCATGAGGATCTCGATTATAAGGGTGTGGAATCGCCAACCTAGCTCTCGAGGGTGGATTCTTTCTTACTTATCCTCTCTATCTCCGAGGCTCCCCTTTATATATAGATAGAGGCGCGGAGTTTACAATAGTGTCCGGGTTGTAATCAACCCGTGACCTAATCTAACTCTTCCTTCCCTTGCTCCTCAAGGAAAGGAAGTTTCCTTATGTCTTCGCGCTTAAGACGGTTGTAACGGTGACGTCGTTGAGCCGACCTTGAGTCAAGCCGTCTCCTGGGCCTTGGGCCTCTTGTTTTTGCATGCGACCTTCTTATTGGCTGAAGCCTAACGTCGGGTTATACTTTGGGCGAGTCATACCCATGGGGTATATTCCCGACACCCCCTTCCGCTTCCTTCTGGGTCAACGCGTTCTCAGTGGAGGTTGGGTGGCAGTGGGTGTATGACACTATGGCTTGTAGGCTATAGTACCGCTCAAGCGGTACTGCCCCACATCCCTGTTCTGCTCTGCCTCTATGGGCTCTCGAGCTTCAACCCCAGCGGTAGTACCGCTGGGGCGAGGGGTAGTATCGCTCTAATGGCACTACCATCTTCTGGCTTGGTTGTCGGTATGAAAACCGACAGATCTCATGTACGGGGGCCTGAGCTTTGAGATCGGACATGTGGTAGAAGGACACAAAGAACACAAGGTGTTTTACCCAGGTTCGGGCCCTCTTGATTGAGGTAAAGCCCTATGTCCTACTTTTTTGTATTGATATTGTGGAGATTACAGAGTTGATATACCTCGAGATCCTAGATTTGGGGACTAAACCCTAGGGGGTATGATGTTGTGAATACCTATGCTCTGCAGGCTAAACCCCACGGTTTATATAAGCACCTGGGGTATCTAGGGTTACACCAATGTCGGTTACCGTCTAAGCACTACATACCGAATGGAATCTTCCTTTCGTGGCATGCACATCAAGTCTTTGGCAGAATCCTTGATGTATATGCCTCATCCCCAAAGCCTCCAAAGTCCTCCTCCTTGATGGGCCACCAGCCTAGCCCATTACCTAATCAACCTAGGATAGGATCCTCCAGTCTAACACTAGCCCATCAACTGGTTTTCGAAGCTTATCATCAAAATCTTCGCACAGCAGTCTTCAGATGATAAAGTCTTTGGCCCGACAGATGAGTTCTTGCCTTACATCGGGTTCCTCCTTTATTCCCGAGTCTTAAATTCACCTTGGCACTGGTCCCACTTCATGTCGCCTCGACTATCGTGCCGTATCAGGAAACGAGTCATTTTTATGGCTATTACTCGAAATGTTGGTTTAGTGGTCTTTACTTAACCAAATCTGCTACATCAAAAGCGTTTCTCAGAGCAGCTTGATCCTCTCACTACCTCTAGCAACATTTCATACAGAGCTTTAGCCTTCACAAAACCTCTAGCATGGTTGTCTACTCGGGATCCTCCAAGCGTCCCCACGGCCCTCTCAAGGGCGACTGGGGGAGTTGCGCCATGTCACACCTCCAGCTGCAATGCCTTGCTACCCAAGGCTATCTTTTGGATCCGTATTTGGATCCAACACGTGTGGGCCTAGTGTATGTCAATAGACAAACCCTTGTAGACAATCATCCAACTCCTCATGGAGGCGAGTGAGTATGCTTTGTCCCCTTCCTGATGCATGGTTTGGGTTTTCCTATCCACCCGTCCCTCCATGGACTACTCGAATTCTATGGGATCCAACTCCACCACCTCACCCCAAATTCTGTACTACATATCGTGGGGTTTGTCGCCCTCTGCGAGATGCACATTGGCTGCGAAGCGCACTTCAGGCTGTGAAGGAAATATTTTTGCATTATGCCCGGCCCCCGTGATGGGAAACTGCTGGAGGTCAGTCGACCGAGGTATGCAGAATAGCCGGGACTGGCTACCCAGTCGGGACTCCTAGAGAGGACGATACATGGTCATCTGAATGGTTTTACACGGCTGACGTCCCGTTGTACGACCCAGTTCAACCTAGTCTTCTAGCCTTCTCTTCGGAATTGTCAAAGATGCTTTTCAGTTGGAGACCCCGAAGGGCCGCCCTGAAGGACAACCCCTAGGTGGCCTGGCTTGCAAACAATGTAAAGTGCCTGACCAGTTCCAGTCTTTCAATCTTAGATGTAATGGCAACTACCATGATCTGAAGAGTCCAACCAAACATGCAACATGAGCACCCATTATACTTACACAATGGTTACGATGACACCACTCGTCTAGTCAAGGGGGAGTTCAAAGAGGAAGCCACTCTTGTGCTGGCACTTGCCAACATATACAAAGGGGAGGCCCCAGATTTTACAAAATGAAAATACAAGGATGGCCTATCCAGCAGCAACCTAGGTGACATTGTGAGTATTCTCCCAAATATCCTTACTTTCTTGAGAAGTTCGTTTTGCTAACCCGTCGTATCAGAATACAAAGATGGAGGCACTGGATTGAGACACTCGAGTGTCTAGCTCTTGAGCTAGGAAGGTACAATCGCGAGGACAATCCCCTCTTCTATGAGGACGAGGTGATGTCCACTTTATATGAAGGGGGCGTTCCTTCAAGAGAGCCTTGATGATTCTAGAGTTTCCATCACTTCGAACCTGCTGGGGATTCAACACTCTTCCTTGGTAAATCCTCCTCCTACTAACTCTCGAAAGAGGCCTCCAACCCAAGGAAATATGAGCATCCTCACTTCTCCACCTAAGGGTCGACACACGAAGTGTATGCATAGTGATGCGGCCCCCTCCCGGGGTCCTACCATCACTATACAAATCGCCCCTCAACAAAGGGGGACTCTGAGGACGGTTCAAGAGGTTCATCCTTCAGAGAGGTAATCTTCAATATATTTAAACTAATGTTAAAGACAAAGGACCAAGCGTCTAAGCATCTACCTTTGTACAGGCCGGCTGTCGAAGAAGTGACAACCGAAGATGAACACAATCCGCCTCCGTAGGGTAATGCAGAGCCGATATCTGCTTCCCAGAATACCGCCTGGGGACCTTACCCAGTAAACTCCTCGAGAGAATGCTCGGACAATGAGTCTGAGGTGAACAGTGCGATGAGGCATCGGTGCCGCCAAGCTGCTCTAAAGAGCCATGTATTTACCAATGAAGAGTTTAATGATCTTAGCTCGACATATTCCTACTTTTGCACTGTAGGATCCACTTTCGCAACAGTTGTAGACATCCTGGCCAAAGGTTTACATGTATCTTCATGTTTTTTAATTTTATTCCTAGTTAGGCACTAGCCCCCAACAACATGCTCCACTTTTGCAGCGATCATAGACGTCCTAGCCAAAGGCTTATATGTATCTTTATGTTTTTAATTTTATTCCTAGTTTGGCAGTACCCCCCAAGACACTGGTCAAATGTCACATTTGATGGGTGGATTTATTTGAAAAGACAAAATTTTGTCAGTACGAAGGCAAGTAGCCCGCAAGATGAAATATGGATATATGTATCCATAGTGAGGCTTTAACAAGTTTTGCATTGTCCTATTCACAGTCTTCTCGGGAGAGAGATGAAAATGTGTCTACAAAGGTGGCTGAAACCAAATAAGTCCTAAGTGATTCACAAGAAGACATGAAAGAAGTGAAAAAATTCACCAGGGAAGCGCACGATAAGTGTAGCTGGTTTTTTAAATGTCCTCAAACTAACCTTTCCTTCTTCCACTAATTGGACATATTCCTTAGCAGCGACAACTATAGGGAAGCTTTGAAGCAACTTGAAATGAACTGGAGGGGACAATTTATATATTCAAACACAAAGACAAGTTGACCAACAGGTCCTGGCCAAATGAAAAGATCAGGTGAATGCATTGGAGGTGAAAACCACCGCAAGGCGAAAGAAATTGAGCAATTGCTGATGCAATTGGCCTTAGCCCAAGGGAAGGACCCGCTGCTTGGTGGGACTACCAGCGATGAGCAAGCTATTTTCAAGGACTTTATCATCGGACTTTGCAGGCACATGCTAACATATAAGCTTCGGCTGAGCCAATATGTTGCAGGTTGTCCGGAGAGAACTTCTCTATCCTTTTCCAAGGACATCCGGCTGCCTGTCGCTAAAAACCAGTGAAGAGCTCGAAAAGCAATGAAGATAGTCTTCAAGGTGTGATGGCCCAAAGAGAATATCATCCCTGAGGGCTTGTCAAAGCTGACCAAGAGCCTAGAAGGTGCCCGCCGTTGCTTAAAGGCATGGAAAATGCCTGGCTGTCGGGAGGGAGCCACATAAGCTTGGGCCATCGTGAAGACCCACTACACAAAAATAGATACAACCAGCATGGCCGAAGTAGGCCCAACCAGTCCTGATAGGGAAGAGATCCCAACTTCTTTGGCATATGAAAGCGTGATGCCTGCCGCTCGATTTTCCCAGAAGGATTGTCGCCTAAAGTTGTTGATAGATGGCCTAGACAAGTACAAATTTGTAGGATACTAATTATGTGCATCTATGTACAATTTGTTATGATAATGCTTCCGTATTGCCAAACTATGTTGGCCAGCCTTCAGCTTCTCCCTCTCTGGTAAGTAACCGAGGAGTGCTCCTTACTATGGTCCAGTAGTTGGACCGGATGTTTCAGAGAGCTACGCAATCCGGCTATGTGTCTTTAATAACAAGGTGACATGGAGCGTATGTTATATCATGACAAAGTGCGAGAAAGATATTCCATGGAAAATAGTTCCTCTATCGATTCCTTTCCTGGGTGATCATACATGATGACGATAATCGACCTGATCAGGACGAGAAATAAGAATTCGAGGTGGGCGTGAAGCCCCACGTATAATGCCGAGGTGAGCTTGAAGCCCCCACATATAATTCCTAGGTGGTCGTGAAGCTCCCAGTTATATTTTTGTAATTATTCAACAACAGCCAACAAACTATGTTTTTAAGAGTGCTAGCTTTCCACTTCACCCGTCTGAGGTGCCCATTTGGTTAACCCGACGACAACAATCATAGAGGTGCTCCCTTTACAATTTATCCAAACAATCGGGAATATAGGGGGTAAGGACAGGAGCCAGTGAACCCAGATTGGCCAAAAATTAATTCAAGTTCGTGCATATGTAAGGCAAAAGAATAAGAAGATAACTAGGAGTTGTAACAAAACCTTTAATATAAATGGCCATGATGGACCATTGGAGAGGGCATGTCGTCAAGACATATCACACCCTGTGATTTGCCTCATGACTAAGTTAATGTTGGGGATATAACCCCGTGATGAGACCCGCCCAGGTGGGGCCGGGTCATACCTGACGGCTCATGGGCCAGACCAAGGATGGGCCATGAGACATAAGCCTAGACGTGTGGTGGCTTACCAAGATGGGCTAAGGCGAGGCCCAGACAAGGAAGGCATGAAGACCCGGGCGGATAAGCCGCCCGGAGATGGCTTGCTCAGGAAGGCAAGACGACATAGAGATAGAGTTGGACACGTTTTAAGAGTCAGTGTGAGACTTGTGTAACCCGTGGTCTTGACCTCCTATATAAGGGCGAGACTCGGGGTAACTTAGACAGAAACCAACTAGTCGAGAACTAGCTCAAGCGAATCCCCTCCCTCGTAATCTATACTCCAAGCAATACAACACAAGCGGGACATAGGCTTTTACCTCTTCTTGAGGGGCCGAACCTGGGTAAACTCGTGTCCTTCATGCCACCAACCCCTTTGAGTCCATCACCTTAGCGATGGCCTCGAATCTAAGTCCTCGGACATCTGCCGTGACAAAACCATGACAGTTGGCGCCCACCATAGGGCTAGCGCTTGATGGTGTTGAGTTCTCAAATGGCTCTCTTCCAGGGATCGAGGGATACGTGGTCGGAAGGACGAACAAAATTCACCGTGGCCGGCTCTGCATCAATGACGCCGGTTGGGGCCCCGAGGTTGACTCTATTGAGTACGGGTTTCGGGTTCCCTTCGTCGAAATCCACGTCTTCATCGGCAAGGTCGACATTGTCGAGCCAGCTCGACGCGTCCAACCCGCCCGACACGTGCAACCCACCCATACTGACCCGAGTAGGAAGCATGTTTTCGTTGGCTTCACTCAAGGTATGGATCTTGAGGCTTCTATGTCCCAGGGGACTCTCATCTGTTCGGAGGATGGATCTTCAAGAGGAGAGGCAAAATCAATCTACCAACTTCACGATGGAGGGATCGAGGGCTATGACGAGCTTTACCCCGAGTCGGAGCATTTTGAGCCGGACGGTCATGGGCTGCCGACTCATGCGGCCGTGTTCATGGCGGCAACAGAACCGGGCCCAAGCAGTACAGCCGTCGAGGCGGCAGACACAGGGGCTGACTCGCCGTCGGCTCAGGTTCTTCTGGATCTGATGAACGAGCTCACAATCCTGATGGTGACCGAAGTCACGCCTAAGAATCAAGCCTCCCGGAACCTGGAGATCACAATACTAAAGGACCAGATGGCGAAAGTCCAATAGGGGATCGGCGCGTTAAAGTCTCAGATGGATGCGGCGGCAGAGCGCCTTAAGGCAGATACTTTCTTCCTTGAGTTGGAACAGCAGTCGGCAGCCGCGGTGCAGCAGATGAGGCATCAGTCCCGCCTGCCAGAACAATATGAGGCCATAAACCTTTTTATTACGCAAGGAACGGGACGGACAACGAAAGCACCTGGAAGTCGGCCGGCGACACGATAGCAGCTTAACCGGCCGTGACGGAACCAGACGTCACCAATGGCTTTTCCAACGCTGGCGGGTCATTATTCAAACCTGACAAAGAACATGGTGGCGGCAGCAACAAAGCTTGGAACAATCCCTATTCCTGACGAGGCACCTTTCGCAGAAGAGGTGCGGAATGCTATTAGATACCAACAAACGGTGATGGCCCAGCAAGAGAAGTATACCTACAGTCGGAGTCGCATGCATTCAACCCCCATCCCCAGCCGCTGCTTCTGCTAGTGCTATGAGTCGTCAGCGGTTTCTAGCAGTGATCGGCATCAGGGCCCGCCGCTAGACAACCAGGCGGCTTTGGATGCTCAGGCGCGCGTAGATCTGGCAAGGTCATAGCGAGAGGCGATGGCTCTGGCAGCGGCGGCTCATCAAGAGCCTATGACTTCCATTTCAGTTGGAGCAGGAGTAACTACCAGGGCTGTGGGAGTATTGTGCTTGGTGCTAGCTCTGCAGAACGAGCGTCTGCCGAAGGATTTCAAAGGCCCACACAAGGTCCCAAATTACACTGCTAACCTACCCCCGGAGGCTTGGATTGAAAGCTATGAGCTGGCCTTGAAGATGTTGGATGTCAATGACGCAGTTTGCGCAAAGTATTTTATCATGATGCTAGAAGGGTCGGCTCGCACATGGTTGAAGGGTTTGCCACCCAATACCATCAATTCGTGGGCTGAGTTAAAAGCGAAGTTCATCAAAAACTTTCAAGGAACATGCAAGCAGCCCATGAAGATTGTGGATTTGGATCACTGTGTACAGCAGGAAAATGAGTCGGCTCATCACTGGGTCCAGCGGGTTTCGACTATCATCCACTCGTTTGAGCAGATTACGGCGGCTCAAGCGGTCTTGATTCTGGAAATGCGTTGCCACTTTATTCCTTTATAGAATAAGCTCGTCCGGCTCAAGCGCACGTGCCAAGACATGGGGGAGCTCATGGCGGCTCTCACAAAATATGCTGACTCTGATAATACGAAGGATCCGGGCTCTGATGAGGAGAAGCCTGGTCAGAGTAAGAAGAATAGCCATGGCAAGGGTGCAGCAAGCAATGGTAACCAAGGCAAGAGAAAAAATCCAGACGGCAGATCAGAATTGGTGGCCAATGCCAGCACTGGTAACAATTGTGGTAAGGGCAACGGGAAGTTCAGGTAGACTTTCAATAAAGGTAAGACTCCTTTTAATTTGGAGGAAATGCTCAATAAATTTTGTCTGGACCACAGTCGGCCCGACAGAGTGGCGGGTCACACGTGGGGTAACTGCCACATTATGAAAAAGTTCAAGGACTACAGCTTGCGACAGCATAACAACGATGGTGGCCCGCCTGGTGGCTCAGGACCAAGTGGGTCAGAGCCGGGTTTGGGTTCGGTGGTTCAGGTTCCAGCCATCAGGGCCAGGGCAACCAAGGAGGACACCATCAGCACTCTGGTGGCAACAATCAGCAATATAATAACCAATCTGGATATCAGAGTAATCCAAAGTAGCTCAGTTTGGGTCAGTCTCATGTTTTGACAACCAGCCTTAATAGGCGGGACCAGAAGTTGCGCAAGCGGGCGGTCAATGCTGTCACACCGGGTCTCCCATAGTACTTTAAGTGGTCAAAGTATGACATAACCTGGAGCAGAGAGGATCACCCGCCGTGTGTTGATGACCCTGGGCGGCTGGCATTGGTAGTTACCCCCCAAGTTGGAGGTTACGTGTTTACCAAGGTGCTTATGGATGGTGGGAGCAGCATCAATATTTTGTACTACGACACTTTCCGCCGGATGAAGTTGCTTGATAAGGATCTTAAGCCGTCCTTAATAGTTTTTCACGGCGTGGTGCCAGGCAAGTCATCCTATCCAGTGGGGAGGATTTCTTTGGAAGTCGCCTTTGGTGACGAATACAACTACAGGGTAGAGACCTTGTGTTTTGAGGTGGTCAAGATCAAAAGTCCGTATCATGCTCTGTTTGGAAGTCCGGCTTACGCCAAGTTCATGGCTAGGCCTTGTTATGTGTAGTTGCATCTCAAGATGATGGGCCTAAAAGGAACGATTACGGTGCATGGTGATCGAGAGATGGCTATTGAGTGTGAGGAAGGAGATGTAGCTTATGCAGAGTCAAGTTGCGCGGAAGTAGAGCTCAAATTCTATAAGGAAAATGTTGACCCGGAGGATATAACGCCACTCAAGAAGCCCACCACGGAATCAGAGCCACCCCTCAAGTTCTCGGCGGATGACACCAAGCTAGTGGATTTTACTCCAAACGATTCATCATAGCAGTTTACTATTGGGGCCAATATGGATCCCAAATAGAAAAGCGCGCTCATCGAATTCATCCATGAGAATCGGGACATCTTTGCATGGAAACCTTCTAACATGCCAGGTGTACCGAGAGAGTTTGCTAAGTACCACCTTAATGTGGATCCTAATTTTAAGCCGGTCAAACAGTTCTGACAGCGATTCAATGAACAGAGGCGCAAGGCCATTGGGGAAGAGGTGGCCCGGCTCCTGGCGGCAGGTTTCATCGTCGAAGTGTTTCACCCAGAGTGTCTTGATAACCCAGTGCTGGTACTCAAGAAGTACGAGACGTGGTGTATGTGTGTGGACTACATAGATCTTAACAAAGCTTGTCTGGCTGACCCGTTTGCTCTGCCTCGTATTGACCAGATCATCGATGCAACGGCGGGTTGCGAGAGCTTATGCTTCCTAGATGCATACTCTGGTTATCATCAAATCAAGATAACAGTCAAGGACCAGGAGAAGACGGATTTCATCACCCCTTTTGGTGCTTTCTTCTATGAGTCTATGCCTTTCGGGCTCAAGAGTGCCCAGGCGACTTACCAGCGTTGTGTATAGAACTGTCTTCACGGCCAAATCGGGTGCAACGTTAATGCATATGTGGATGATATTGTGATCAAATCAAGGAAGAAGGAGACTCTGGTTGACGACCTGAAGGAGACTTTTGACAACTTACGGGTCTACAAGATGATGCTTAACGTGTCTAAGTGTGTCTTTGGCGTTCGGACAGGTAAGCTCTTGGGATTTCTAGTCTCTGAGCGTGGCATTGAGGCTAACCCGGATAAAATAAAGGCTATCACCTCCCTGTCTGAGCCGACATGCATCAATGATGTTCATCGCCTGGCGGGACGGATTGCTACGTTAAGCCGGTGTATAAGCCGCCTTGGTGAGAAGGCCATCCCTTTGTACCAGATGATGAAGAAGACGGACAACTTTGTCTGGAGTACGGCGGCGGGTGAAGCATTTGAGGCGCTTAAGAGATAGTTCACTCAGCCGCCGGAATTAGACGCTCTGGGTGAGAAAGAACCCTTGCTCTTATACGTGGTGGCTAATAACAGGACTGTCAGCGCCGCTATCGTTGTCGAGCGTAAGGAGGCAGGGAGGAAATATCTGGTTCAAAGGCCGATTTACTATATCTGTGAGGTCCTGACAGAATCCTAGCAGAGGTATCCACATTGGCAGAAGCTGGTATACGGGGTGTTCATGGTCAATCGTAGTTGAAGCATTACTTCCTAGGGCACCAGATTACAGTGGTTAGCTCTGCCCCGTTAGGGGATATAATTCAAAATAGAGAAGCCACTGGTAGGATCGCTAAGTGGGCATTGGAGATTGGACCTCTCAATTTCAAATGGGTGCCTCGCACGGCGGTCAAGTCACAAGCCTTGGTGGATTTCATCAACGACTGGACTGAGTGTCAGGCGCCCGAGGAAAATCTAGATAATACATATTGGACAATCCACTTTGATGGATCCAGGCAACTGGAAGGATCAGGGGCAGGGGTTGTCTTAACTTTCCCCAAAGGTGATAAGTTCTGTTATGTGCTAAGGTTGATGTTTCCTTGTACTAACAATGCAGTTGACTACGAAGCTCTGCATCATGGCCTCCGGGTGGCTAAGGAGATGAACCTGAGCCGGGTTAGATGCTTCGATGACTCGGATCTCGTAGCCCAGCAAGTCTCAGGCACTTGGGACTCCAAGGACCCATGGATGACGGCTTATCGTCCGACGGTGGATGCCATCGCTAGTCACTTCAAGGGTTATCAGGTGGATCATATTGATCATTGCAAGAACAAGGTGGCTGATGCCTTGTCAAGTCTGGGTTCTCAACGTAAGCCGGTGCCGCCTAACGTTTTCTTAGATGTACTACATCACCCGTCAGTTAAGTTGCCTTTAGAGGAAGACATGGCTATCCCTGACCTGAAGGGACAACTGGTGGCGGCTCTACATGCTATTCCGGACTGGACTGTGCCTTATTTGGCGTACTTGACTCGCGGGGAGTTACCTTATGGCGAAAATCTTTCCAGACAGATCACCAGGCGGTCTAAGTCTATGACAATAGTCAATGGTGAGTTACATAAGTGAAGTGTCACTGGCGTATTTCAATGTTGCGTCTCACTTGAAGAGGGCAAGGAGATCTTGAATGAAATTCATGCTGGTGATTGTGGTCACCACGCCGGCTCAAAATATCTGGTGGCCAAGGCCTTTCAACATGGTTTCTTTTGGCTAACGGCTCATAAGGATGCGGAAGACTTGGTTCGCAAGTGCGATGGATATCAAAAGTTTGGTCGGCGTGCTTATGTCCCGGTTCAAGAGCTGCGCATGATTCCAATTACTTGGGAGTTTATGGTCTGGGGGCTCGATATGGTTGGGCCTTTCAAGAGATCCAAGGACAAGAAGACCCACCTCTTGGTGGCGGTCGACAAATTTACCAAGTGGGTAGAAGCTGAGCCAGTCAGCAAGTGTGACGTGGCCACGACGGTTCAGTTTATTAAAAAGATGATATACCGTTTTGGTTACCCTCAAAACATCATCACTGATAATGGTACGAACCTATCCAAGGGGGCTATGCGGGCGTTCTATGAAAGTGAACACATCCGACTTGATGTCTCCGCGGTTGCTCATCCACAATCAAATGGTCAGGCAGAGCATGCTAACCAGGAAATCTTGAGAGGTATCAAACCCCGTCTTATGGTTCCTTTACAACGAACGCCAGGTTGTTGGGTGGAGGAGTTGTCGTCCGTCTTATGGAGCATCAGAACCACTTCCAACAAATCAACAGGTTATACACCTTTCTTCATGGTTTACAGGGCAGAAGCTGTTTTTGCCAAGTTATATCCGTCATGACTCACCACAATTGAAGCGGACAATGAAACGGCGCATCAAGACGCGTTGGATGCCTTGGAGGAAGAACGTGATCTGGCTGTGGCTCGATCGGCGATTTATTAGCAAGACCTGCGTCGCTATCATAGCCGTAGAGTCAAGACCCGGACGTTTCAAGAAGGCGACTTGGTGTTGCGGTTGATTCAGGATCAGACAGATGCACACAAGTTATCCCCTCCACGGGAAGGACCTTTCGTGGTCAGCAAAAATCTCAACAACGGGTCATACTATCTCATTGACATCCGAGACGACTCAAGCACTTCTGGGTAGGAGACCCGCCGGCCATGGAACATAGCTCATCTACGGCCTTACTATACTTATGTCATCAAGACTTGACATTGTACAACATTGTACACAATTATTATATATATGAATAAAGTTGGCATCCCTGCAAGCCGGGGCCTCTGCCGTTTCGCATATCTCAGTCTGTGCCAAAAAGGTCAATCAGGGGGCTTTCAACCCACCGGGTTTAGCTTATCAGACCCTATTGATTGGCTCTTAAGCCAAAGAGTTGACTCTGCCAACATGATCATCCAGGGGGCTTCCAACCCACCGGGTTTAGCTTATCAGACTCTATCGATCGGCTCTTAAGCCAAACAGTTGACTCCGTCAACATGATCGTCCAGTGGGCTTCCAACCCACCGGGTTTAGCTTATCAGACCCTATCGATCTGCTCTTAAGCCAAATAGTTGACTCCATCAACAAAGGTCATTCGGGGGCTTCCAACCCACCGGGTTTAGCTTACATACCCTCTTGATCGGCTCTTAAGCCAAACAGGGTTAAACGTGCCTATAAGTTGATGCTGCTCTAATAGGTGACCCGCCGAACTCTTACCAGTTAATCTCGCCTAGAGACCCTGAGCCGTCTTAAAGAAGTTGACGGCCAATCTCGATAAAGACCCTGTACTGGTTAAGGTTAAAACGACGGTTCTTATCATGTGCGGGCCGGCTTACGGTAAGCAAGGATAAACTCTCCCATCCACTGCCGACTCTCCGCTATGTGGCTTGTTCGTACTCTTAGACAGTTAATCTTTTAAAGGCCATGCACTATTTAAGGTTAAAACGTTAGATTTATGTCACGTGAGAGGCAGTTTATGGGCTACCAGGGTACTCATGCCCTGCTGTGTCTCTTCTGGGGCGTTCCACTTCATGTCAGTTAATCTTGCTTAGAGACCCTGAGCCGTTCAAAGAAATTGACGACCAATCTCGATAGAGACCCTATACTGCTAAGGAGTTTTAAAGCAAGTCAACCCAATAGAACCGGCACATGAGTTATTAAAAAAACAAGTCAACAAAGGTATGGCATCTTTGGGTTGCACTATTCTAAGCCGCTCTCCTAACAATATGGGAGATATTCAATTCTCACAGGTTGGTTATCTACCAAGAGCCTCCACGACATCTGGTATGAGTTGAAAGCACAGGGCAGATGTAATATATTAAAGCTGGACGATGTCATATGTGCACGATGGCACAGTTCATACAAGATAAGGTTTACTACAAGCCTATTACAATGCTCTCCACGGAGCTCAAAAGTAATGACTCAAAGTTTTTTTACACCACCCTGTGGCAGGTCACAAGGCCGGATTATCCACGGCATTACCAAGTTCATCAGCTAGATGGCTGGTCACCCTGTGGTGGGTCTTCGACCTCCGTGATCTAGAGATTGTCCATGTCCCAGTTGTAGTTGGTTAAAGCCGCAAAGTTTGCCTCTTAAAAGACGGGGGACGGGTCAAGATCAGGAGCAAAGAGGTGCTTACAGCGTGCATGAGTTAAGTCCTTAGCCTCAAGGGTTGGGCCACGTACTCTCTTCTTCTCGGCATTGTAAGCCGCTTGGTATGTTGACAGGTCCACTTCTTCTGCTAACACTTATGCGAGGACTCTAGAAGCCTTCATGCAATGAGCGTAGTCAGCCTCCGTGAAATCTGAGACGTCATCCTTCTTTGATGGAAATCCGTCCATCATCTCTTTGGGAGTCAACTCTGGGGCGAAAGTTAAAGTCCAGCTGATGGCTGCGATGGCTCCTTTTCTGGTGGCTAATTTCTTAAGCTCCTGGATTTGTTTCGGCAGGGTGGATAGCACTTCAATGACTCCCTTCATAGTCTGGGGGTACTATCTTTATGGAGCATTGCCTTGATTGTGCAGAGAGCTCCGCAATACAGTTGCTCCGTTAAGGTGTAGACGACTTTTAGTGGCAGCAAGCTATCAGCAGCAAGTTGATGCCTCCTTGGACCTGCATAAGACGGTTTTTGTTATAAATCGCCAGCGTAAGTACGCACACAAGAGTATTAGCTAAATATTTAGTACTTACCAAAGATGGCGGCAGACATCTTCGCAATGTGGCGCTTCAAGGCGTCTAACTCATCGGACACAACCATGAGCCCCTGGTCAGCATCGTCTGCTCATTGGGCCAGGGCGGTTTGTTCTGTCTCAGTAGATTTCTTGAAAGCGATGAAGTCAACTTTAACTTTTGTAAGTTCTTCGATGGCGAGCCGACACATCTCATCTGCTTCACCACGGGCGGCTTGCTGGGTCGCCAGATTGCTCCTTAAACCGGTCAATTTAGACTCGGCTTCGTTTAAAGCTTCCTGTGACATATAAACAGAAGAATGAGGCTAAGTTGCTAGGATGGTATATTACCAAATGATGAAGATTAAGACATTATGATACAAGTTTCAAGCAGACTGTAAGCAATATGCTCGACACTTGGGGGCTAATGTGTATTTGCTCTCCAAGACTACTAATTACAAACCACATTGTAAGATCCGGCTCATCTTTATCAATTTAAGCCGGCACTTGGGGGATACAATTGGCTCTTTGTCCAAGATCTACAGTGAAGTTTTGGCTCATCTTCATCCAATTAAGCCGACACTTGGGGGTTATATATGGTTCTATGATATATCTACAATGAATCTCCGGCTCAACTTCATCAAGTTAAGCCGACCCTTGGGGGCTACAGATGGCTCTTTGAACAACTACTTACGCATTAAAGCATTGGCTCAATATTTATAGTCGATAATCGAGGGCTACAAGCTAAGTGTTTCTACTTATATCAAGATTCAGAGACCCAGTTTACCATTAGCAAATACTAAACCACCTCTTGGGTGCTACGTAAGGGTATAAGGAAAAGAGAGAAAGAGTACCTGATATTTTTTCTTCATCAAGCTAACAAGCTTGAGCTCCATGTTCCGGCTCGTGGAGAGGCGGTTCAGATAACTAGTGTGAAGATCATCAGCGGTTAACTTCTCTAGCACAGGGAGCTCAAAGTCTAGCTTCTCGGAGGCTTCAGTCTTGTCAGTGTACTTTGTGAACACATGAGGTTGAGGAGTGTGAAAGCTGGCACCAGTAATGATGCCGTCCGGAGTAACCAAATTATCAACAGCCGGTGAAGGACTCGGAGGCTTAGAATGGGTCCTCGGAGGACTCACAAGAATCATTTCATGGGTCGCCAGCTCAGCAGAGCGACGAGCGTCTTTAGGCGCATCCTTGGAGGTGGCAGAGGGATCAGCGTGCATTGCAGGAGAGTCTGGCTTAGCAGGATTCGGCTCTCGAGCCTTGGGATCAGGGGTAGACCCGCCGGTCTTCCTTCGTTTCGCTTGAGCCCTGGAGAACACAGAAGGTCATGGTCTAAACTTTACGGATAACAAAGGATGGGATGCAAGCATGCAAGGCATGTACTCTGGGTTGATCTTTAGGGGCGGCACAGCAGTTGCTGTAGAGTCGCCTGATGAAGGAGGTGATTCCTGAATACAGTTAAGACAACATAAGACAGAGTCAAATTATAAAGGCAAGATTGATAAAACGAAGCCAAGTTGAAGTAGATACCTCAGCCGGTCGTTTGCATTGAACCGGAGAGTTGGAAAACCCAGCCATAAGTTCTTCAGGGACGGTGCTCCGGGTTTGGTGTCGAGAGAGTTGTTGTTTCTTTTTCAAAAGAAAGTTGGGGTCTAAATAAGCAAGAGGATGAGAAAATGGGACTTTTCAGACGACCCACCGTATCTTCTCTAGTGGAAGAGATTTTGAGTCGGATGAAACATAAGTTACCTCAGGAACGTTGGCATGGCTTGTCTCTGTTTCGTCCTCAGAATTATTATTGTCAATAAGGTGCATGAAGATACAGCCAAGAGAGTCAAGGTCTACCTCTGAGTCATCAGATTCTGGTTGTTCTTGAGGTGCGGTTTTCTTCTTTTGGCCGTCAGGTTTTTTCCTTTGATTTCTTTGGAGGAGGAACGTATTTCTTTTTCTAGAAGCTGGAATTGGCCTAAAAGTAAAAGCCATCAAAAGAGGTCAAAATATTGCAAAGTATATATGCATAGCTAACACAGAAGTAAGGAGATCGAGAGTCGCCCTTTTGTCTGGGGCCGGATTTGCGGCGCAGAAAGGTGCTAACCCGGTGGCGCGTCAAGATCCTTGAGATTCATGAACGAGGCTTTTGATGGCGGCCATGATGTTATCTTCTGACAACGTGGTAGGGTTAAAGCAGAAGGGATCATTAGGATCACCTGTATATTCACACATGAGGCGGTTTCGCCGACTCAGAGGCATGACTCTCCAAGAAATCTAGCAGCGTGCCAGATCCATCCCTGTCAGACCATGGGCCATAAGGGCCTAGATTTTTGCATGAGCCAGAGCATACTTCGCTCATTCAGAGGCTAATAGCCGGTCAGGGAGTTCAGTTGTAGTCTTGAGCCAGGTCGGGCGATAACCCGGCAAGGAATGTTCTCCCTCTGGAGAGGTATCTTTGCAGTAAAACCAGGTTTTATTCTTGTCCTTGGGATGACTTGGCATCCGAACAGTTGGAAAGGTCACGTCCCGTCTTCTCTAAATTGAGATTCTACCAAGCTCTAAGCTTGGACCAGCTTTTACCTCCGTCTGGCGGTTTGCATAGAAAAGCTCACGGAAAAGAACAACCGACGGATCTTCTTGTAAGTAAACTTCATAGAGGATTTGGAAGTTGCACATGTTTGAGATGGAGTTTGGGGTGATGTCTTGAGGGCGCAGCTTAAAATGTGAAGGACGTCTCGGAAGAATTTTCAGCCGGGCAGGCTGAATCGCGTACAAGGTGATCCACGAAAACAACTACTTGGCCCTCTTGAGGAATGGGTCTCTTTTCATTGCCTGGAACCCCGCCATTGGATGATATCTTTGGCTGGTAGGGACCTTGTGTCTACGAAATCCTTCAAAAACTCTTCGGTAATGGCAGAGCCGACCCAGTTACAAGAATTGGACGCACGAGGCATGGTGGCGTCTTAAAGTTGTGCAAGGTAACAATGTGTGGCGAGTTAGAAGGTGACAGATGACTACGGACGGCTGATGAAATCTAAGTTCTCTAAGGATAAGTCGTCGGAGCAGTTTGGGCGAGAGTTGGAAGTTCAATGGCGAGTTAAGTTTGCATGGAAACAAAGCAAAAATTACTAATTGTGGAAAACAGGTTTCACAGGCCATCTATATAATTGTGGATGTACAAAACAGAGAAAAAAGCGGGTTTATTCTAAAACCTAGCGATGAACAGCGGAACTAGCAGCGTTTGATGACAGCAAAGGGGGCAACTACAGATCTATGTTGTGCTATTATGGACTTCCAATGGTCTACCGCAATGGAAAAAGGGACATTATCAAGATCACTGATCTACATGTTGTTTGGCATTGCAAAGAACTCGTGTTTCTAACGAGCGTAAGAACGCCACGGACGCCCTACCGAAAGCTACAGATCTAGGGTTGGAGGAGAACTTACTGGAGATGATGCGATGGGCGCAGGCGGTACTTTGGTCTGTTCAGGTTGATGCAGCGGCCTGAGGCAATGACGGCATGAAAGTCTCACAGGAGCAAGGAGGCTCTGGAACGACGGCGTTGGGAGGAAGAAGAAGAGGCACGAGTGAAGGAATAAGTTAAAGACACCCTTTGCGGTCCTATTTAAGGGGCAAAAAGTGGAAACGGGCGCGAGAATCATGGCGACAAAAGTCGATTGACCGAGACGGACGCCCCAATTTTCGGGCCATTAGTTTAATAATTGGAAAGATCCGTTGTGGTCGTTAGGGAATCTTTTTGATATATCCGGTATGACATCACGGCGAGTTATCTCTCTTACATTCAGGTGATCATGAGCGAGACTGGCCGCCAAGTGAGATGGAAGGTTGAAATGAGCAAGCTCTAATCAACCTGGGGCCTAATGTTGGGGATATAACCCCGTAGTGAGACCTGCCAAGGTGGGGCCAGGTCATACCTGGCGGCTCATGGGCCAGACCAAGGATGGGCCTCGAGACATAAGCCTAGACGTGTGCTGGCTTACCAAGATGGGCCAAGGCGAGGCCCAGACAAGGAAGGCATGAAGACTCGGGTGGATAAGCCGCCCGGAGACGGCTTGCTCAGGAAGGCAAGACGACATAGAGATAGAGTCGGGCACGTTGTAAGAGTCGGTATGAGACTTGTGTAACCCGTGGTCTTGACCTCCTATATAAGGGCGAGACCCGAGGCGACTTAGATAGAAACCAACTAATCAAGAGCTAGGTCAAGTGAATACGCTCCCTTGTGATCGATACTCCAAGCAATACAACACAAGCATGACGTAGGATTTTAACTCTTCTTGAGGGGCTGGACCTGGGTAAACTCGTGTCTTTCGTCCCAACCAACCCCTTTGAGTCCATCACCTTAGCGATGGCCTCGAATCTAAGTCCTCGGACATCTATCGTGACAAAACCACGACAGTTAACATGACTGAAAAATTAGGGTAAATTGGAACTTTTTGAGTGCCTATGAATGTTTGAACGGTGTGCTATTGCTTGCTTGTTTGATTGCTTGATGGTGCTCTATATTCATAAAACTTCCTCATACTCTCAAAACTATTTTCCTTGATATAACCTCTTGACCAGTCACCATACCATGTGTATAGGACCTAAAACTATTTTTATCAAATATTATTTTGGCCAAAATGCACTTACTCAATTTAGGTTTTCACAAACCCCTGAATTGAGGTTTGTACTACAAGTCCTCAAATGGGGTGGAATATTTTCCCCAAAAGATTTATTTGGAACCTACTATATATATAACTTCCCAAAACCACAAAATATTTTTTTTAAAGATTATTTTCTTATTTTATTTAGAGGCTTTTTGTTAAGGCAGAAATGGTCTTTTATTAGGAAAAATTATTTTCATTCTTTAAAAATATTTGATAAAATTTAGGAAAACTCACTGGACATATATTGTCCATATATAAGAGTTTAAACACATGGTCATGTTCAAAATATTGGACAAAACCCTTGAAAACCAATTCTGCCTATTTCAAGCATTTGAAATATTTATATAACAAATATTATCAAATAAATTCAAGAAAATTCTAGCATGTCACATATGATATACGTGATCATCTTGGCAAGTTTCATCTCAATCCCAATTGATTTGGTTCACCAAATTAGCCCAAAACCCTCTGTGTCCAGATCCAAATTTGAGCAACTCTACATTACCAACTGTATCCTATTTATCTCAAAAAATTTGGACATGTTCTAATACTCCAATAATTCATTGACACCAAGTGGTGCATCAAAGAGAACAAATACACTTATCCAAATCCCCCAAACCCACTTCTGTTGATTTGAAGAATTGGAAATGTTTGCATTGTCAAGTTTCGCTATTTGATCCCAAATATTTTTTTGGCATGTTCTGATACTCAAACAATGCCACCACACAAAGTGGTGCATTAAGGAGAATGGATTTGCATAGCTAGATCTAAGCAAAACAATTTCTGCCCATTTCTAGGGTTTACCAAGTTTACATTGTCAACTTTCTTCAATCATGCTCAAATCTTGTGTTCCCCCTTGTTTTTACCTCCCATTCTATCCTGTTAAATATCCTATCATTTGGATCATCTTAACTGGCTCAAACCACCATCAAACAACTTCTGGTGATTCTCCAAAATCACTGTTTTTACCCCTTGTAGTATTCTCGTTGCCCCCCAATTTTTACCACAACTCCTTTTAGGTACCTTTCACCCAGAGTATCAATCTCAAGTCCATGGCTCAATTATTCATGGTGTAAAACCACTATGACCCCTCCCTAGACGGCCATGGAAACCCCTCTCTTCCCTCCATTTTAACTTTTTATATCTTTCCCCTAGCACCTAAACACCCCAAAGCATGGCCGCTCTGGAGCGTGCTACAATGCACCAGAGCACTATAGTGGCGCCCATCCCCACCTCCCGACCACCTCGGGCATCCCCAGCATGCCTGTCGAGGAATCTCGGCGTTCGCAATACGCCAACCCTTGTCCCAATGGGCGACCCCACACTCATGATGCCCTGGCCACGACCTGATTGTTCTCTCCCCTCCTATGGACCAAGACCGCATCTAGGAGCACCTAAGACATGCCCTGGCAAGCCCCCGAGAGCTCAGGCGATGTCCTCGACCTCGCCGAACTCCCTGCCCATGGTGCACCTCGGCATAGCTATATAAGCCCTCCCGAGCGCTCCCCGCGCCCCCTCTCGATCTCTCTCAATCCCTCTCTCCCCCTTTAAGCCCTTGGACTGGCTCCTCGACCCTCTACACCCCGAAACCTCCCCACGGCCAGAGCCCTGCGGCGGCCTCCACCAAAATTTGAACCAACCCGAGATTCCCCGCATCCCCTAGCATCTCCAGCGTCTCCACCTCACCATTGTACAGCCCCCCACCTTCGATCCTCTCTGAGACACCTAGCGTACGCGTCCAAGGATGACCAGAGCCTCCCTCCACGGCCATCTCAGCCAACGCTACCTCAGCCGTCTCCTGCAGGCGCCGAGCTCCGGGATGGAGGCGCCACATCCTCCCGATCACTCTGGTGGATGGACGGTCGCCGGAGGCGGCCGGAGCCACCAGGGAGAGTGCCGGCGCTGCTCGGTCCTGTTCCCTCTGTCTCTCCTTGCTCAGGAAAGAGGAGAGGGATGGACCTGACGGGCGGGCCTCGCTTGTCGGCGACCGAACGACCGCCCCTACCACGATTATGTGGAAACGGGCTCTGCCTATGACCGCCTCCTTGTCGGGGAAGCATATTCCCGGGAATACGCCTCCTGTGTGGCCCTACACGCTAGGCTGGCTTGTTGGGCCCGCTAGTCTGCTTATCCTGCGTTGATGCGTTAAATAGGCCACGAGGTATAAACATCTTTTTTTATTTTTTCTACTTTGTAGAGCTTATAAAATCCATAGAAAAATCCTTCTAACTCCAAATCAATTGATTCAAATTCCTACAAATTCCTAAAATTATGTCCTATACAAATATGTGCATTGCACAATTTTCCATGTACCATATCGTGTTCCACAAATATTTTGGTTGTATCTTGTATTATGGAATCACTTTGCAAAATCCCTAGAGAGCTTAAATCAACTCCAAATGGAGTGATTAGAATTCCTAGATGACTATAAAACCATGACCCATTTGTCTAGACATGGTGAACATTTTTACCATGCACCTATTTTGTTGGATCCAATAAATGACCCATTTTCCATTTATTTCATCTTAGGAAATTCATAGGTAAATCATCCAACTCCAAATCCAGTGAATCCACTTCCTAAATTCTTCTAAAATCATGTCGTATTTTTTGGAATAATCCATTCCTTTTTAGAAAGATATTTTCTGTGGAGATCTTATGGTATCATCCTTTCCTTCATTCCCACCATTGAAAACTACCCCTTGACCCACATCCATGAAAACCTCCTTCGTTATTTTTCTCATGACGAGAGGTCTCCAAGAAAAATAAAATTCCTATTTATAGAGCACTTTCATTGTCTGCTTGTTGCATTGCTTATTGCGGTTGTTTCTCGCGATAGTTGACGAGGTAGACGAAGTGCTCGAAGTGGATCAGAAGTGTGCGAAGACCTCGAAGACGTTGCTAAGCCACAAAAACATCCATGCAAGGATGCCACCGATACTTTATCGTTGATACTTGCATCGTGCATGACCCTACCTCCTTATGAGGGTTCTGCGGGTGGGAGTAGTTAGAATGATTAGTAGTTGTGATGCAAAGTGGATGGGAATATGTATGGTGATGAAAACGAAAGTGATTTGAAAGACTTTTCTAGTAATGCCCGAGGGAGATGATGTTGAGCTAGGTAACCACTGGAGAAAGAAGTGGTGTATTGGAGCAAGTGGTGTGTGTGTTTTCGAAAATGGATTAGATTTAAGGTATGCTGACTGTCCCAACCTTAGATGCACGACCACTCTACCCCTATATGGGATGGGGCTTTGTTGATTACTTTGGTGGGTACTAGCATAGAGTCTGCATTACTAGTGACGGGAGTGGCGTGGTCACTCCCAATACGGGGTCGTGCCGATAAGGACGATCATGCGCTGTCTTCACAGGCACCGGGCACACCATTGGTCCCTGCATGGATGTTACTTGTGATTTACATCATGTGGGCTGGGTACCAATCGAGTGGACTCTTTGTTTAGTATCGCCAAGGGAAAGGCATTGTTCGCGTGCTTTCCTCGGGTATGTAATATATCGCGAGTCATGGATGACACGGAAGTTCCTCAAGTCTTGTGCGTAAAGTGCGGAACCTCCGCAGAGTGTAAAACTATTTGAATAGCCGTGTCCATGGTCATGGACAGTTGGAGGTCCTTATTAAACTGCATCTAGATGTTTACTCAAAACTTGGTGTGAGTGTGACAAAGATGGTACTTGAGATAAGTCAGATGACTTGATATAATGACTGAACATGAGATGTTCAACCCCGTGCTTATGATGATATATGTAACTTGTTCATATAGATATCTGCCAATTGTTGATGCATGCTGACACAAGTTATTTGATCATGTCATTGCACTCAAAATTATCTTTCTGCAAACTTGCCTACTTAGTGCTATATCATGCATTGTTATTGCCTTGTTCCAAACATGGGTTGCTTGTGAGTACATTCAAAGTATGCATTGGCTTGCCACTGGTTATTTTATTGGCTAGGCATGAAAGATCAGGTTACGATGTCCTGACAAACATGTGACCTAGGACGCTTCACAGTCAGAATGCCTGTAGGGTTAAGGTAGATGTCATGGGTTCATGCTATAGTTGAAGATTTTTGCTCCAAGTTTATGAAGACTTGGCCATAAAGGACATATTTGTGTACAAATGGTACGTAATGGATGTAAGACTCTTGTTATCCAGTTTTTGTGTGTTCAGTGAGCACTGATCTCTAGGATCACTTTGCACGTACATTTGGTGATAATGACTTATGCGTCGGGGTCCCCACAAGACAATATGTGTCCAAAGGTTATGAAACACTTCGGATTGAACGGACACACAAAAAAATAATACGATAGCCTAAGGCTGCAAATGTGCTAAAATTAACCTAGGAGAAATGTTGTAAGGTTGGGTATGTTTAATCATAAAAACGTTGTAGCAGAGAGCATTCAACATGCTTGGCTCCAATCTATTGTTGGCGGGATCGTGGATGCGGTACGCCGCTCTAGTGATTACTCGGTGCATGATGAATGGCTTGTACCATTCTGGATGAATTTTATATTTATATTTTTGAGGATTGAATCTCATGATCAAGTCTCCGTTATTGAAAGCCTTCATCCAAACTTCCCTGCTCTGTTAGCATCTCGCATGTTGTTGATAAATGGTAGAGAATTCTCAGGCCACGTTTCGTTCTTCCTCCAAAGCGTCGAGGTCATCCTACCTATCCAGCTTGGCTTCCTATTCCTCGTATATGCTTACCCTTGGCACATCATGAATTATGTCATAAGGTAAGAAGGCCTCGGCCCCGCACACCATAAGGAAAAGTGTGTAGACTGTGGACGGATTAGATGTAGTATGTAGGACCCATAGCACGGAGTAAAGATCATCTACCCACTTGCAGTTGGATTCCTTCAAGGAACAAACTAGGCGTGACTTGATGCCACTTGAGACAAGGTCGTTGGCATGTTCTACCTACACGTTAGTTTGAGGGTGATAAACAGATGCGTAGTCAAGCTTAATCCCCAACTTTTCACACCACTCTTGTACTTCCTTGTCCATGAAATTAGAGCCATTGTCCAATATTATGTTGTGGGGAATGCCGTATTTGTGTACCACACTAGAAATAAAATCAATAATGTGGGCAACTTCGTAGGTTGAGACTAGTTTAGCCTCGATCCATTTGGTGAACTTGTCTACCATGACAAGCAGGTATTTCTTTTCGTGAGAACCTTCCTTGAGGGGGCAACCATATCTAGTCCCGAGACCACGAAAGTCCAAGTGATTGGAATCGTTTGGAGTACCATTGCTAGCATATAACTTCGGTTAACGAAAACCTGACAGCGGTGACAACGCTCAAATAAAGTTTTGGAATCCTCGTTGGTGATAGGCTAGTAGAATCCTGCTTAAAAAGCCTTGATTACTATGGAGCGGGCTGCTGCATGGTGACCCGCCATGCCGGAGTGTACTCCGGCAAGAAGCTTACGTATGTCCTCCTTGGATATATACCTTTGGAGGACGCCTATGACGCCGTAGTTATACTGCTCGCCCTCATGAACCCAATATGCCTTAGACCAGCATATAATCCTTCGTACCTCGGTCGTCGTTTGGTATCTCTTTATGAGCAAGTATTTAAGAAAGGGCTCAGTCCATGGCACGATTTCTACCATGATCTCATGAGATGAGGTTGTTTCCTCTAGGGGTGATCCTCCTAATATGCCGTTGGCATCGTCCGCATCCTGAGAGTTAGCCATGCTGGTGACTTGGGTGCCCGTGACATGGTGCCACCCCATCAGATGACGTTTGGCTTAAAGAACTGTTTGAGAAATGTATTATCTCGAACAGGGTCGCGCTTTGCATCCAGTCTTGCTAGTGTGTCCGCGGCTTGATTGCTATCCCGTGAACCATGGTATGTGATGGAACTACAACCCCTCTAAGAGCGCTGAGATTGACGGAATGACGTTGTCGTGTGAAGTCATCTTCGTGTCCTTTGCGTCGAACTCACCGTTTGTTGTGTTCTACCGTAGTTGCATCGCATGCAAATTTAAAAAATTCCTACGCGCATAACATCCAAGAACATGCTACGGAGGTGGATCACAGATTGTTACCACTAGAGGCGTAGTGCCGTGCAGCGGAAGTAGAGTTGTGGCAGCACGTTTGCGTGGTCCATCTCCTCCACGTCCGATCTCTCTCAAACAGCCGGTCCGATCTCCCTCGAAATGGTGGTTGTTGGATCCCACGTATAGGTTTGCTGTAGAGGCATAGGTGCACCGCCTCTAATGGTATCCGCGCGTACAGGAGGAACACCCTATGCGGTGGACTGCTAGGTCCGATCATACAGTCGGCAGCAAGTGGAGGTGACTATTTGCAACACATGCAAACCCTGATGACAGTGTCGAAGCGATCAACCGGATGGATGTGTCTCACCTCCACTATATATAGGCATCCGGCGCGGGCTCAACTCTTGGGCCTCGCACGGATGCTAAGGCCCACGTGTTCCTTCCCTTAAGCACGTGACCCTTTAGGTTCTCGTCCACTTGGTCGCGAGTCAGATCACATCCGACTCGACCAGTCGGTAGCGGCCTCTAGCAAGACGTGCTGACTCCAAGTGTCTGATGAAGCTGGTTAGGCGAACCTGTACTTCACACTTATGTTCCCTTTGCCACACGATATATGTTGTCGTGCACAAGGCGACATGGTCATCCTTGTTGTAGCACGACCTCTTTCTCGTTCTAGTGAACCTGACCAACATTCGGATTATCTCATAATCCTCATCGTATGGCCATGCTTATCCAGGTCGGATCACCCAAGGAGCTCCAGGGTATATCTCTCCTGGTAGGAGGGGCAAATCCCATGTGTCTCGACCATGTCTCGCGGCATGGGTCTCGACAAGCCCGAAACCTACCTTTGAAATTACCCAGTCAGGGAGTAGCGTTTGGTCGGCCCAAAGCAAGTCTGTCACCATCCCGAGTACATGTGCCAGCTCAGGTCTTAGGACATAGAACGTATGTTGTACTAGAGACTCACAGATGACCTATCACTGTGTCTCATAGTTGGGTCAGTCCAACTCAGACCTTATCTCGACTTGGATCCGACTATGTCAAATCCGACCAGACCTTTCTGAGTCCATATTATCCGGCTAGCATCCAATGCTATATGGTCAGTGAGACCATACCATCCACCATGACATATGCTAGTCTGATTAGTTGTGCGTCCACACAACCATTTCAACTAGGGACCATTTAGGACATTTACCATACAATGCATAGTCTCACAAACAAGTCACATACTTGTTAATACACATCAATGATAATCTCCAAGGACTATCTTTATTCATAAACACATAGGAAATATCATCATACATGATTGCCTCTAGGGCATATCTCCAACACTGTTCACTTGGGAGATGGTGAGGTTAGAGTCACCTCGGACCTTAAGGCGTTGCATGCCCATTGATGCTTCTATCCGAAGTCCATGTAGCAAGTCCTCGGTTGCATTGTTAGAGTCTGGATAAATGATATGCAAGACATACCGTATATTGTCGCTAGTGGGTGAGGTAAGTACAACCCTGACTCCCAGTCCTGCTAGCATTTTGGTGTCAATGAAGTACATAGTCGAATGGGAGTATGTACTGTACTCTCGAGAGAGTTCGGCCTCCATCCATTCGGACACGAAATCCACCAATACCTAGGATTTAATAGCTCATCATGGGCAGAAAATGATTGCGAAAGGGAGAGGCTCTATTGCCCATTTGGTGATGCACCTAGTGGTGTCTCTCTTATTGATTATGTCCCCTAAAGGGACTTCAGATGCTACGGTAATGGAGCACTCTTGAAAATAGTGACGCAACTTCTAGGGTGCCATGAACACTATGTAGGCAATCTTTTGGTAATGAGAGTACCTGGTGTTGCCTGGAGTTAAAACCTCCAAGACGTAATACACCGGTTTTTGCACCTGGAATTTATGGCCATTGGGGTCGCGTTCAATCACTAGGACCATACCAATAACTTGATTTGTTGCCGATATATATATCGCAACATTAGCTCACCAAGTTTGGGTGATGCGAGAATAGGGTTGGTGGCAAAGAGTTTTTTGATATTTTCCAAGGCTTTGCCTACCTCGCTCGTCCATTTGAAGTTCTTTGTTTGCTTCAGGAGTTGATATAACGGCAGTGCTTTTTCTTCTAGCCGAGATATAAATCGGCTAAGAGTGGATACACAGTCGGCTAGTTTTTGGACGTGCTTAAGTTCAGTGGGTGTTGCTAGTGTAGACACAGCTCAGATTTTTGTCAGATTGGCCTCAATTCCTCTATATGTGAATTGATGATTCTGAGAAGTTTTCCTGCTCGCACCCTGAACATGCACTTCTCCAGGTTAAGCTTAATATGATAGAGCTGAAGGCTGAGAAAGATATTGCCGAGGTCGTTACCAGATTTTGGACGTCTTTTGTTTTAATAACTACATCTTCTACGTAAGCTTCGGCCGTTTTTCTAATGTGATCATTCAGGCATGTTTGTATCATGCCATGATATGTGGCACATGCGTTTTTACCCAAAGGGTATTGTGTTGAAGTAGAAAAACCTGTAAGAACTGATGAACTTGGTGGCCTCTTTATTAGACTCTTCCATTTTTATTTTGTGGTGCTCTGAGTATGCGTCCAAGAAATAGAGGCAATCATGTCCAACAGCTGCATCAATAATCTGGTCTATGTGTGGCAGTGGGAAAGGGTCCTTGGGGTATGCTTTATTGACATCTTTCAAATCGATGCATAGCTGCCAAGACTTATCCTTCTTTGGGACCATTACCAAATTAGCCAACCAGCCGGGGTGTTTGATATCTCGGATGAATCCGGATTCTAATAATGTGGCTAGTTCTTGGCCCATAGCATGTCGTTTCAGATCTATCAATTATGGCCTGAATTTCTGATAACTCTTCGGATGCCAAGGCCATGTCCAAACATTCTAGTGACAGGGTGGTCGTTTTATTTTGATCCCTAAGAGCCATGTCTAGGTTGTTAACTATGGTGGTTACTCCATTAGAACCTGACATCTTAAGCTTCACGTAGCCATAATGAGGTACTGCGTGAAATTTAGCAAAAGCTTCCTGACCGAGGAGGGCTTATAGCCACTTCGGAAAGGTATGACATGGAGTGTCAACTCCTCGGAACAATAGTTCTCGGGGGTGTCGAAGACCACATCGAGGGTGACTTTGCCCATGCAGCATGTTTCGTTATCGGGGATAATTCCTCGGAACGTGGTGGAGCTTTGGCTAATGCGAACTGTATCCAATTCCATTTTCTCGAGTGTGCTTTCGTAGAAGAGGTTTAGGCTACTACCACCGTCTATCAATACCTAATGTAGGCGGCATCCATCTATTATTGGATCCAAACCAAGGTGGTCGGGCGTAGACTTAAGTTGTTGGTCGGTAAATCGGCTTGTTCGAAGGTGATCGACACGTCTAGCCATGCGGATAATGGTGCTTCGATCCTGAGCAAGCATGATTCCCGTAGAGACCATTTACGTTGAAATCCCGACCTGTTGGTTTTATATATCATCATTACTTCGGCTTCATCCCGTTGTTTGTTGGGTGTCTGCTAGTGCCATTGCCTGTTAGATCGAAGGTTGTGAGATCGGTTGGGGTTGAGTGGTGTTGCATGTATGTGACTGATACGTCTCCAACGTATCTATAATCTTTGATTGTTCCATGCTATTATATTATCATTCTAGGATACTTTTGAGTAATAATTTACCAATTTATATTATTTTTGAGCACTAACCTATTGACCCAGTACCCAGAGCCGGTTGTTGTTTTCTGCTTGTTTTTTACTTTACAGGTTTAAAGTACCAAACGAAGTCCAATTTTCCCAAAAAAATATTATGATTTTTTATAGACCAAAATAAGACCTAGAAGCTTCGGGAGAAGATTGAAGGTTGCACGAGGGGGCCACAAGCCAACAAGGTGCACCAAGGGGGGGGTGGACGTGCCCTGATAGCTTGTGCCTCCCTGGCGCCCCTCCTGAACCCGTTCTCTGGCCTATAAATTCTCACATATTCCAAAAACCCTAGGGACACCACAAAATACTTTTTCCATTGCTGCAAGTCGTTGTTTCGCCACGATCCCATTTGGAGCACTATTCCGCCACCCTGTTGGAGGGGGGATTGATCACCCAGGGCCTCTTCGACAACCTTGCTACCCTCATGATGATGTCCGAGTAGTTCACCGCAGACCTATGGGTCTGTAGTTAGTACCTAGATGGCGCTGTCCCTCTGTCTCTCTCTCTCTTGATCTTGAATTCAATGATCATCGCATCTTCGCTTTGATCCATCCGATGTAATTCTTTTGTGCGGTGCGTTTGTTGGGATCTGATGAATTGTGGGTTTATGTTCAGATTATTCATGAAATGTATTTTAGCCTTCACTAAAATTATTATGATTCTTCATTTCATGATCATTATATCTTCGTATTTCTCTCCGATCTATTGATTTTCTTTGGCCAAGTATATTGATCTTTCTTTAGCGAGCCAGATGCATTGTAGTGGGTTCAATCTGACGAGTTTCTATATCCTAGTGATAGGAGGGGACAAGATGCATCTATGTGTTGTTGACACTAAGAACAAAATGATGGGTTTGATTCATACAACTTGAGTTAACTTTGTCTACATCTTGTCATTGTTCTCCAAGCATTACTCTGTTTGTCATGAACTTAATACGTAGAAAGGCTAGCATAGAAGCTCTCTTGAAGTAGAGCAATAGTAATAGGTGCAGGCAGGAGTCGGCGTATTTGTTTTCGACATGATGGCTATATACACATGATCATTGCCTTGAATAGCACATAACTATGCACTTTTCTATCAATTGCCCAACTTATACGCCGACTCATTTGTCTACCCAACTTATACTTATTTTCTTGAGGGATGCCGCTAGGGGAAAGTATGGACAACAGGTCTATTTACTTATATATTTACGAAATTATCAATACCATGATGTTCTTATTTAGTTTTTATTTTATTTGGAAATTTATAATTATCTACTATTAGCTACACACTTCACTTGCTTGCAAATAACGAGATCAAGTGGATTGACAACCCTCTTCCCCTTGTTAGATGCAAGTTGTGTGCTCTTTTGTGTGTAGCCGCTGAAGATGGTGGTGGATTCGTATTCCAATTGGTTCAATAAACCTTGCTTTCATAACTTAGGGAAATACTTATCCGTATTGTGCTGCAATTACCCGCTCCTCTTTACGGAAAACCCAATGCAAATCACAAGTATCAAGAAGGATTTGTGGCGTCGTTGCCAGGGAATATCATCACCAACTATCAAGTAAGTTCACACAAATTATCATTCACTTGTTATCCTTTTACTTTTTTGTTATATTTAGTTGGTCTCATAGAAATAAAAAATACAAAAATATTTATCTTTGCTAGTTGCTAGTTTGCTTGTTTGAAGTCATGGCCAGCTCTCCTCCGGATATGCCTCAGCCTCCTTACTTTGGAGAGGGTTCCTCAATCCTGGATTTTATGCAAGTAGGTGAGGATTCAATTAAAAAAGCTTGGGATAGATTACTGGTAATACCAGAAAGAGCGAATCCTAAGAGTCATATCAAGTTGCTCCTTAGAAGTTTTTATGTTGGTCTATCTCTATCTCATAGACGTGTCTTAGATTCTATGTTTGAAAAAGATTTCCTTGGGAACAATGATTTTGACACCTATGATAAGATAAATAATATATTTGGGCAACCTAAAATAGAAACCATTGAACCTCCTATACTAATATTCCATCGCCAAACTAAGCTAATTAATGAGGCTAGAACTAGTAAGGAATCTAATTTTATGGGGGTGTTCAACTCTATCTCTAAGATCCATGGAAACGGCATGCTTCACAATAGGAGGCTTGATACCATAGAACAAAAGCTTAATATTGTTTGTGAAAGGGAAAATAATATTGTGAAGGGTATTGGACCCCTTATGAACAAAAATGACAATACTTGAAACTATGCATTATGCCTAGCTAGGGGGATAAAACAATAGCGCTTGTTGGGAGGCAACACAATAGTTATCTTTATAATTGTTGTTTACTTTCTATCTTGGCATGATAACTTGATTATTGCCTATGTAATTATTGTGTTCTTAAGTTTTAATTAGTGTTTGTGCCTAGTAAAGCCTTTAGGATGACTCACAAGATGAGTAGAATTGATACGGTACAAAAACACATCATTACAAACTGTAGCGCCCAGTGCAGAATTTCTCTAATTTTATTGGAATGTTTTTTTGATGTGAATTTTGTACAAAGTATTTCTATACAAATTCTTCAGTTTTTCCTAATTAGTTAAAAAAACGGAGTAACGGAAGTATAGGTTATTTACACATCATTACAGACTGTTCTGTTTTAGACAGATTCAATTTTTTGCTTGCATAGTTTGTTTTTTTATGATGCTATGGATTGTATTGGGGGTATAAGCCATGGAGAAGTTAGGATACAGTACTGTTTATCCAATAATGAAATATGATTCAATTTATAAAGGCACCTAAAGTATTTGACATGTTGCTTATATTAACGGATCTCACGAGGTTTTGCTGAGTTTTGCGTAATTGAAGTTTTCAAGTTTTGGGTGTTATCACGATGGATAATTGGATAAGGAGTGGAAAGATCCTAAGATTGGGGATCCCAAGGCAGTCCAGGGTAATATTCTAGGAAGACTCAAGCGGCTAATCTTGGGGAGGCCCTACAAGGCATCCCCTCTTTCGTCTGAATCGATCGGTATGTCACTTGGAGCTATATTGTCACATGATTTGAGTTTTGCTTGGAGTGTCATTTGATTTTGTTTGATTTCACATTTTTGTTTGCCAAAATCATAATTTGCTACACACACATATTTGAGAGAGACACACCTTCATCATAATTTGCTATACACACATATTTGAGAGAGACACACCTTCATCATAATTTGTTAGAATACTCTATGTGCTTCACTTATATCTTTTGTGCTTACAAGTTGCTCTAGTAATTCACTTATATCTTTTTGAGCATGCTGGTGTATAGATTTTATAGAAATAGTTGCACTCTTGTTCTTTACTTATAATTGTTTGAGAGTTAAAAAATAGTGATGGTAATTCGCATGGGTCATAAGACTAGTCCTAAAATAATAGGTATTCAATGAGTGATACTCAAAACAACCATGTAGCACATAAAAGCGAAATTGTGGGTTAATGATATTAACCTGGTAATATGAAAAGGCATAAGTGCATCATTTTTGATTCGTATAAGTGTCGATATTAAGACTTGATAACTTCCTATTTTTCTAAAAATTTAAAAAGGCATGGTGAGGATGTGTGAGCATTTCTATTCCTTGTTAAAATCCTAGTGTCATTTTGGGTCGGAGGCACGCAGTGGTTAACTCCTCCCAACCTCCTTCCTCATGCTATGTGAGCAATACTTTTATTTGTGATAAAACTAATAAAACTTTGCAATAAGTATATGAGTTCCTTATGAATAATGTGAAATCATGGACATACGCAATCTCACCTCCTGATATTTTGCTAGCCTCTTCAGTACTGTACTTTGCCCGTTCTCACATTGAGGATCGGTGCAAGCTTTGTTGATGCATCCAAACCCCGTGACATGATATCCTCTGACACACATAAGCCAACTTATATGTTCCTCAAAATAGCCACCATACCTACCTATTATGGCATTCCCATAGCCATTCCGAGATATATTGCCATGCAAATTTCATCGCACATCATATGGCTAGTTCGTTCATCATCATAATTCTTTGCATGATCACATAGATCTGGCATAGTATCTGTGGCAAAGCCACCATTCATTATATTTTTACATGTCATGCTAGATCATTGAGGGAGTCTGGGATTAAGGGGTCCTCGGGCTGCTAGCCTATCTTTGCGGGCCAGACAATGGGCCGCCTTGTGATTGTCAATGAAGGTCTGAACACCATAACCCAAACGAAATATCTCAAGACATGACGTGCACTCCAAGTACAAGATGATGGGTTCGGCATATTCCTAGATACCCCCTGGTGTCTATATAAACCGTATGATTTTAGTTGGTAGGGCAAGTTAAGCTCATTACTCTTAAGGTTTAGACCACATCCTACGATCTCAAGGCAGATCAACTCCGTACTAGATACACCATAATCAATACAACTAAAGAAGGACGTAGGGTTTTACCTCCATCAAGATGGCTCGAACCTGGGTAAATACCGTCTCCTTGTCTCCTGTAACCCATCAATGCAAGATCCATAGTTTGGGACACCCTACCCGAGATCTCCTGGTTTTGACACGGGCATTGGTGCTTTCATTGAGATTTCCGCTGCGAGACCGCTAGAGGGTTGATGGCTCGCCTCATCATCGGCGATGAAATCTTTAATAGGGACACCCATGTCCCTGGACATATTTCCACGTTTGGCAGCATTGTGATGCATGCTAACCCGACCGGCAATCTTGGCCAGATCGGAAGTTTTGCCCCTGATCAAAAGATCGGGTTTGGGAACCTAGAGTTCTCTACCGACTCCCGGGGCGACCTATTCTTTACCGGGCTCGCGGTCTATTCCAACGAGTCCAAATATCCCGAAGCCTTAACTTCGGGCCTTTTGCTTGGCCCCGCCCGTGGGCCCATCCCACCTGGGAGTTCGGCTTTAATCTCGAACCCTATTACAACGCCCAAGGACCCGGGGCCAACACTGTCCGAATACTCTCCTTTTGTGGATGCCCCGGAGGTTGGGTTCGATGGAATCCACCAAATTGATCCGGTCGACATCTCGCTTTTGAACGAAGCACTAGACTAGATCCAGTCTATGAAAATCGTGGACGACCTGAACTCGACGCACGCTCAGATCAGTTTGGAGGCAGGTTAGGAAGTATTTTACGGCCCACCCACCACCCACTTGGTAGCCACAATCTAGGATTTAGCCGATACGCTGGACTACGCCTCTGAGGAGGCAGAAGACATCTAGGAAGAGGCTGACGCACCCGTCCCTCACAACACTGGGAGGTGGAGAGCCACCTCCAGATACGATGTTTACATGGTTGACATGCCCAACAATAAGAACGACAACACGCCCGCTTCTAGTGGCGACGGCGTACCACCAAACAAACAGTGGCGACGACACACTCAAGCGTTGTTGTTAGTTTAAAAAATCCAAGGGGTGTATGGGCTGGAAAAATAACAATGCCTCTAAAAAAATTATGCCAGATTCCCGCGAAGAGCCCGCTGACCCAGCCGCTCCCAAACAACAACCGGGAGATCTCGAGGGGAAGATAGACCCTGAAAACTCTAAGGACCCCGCCGATTCCGAAGAAAGCAACTATGTGCCACTCTCCCAAGACGATGTCAGTCTCGGCAATGAGGATTTCATCATTCCTGAAGACCCATTCGAGCAAGAGTGATTCAAGCGTCATCTGATCGCCACCGCTCGGAGCCTCAAGCTGAAGCAAAAGCAAATCAAAGCTGAATAATACACCCTCAATGATAGATGGACGCAAGTCTAGTTGTCGATAAAGGGCACGGATATTGATGGCGGGATCAAAAAAAGATTACCCGCGTCGCCGTTTATTGCGAGAATTCGACGATGAGGCCCCCGATCCCGCACTCCCTAAACACACCAAAGATGACCAGCTGGACGCCCCCCCCCCTCGAGGTCGGGACAGGATGACTGGCAAAATGGGAGAAGTACCCGAACACCCTCGCAAAGGACGGAGGGAAACATGTCAACCTGACCGTTCGACCTATGACACACTTTGAATGCTCGTGCAAGATAGACAAGATCCATTTATGGATCCAAAGGACGAACACCTGCCGGATGGGATGGGTACCAAGCTTGGCTCGACCAGAACAATAGAGTTCGAGGATAGAACTAGGACTGAACTCAATCCGACCTTTGGCGCAATGTGGCTAGGGTTAGGGGTGTCGCCCACCCAATGTGTTTCATTGATGAGGTGATGAAACACCCGTTCCACGAAGGGTTCAATCTCGTAAACATTTAGCAATATGATAGCACTACCGATCCGACCTTCCGGATTGAAGATTTCCTTCTCCACATACACATGGCTCGTGGGGATGACCTCCATGCCATGAAGTACCTACCACTAAAGCTCAAAGGACCAGCATGACATTGGCTGAACAGCCTCCCCGAGATCACCATCGGGAGTTGGGAGGAGTTCGAGGATGTTTTCTGCTCTAAATATCAGGGCACCTATGTTCGGCCGCCGAACTCTGCAGACCTGAGCCACATCGTTCAATAGGCCGGAGAGTCATCCCGACAATTCTAGAACCGATTCCTGACCAAGAAGAACCAAATTATCGACTGCTATGACACCAAGGCATTGGCCTCTTTCAGGAACAACATTCAAGACGAATGGCTAAACCCTCAACTTGGACAGGAACAGCCTCGAAAAATGTCCGCTCTCACCCCACTCATGTCCCGCTTTTGTGCAGGTGAGGAAAGTTGGCTGGTACGTCGCAACAATCCTCCTGCGAACCCTAGCACTTCCGAAGTGCAGGACAACAACGGGAAGCCATGACGTAACAAGAATAAACGCTGGCACAACAGCGCTCAAACCGAGGACTTGGCGGTTAACGCCAACTTTCGTAACTCAAGTTCGTCACAATAGAAGAAGCATGTCAAAGGGAATAGGGATGGACCCTCTCAGTTGGACAAAATAATGGATAGACCCTGCCAGATTCACGACACTCAAGACAAGCCTGCCACCCACACCAACCGCAACTGTTGGGTGTTTAAATAGGCAGGCAAGCTTGCAGCCAAATACCACGGTAAGGGCGCTCGCAGCGAGGACGATGAAGAGCCACATAGGCCACATAATGGAGGCCAGAAGCAATCCCCCCTCGGGTAAAAAGTGTGAACATGGTCTATGCCACACATATACCAAAGAAGGATATGAAGCGCGTACTTCGGGACGTACACGTCATAGAGCTCGTGGCCCCAAAATTCAACCCATAGTCGGCTTGCCCAATCACCTTCGTCCGCACTCACCATCTAACTAGTAGTCGACATGTTGGGTCAGCTGCTGTGTTACTCGATCCAATAGTGCACGGGTACTTTTAACAAGGGTCCTTATGGACGGAAGTAGCAGCATCAATCTCATCTACGCAGTGTTGGAAATATGCCCGAGAGGAAATAATAAATTGGTTATTATCATATTTCCTTGTTCATGATAATCGTTTACTATCCATGCTATAATTGTATTGATCGGAAAATCAGATACATGTGTGGATACATAGACAACATCATGTCCCTAGTATGCCTCTAATAGACTAGCTCATTGATAAAAGATGGTCAAGGTTTCGTAGCCATGGACATGAGATGTCATTTGATAACGGGATCACATCATTAGCAGAATGATGTGATGGACAAGACCCAAACTATAAACGTAGCATATGATCGTGTTAGTTTATTGCTACTGTTTTCTTCATGTCAAGTATCTGTTCCTATGACCATGAGATCATGCAACTCACTGACACTAGAGGAGTGCCTTGTGTGTATCAAATGTCGCAACATAATTGGGTGAGTATAAAGGTGCTATATAGGTATTTCCGAGGGTGTCTGCTGGGTTGGCATGGATCAAGACTGGGATTTGTTACTCCGTGTGATGGAGAGGTATCTCAGGGCTCAGTCGATAATAC